>JAPQRP010000025.1:18745794-18757510 GCA_037367295.1 Apogon hyalosoma
CACACACACCCCCCCCACACACACACACACACACACACACACACACACACACACACACACACACACCACCCCCCATATCACACCATGTACATGTGCAGTCATGATGATGATGTAAATATGTAAATAACATTTCATTTTTTATTCAAATTCTTTATTTATATAAATATTAATAAAAATTCCAAATCTTTAATTTTTCTCTTTATATTTTTCATTTTCACTTGTGTGGTTTTTCTGCCTGTTTTTTATCTCTGCCATTGCTTATTGTATGTTGCTGGTGTTAACTGTGAAATTTCCCTATGGTGGGATAAATAAAGTCTCATCTCATCTCATCTCATCTTATTCTTGTTTGTAGTCCAGTCCCCTGATGGAAAAGAAACACCTGAATTCTCTGTGTCCCAATATTTTTGTCCATATAGTGTAAATTTGAATAAAGTAGCTGCTCACCTGTTGCGGTCGTGGTCTGGACTGCAGGAGCCTGTTTGTTCCCCGCTGTGGCCACCAGTCGGAGATTGTAAACGGTCCCAGGAACGAGACCGCTGAAGCCCGACTGAGGGGCGGCGGTGCCCATGATCCGGGTACTGACTGTGGATTTGGAGGCGGGATCCTCCAGAGTGAGATCATACCAGTCCACATGACCAGGAGAGGGAGGCCAAAAGACCCGCAGGCCTGAGGATCCGCTCTGGACCCCAGACTGACTCTTGTACTGGACCGGGGCCCGGTCCAGCTGCACGTCCAAACGAGCTGGGCTGACCGGGTCTAAAAGAGGGAAGAACCCAGTGAAGTTTAGGGTTTACCCGACCTCTACTCTGAGGAGTGGCTGTTAAATGATTTGTGTCTGAATAATAGTCACAAGAAGAATCATCAAAAACATGAAACATGAAAGCCTTGAAAATATACAGATTTGACATTTCATTGTAGTCATCTACAAAACAAAAATGAGTGGTTTTAGTGGATTCAAGAAATAGATTTTAAACAATTTTCATATGTTTCTAAAGAGAAAAATGATTACTTGAGTTTATTTTTGGTCACTATAACACTGAAAGTCATTAAATCACTTCACAGTTTTGCACAAAAACCAAAACTGGACAGCCTTTCGGAAACAATCTAATGGAAGAATTAGGTCTAAACTCTAAGTTATGAGTCCTTAAAGGGGTCATATGTAATATTTTGACTTGAGATAAAAAAAAAAAGAAATAATGACCTAAAATATCAGTATTGTGTTCAGAATAAAGAGCTCTGATATTATCCCAAATTTGCCAATTTATTGAATAGTAGAGATATGAACTGAGATTTATGTGACCACTAGAGGGACTACTGAGTCATTCTGTTGGTCCATCATTACGCTGGTCTCCCATGGTGAGGAAAACTAACAGGGCCTTTGACCAAAGCATCAGAAAGTGACGATGTGGGATGAGAACCACTAAGAAACAACTTTTAGAGTCAAATAAAGTGACAGTGACAAAACATTTACAAACACTGTTGTTTTCTCCACTGGACACGGCTGTAAATGAAAAGAATGGGGTTTAATGCTGAAATCAGTGTTTCTTCTACGTGGGTGAGTTTTATTATGAAAGTTTTGAAGGTATAAAGGTATTATATTATATGATGATTATATATGATCTTTGCAAAGTTGTTGTTTGTTGATCCACGGTTCAGACTTAGCTCTGACAGTTCTGACCTTGTTTGTTCTATTCCAAACAGATCTATAGTGCAGCTACGGACAACACAAACCATACAGAACTTTGGCTTTAATCTGTCTAAAAACAGAGCTATATTCATGTCTCTGTCTGAGTCATAGGCCATTTCTCAAAATGCGTTCTTGTCTGTTCTTCCGTTCTTGTGTTCTCGTGAAACGTCATCAGTAATGGCCCAAGTACTGTTCCAATTGAAAGTTTGCATAAACCAAGAACGCATGGAATACCCGCATGTTGTTTTTGTCAGTTAGCTTAAACCAGTGATGCATTAATTGGTGTAGACTTGGCTGGGAAATAATACCCAAGATGCAGTTCGTGCCGGCCTGGCCGTGAACTGGGTGGCTGTGCCCGGCTGAACCAACAAAATGTATTACAGTTCTGAAAAATATACAAAATGTATAAAAGATATTTAAATACTAGTGCAAATGTATTGAAATCAAATCAGTGACACTGTGGTGATTTGAGGGAAATGTGTTTGGGAGCCGATGGCAGAAATACAGCAGAGACAGGGAGGAAAGTTCACAAGTACCAGCCGTTCAATTACACAGAGGAAGTACGTTCTCTGGGACTGTTCTTACCAAGACCGTACTGGCCGAGTTCACAAGACCTAACTCTGCGCTCTTCATATTGAGAAATGACCACAGTCTTTTGTCGTGGTTTTTCTGCATTTTTAGGTTCACTTCCTGTTTTATTTTGTATTACTTACCTTGTTCCTTGTGTCAGTTTTACACTTCCTCCTGTGTGTTTCCCACCTCAGTGATTTATCTGCCCCGCCCTAATAAGCAACACCTGTGCGCCAGTCATCCTCCTTTGTGTATTTAGTTTGTCTGCCTCCCAGTTCTTCTGCCATTCGTCTTGATGTTTCCAAGTCAAGGTTCCTACTGATTACTGTTTAGTGAAAGTGAGTTTTTTGTGTTTAGTGTTCTGCCTTTTTGTGCTTCTTCAGGATTAAAGACTTCTTTGACATTTGAGAGGGTTTGGAGCTGTGCTCTTGAGTCCTGTGCGCATTTCTTGTCAGCTATAATGTAAACTATCAGCTGATTCACTAAACTGGTATTGTGTATTCACCTCATCAAGCAGATTTGACTCATGTTTCATTGAGCTGTTTTCTAAATATTATAATAATATTCAAATATATAGTTTTCAGTAAAACAAATGCTGATGAAAAACAAGAATCTAAAACTATAATTCAGTCATTTCCCATTTTTAGTATTTATGATCTAACATATATGAGAATTTCCTTTACACTACACATGTGTACATCTTTATGGGGTCCACTGGTTCTGATCTGATGCTTCTGGACATCCTCTTAATATATTTTATTTCCACCAGAGGACATGAAGACATTGAACCCTGAAGGAGGTTTTCAGGAACCTTCAGATCCTGTACCTCCTCTGTTCTTCAAACGCATTATGTAAACATGAATTAAACTTTTTTGTGTGTGCTACACAACAACAGTGTCAGTACATGGAAGGCCTCTGATGCTTCCTGTCTTTGTGCTGAAAGCCAGTAGAGGCAGCGATGGAGGAGGTTGATAAGATTGTTTGAACTGCTTAAAGAATGTGTCGTTTTTTCATGGGGAGATCTACATGTGTTTCGAGCAAGCGTGAACAGGAAATAAAAAAGGAGGACGGAACAGGACAGGGCTAAAAGCCCCCCATACACACACACAATTACAGCTCAATCCTGAACTCTGGCCCTTTCTTAATAATGGTTTCCTCCCTGAGGAGCCTTCACTGCTTCCTGAAGAATCCTGCTGGCAGATCAGTGACACCCCAAGGACAATGTCCCACACTAATGCCACAAATTAAAACCCCAGAGACAGTTTGTTCCTCGAAGAGAAGCCAAAAACTGCCAGTCTGAGAAATTACAAATGTGAAAAAAGTACTTTACATAAACTGTTAACTGTTCTTACACAACTGTGACTGTGACTTCAGTCTTACAATTTTAAACATCTGTGCATCTGATATAATTTGCTTCAAATTTATAACTTTCTGTTTCCAGCTCCATAACATCTCTATTACAGATTTAACCCATAAAGACCCAGTGCAAATTAAATTTTCACTTCATTTAACCTTTCTTAGGTAATTTATCACCATTTATTAAAATATTATCTTCTGTATTTTGCATTTTCATTGTAAATCAGGTATTTTACCCTGTGTTTTAATTTAGTGATCATGTAGCTGTTCATGAAAACTCAGAGTAAATTCAAACATTATTTTACAACAGAGAAAACTAAAGAGAAAATGACTTTTAGCAAGAATATGCATGACTGAACATAAAAACAAACATCTACAACTTCTGTTATTTGTCAAACTCCATGGGTTTTACTGGTGAATCAATGTTTATAGAAGATGACAGTGTTTCCACGGTAACTACGGAGCCTCTGAAAGTCCAAATGGGTCATATCTGGTGACCACAAAAAGATGACAAACTGAATTTTACACCAATTATTTACATGGATTAATAGAATTAGTGGATCAACAGGTATTAAACAGTTTAGATCAGTAGCTGGTTGGGTCTTTATGGGTTAAATTCCCACAGCATCAGCGTTGAATCACACTAGTCTTACCACTTAGTCTGACTCAAAGGAAGTCGTCTGTTGGACTAATTCAGCTGCTGGGCCACTGTTTCACCTGACTACCTGCCTCATATAGTTTTGGATATCCACCTCTATAAACAAAACAACAAAACTGCGCACTAAAAACTTAACTTTGATGAAGATTCTATAAAGTAGCTCTTTATAGTGTTTTCTTTTCTTTAGTTTTCAGTCCTGATATGGTTTGCAAAGGCACTACACTCTTAGTTTAGTGCTGTTCACTAAAAATGTTATCTTTAAAGAAGCTACATGTAGTATTTCTACTTTATAAGGTTTAAGAAATGACCTGAAATTACCGTTAAAGTGTTGAAAATATGTTATGATGTTTTGCCAAAGATGCCAACGGTTTGTATTGTAGAGATATGAACTGAATTCATTCATACCAGCTAATTTGTTAACTAAATAAAATTTGATGAGAAGACAATAATGATGTAAGTAATTCGCTTCATACTGAATTCAGTGAGTGATACAGTCTATGGATACAGAGCATTGACTCTTCTGTGTTCTCAGTAGTTCTAAGTGTGTTCTGGTACGTGACTTCCCTTGGTGTTGAGAGTCTGGAATATGAATAGTATAGCCCCTTTAAGACTAGCTCTGAGCTTTAGATTCCTGCAGAAATTTAAATATTAACAGTCTCTGTAACAACAGGCCTGCTGTAATGAAGAATAAGGCCTGTATGAAATGTTATTCTATATACAAAACTTAAAGCACCAAAAATAATGTATTTATAATCCAAATACGACACAATCTCACTCCCTAAAAATAAAAAAATCTGAGCATCATCAGTGAAAATAAAGAAAATTATATCTTGTACTGTTGATTTCTCAGTCTAATCTATTTGTTTTACCAAAACAAACAGTGCGAAGGTCTTTGCATCCGTTGGTCCTGAGAAACAATGCGAGGCGGGAAGTGGCTCAGGGGAGTGTGTGGGGGGGAGAGATGTGTCTGGAAACAAACACTTCAGATTAGACGACCGCCATTGTTACTGGGCGCTGTTTTTTTTTTGCAGCCCCAGGTGACCAGCGTCTGTACCGTTCAGGGCGTTTCAACCTGACAGACCTGCAGCCAGGAAAGCTTTCTGGGAAGCCTGAATTTGGCAGCGTGCTGAGGTTGTAGCCTTGACAATGTGCAAAAGGATGTACAGAGAGGTGCTTAATGACAAGGAGGAGGCCAGATGGGGCAGGAACGTTTTGTCCACCCGTTAAAAAAAAAAGAAGAAGTTATCATGAATTCACCAGATGGGTTGTTATTAAGTGTCTGTTCTGTATTTTCATGTCCTCGTCAAGGATCTGACCAGAACTTCTATTTCCTCATCATAGAAAGTTGTGGTTCACTCTGTCGTGTTTACATGTGGTTACTTTAAATTTTATTAGATAGATAGATATTAGATAGAACCGCTAATCATGGTTATTTCATCAAGTCACGTTACTAAAGTTAAATATTAAGTCAAAAAGGATGAAGAATCACTTTAAGACACTGTTTAATATGCTGGATAAGCTTGAAATAAAATATTTTTGGCTCTTCTCATGCAATGATTGTGACAATGTGTTTTATTCGTGATAAGATAAAGTGTAACTGGGACTCTGTATGTAATCATTGTACCTGGTCAAAGGTGATTAATGTGTATAAATGTGAATAAAAAAGAGGAATGTGTCTGAAAACTAATGATTCCAAATTTTTTCATTTTCAAGTTTAATGATTGTAATAAAGAATGAATATTGTGGCGTTCTTTATGTTTTCCACCTTTGAAAGTGTATAATTGTGGATAGTTAAGGAGAAAAATCACAATGTAATACTGTAATTCTACTGATAGTTTTATTGATATGTAAGGTGTTGGATACAAAAAATAAATATGTAGAGGAAATATGTAAGCCTAGTATGGAAAAGTTATATAAGAACACAATATAGAGTCATTTCTAAACACTTATACTACTTAGAAGTATTAACTGAGTAAAACCCAATTAAGACTTTCAAGTGTAATTAAGTGCAAAATCAACTCTAACTAGAGTTTAATTGACACTGGAATTTCAACACTACCTTCACTGTAGCTTTTATACAGACCACATGTACACAGACTCATACCTCTTTAAGTGTGAATTTTACTCAGCTGATTTGACTGTGTGGGGAACAGTATATATTCAGGTAAAACTATAATCTGATAAGAAGCACCAGCAGAGCCTGCTATTATTTTTTTAATGCAAGTTGATTTCGGTGCACCATCCTTCGCATCTATTGAAAAAAAAAGTACTTTCATAAAATGTGGTTCCTAATAGGACAGTAAAGTTGAATTCCACAATGATACCAAATCCAGACTGACATTCAAATAATACTAGATAAAAAATGATGCCCTTCTGAATAATAAAACAACTATTTCAGAGTATTTTAAGTTATTTTGTTGCAGGTCGATAAGAATTGGATTATTCACAGCCTTAAGATAAACCGCAAACCTCTCCTTAATGGTTAGTAAATATTAAGATGTGATTATACATTCTTGACTTTTTAAGACAACGTTAGCCTCATAGTTCAAAAGAAAAAAAAGTCATGGTTTTTGGCCAAATTGTGACATCTGCTAACTTTACCCTAATAATGCTGCTTCATTTTATGCAGAATGGCCAAAAATATGACTGAGACAATTAAGCTATGAAACTAACTGCAAATAAAATGTCTCCAAGTAGGTTAAATGAAGTGTTTTATGATGTGCTGTTAAATCTACAGACAGTTTCAGTTTGGTTCTTACCTGTGCGCACTGACGCGTTGCTCCTCTCTCCATCCTTCTTGGAAATCACCGCTAAATGATACAAAGTCCCGGGTTCCAGATCCGTGATTTGGCACGTGTAGATGTCACTAATCTGCCCACGCAGCTCACAGTCTCTGGCATCGGTTCGCGCGTTCTCGTCAACGAACGCGGTGAAGTTGCAGAACAGCCCGGTCGAGGTTACGCGCACAAGAACTGAATCGGATTTGGCGCTGATTTCTGTGAAGTTTGCGGAGCAGCGGGTGGCCTCAGTGGTCTGGATCTGCAACAGGGCATCACATGAAGACAGGTTAACAGTATGTAGAGGACGAGGAGAAGAGAAACATTAATTCACCATCTTTACCTCGTTTAAACTCCAAACTAAACAAAGCATCAAATAACTTATGGCGCATTTGAGCATTGCGTTAAATCCGTCCGTCTGATTATTAAAAAACTTGAAACTTTTCCAAGATGAGCTGACATAACGAGGACTTTAAATAAGAGGAAGCTGTGATCTTCACTCATGAGGCGCACAGGACGTGGGTTACTTGTTGCCAAGCTTCATTACGCACAAAAGTTTCCACAGCGCGCGCGCCTGTCCTGTCTGTCCTCCATCCACATTTGCATCCTCAACCTGCAGCATCAGCTTCATCTGATGGAGTCTAATTAAAAAAAAAAAAAGTCTGCTGACGCCTTTTATCACTTATCTGGAAGCTCTTTATCACGCGTCCTCCCTCAGAGCTCAGACTTTTTGGAACTTTTTCCCGAAACAGCTTCAAAACATTTATCAAATAAGTCCATGCTCTTTTTCTCTCTGAGGGACCCATCTATCTTTAAACTTTCACCAAACTATGAAACAGGAGCAGACAGGCTCTGTGCAGCCCGGCACCACACCCTTCTTTCCTTCCTGTCCGCCTTGGACTTTCTCCGGCGACCTTTAGCATCAAACCGAGCGCAATCAATTAGGGCAGAATCAGCCATTGTTATGGGTGAATAAGTTATCCAGCCAGGAAGCACACAGATCCAACAGAGAAGAGCTCTAATAATAGGAAGGTTTGAACCATTTCATGCATGAATGCCATCAAACGGCACAACTTTAACTCCAATACTTTCAAAGGGCACTTTAATATCACACTCCAAACAGGTTAAACTTATGGAGGAAGCTAAATCTGATTTTTTTTTTTTTTCCTGAGGGATTGTAAATGTTACACTTTCACCATCACAGTCAGAATGCTTATGATTCCTGGGGGAGATTGAGTTTGTTACAGTTGCTCCAGTTAAGATCAGAAATAACCTATAAAATATCCATATGCAAAGAATTTCAATAAAGTAGAATAAAGATTAAAAAATAATATGACTGTAAATATAAAACTAAATATAAACCGAATAGCTGTGCAAAAATAAAATACTTCATGTCAACCCTTAACACTATTGTTGTGGTGACATCCAAATAGTTTTTTCTTCTTTAATGTAACCTTTTCTTGGTATTTTATCAGCATTTATTTCAATATTATCTTCTTCATTTGATCAAAATCTGTTTTTTTTGTTTTTTTTTTTACATATTTAATTTACTGATCATGTAGATGTTTATAAAAGCTCCAGAGTAAATTCAAAGTATATTACATGAAAACCGAAAACTTAAGTAAAAAGTGACTTTTTATATAAGATAATCATTAATTTAATATTAAAACAATTGTCTACAACCAGTTATGTATCAAATTACGTGTGTTTTTCTTGGTGAATCAGTGTTACAGAAGATGATGGTGTTTCCATATTCACTAAAAGAGCCTCTGAATGTCCACATGGCTCAAACATTAATTTTACCTGAATTAAATGTAAATTAAATGTATTCATAATGGTTAATGGTTCAAAAGTTATTGAACATTTTAGGTCATTGATACGCATGGTTACTGGCAACTGTTTTGGTATTTGAAGGTAGTTTTATGTGATAATGTTCTTCAGTTACTCAGCAATAAATGTAATTAAAATAAACTTTTCTGCCTTATTTGGATGTGGTCAAGTTAAAGCCTAAATCTCAGTCTAATAGAGAATCTGTGGCTGGACTTGTTGTGACTGTAGCCAAAGGTGCTCACTTATTTTACATGGTACGTTTTTAATTAAGTGACATTATTTTGCATAAATCTGTTTTCACTTTGACATTAAAGATTTTTTTGGGGGTGAAATTATTGTTAAAAAAGCCTAATTATATTGGCTGTGATAAATAACAATAGTAACAAACTTCATTTCAAAGTAAAAGTAGCTTTAAAGATGTGTTTTTATTCTAAGCCTAGGTCTGAACTGTGTGATCAGTCTTGCTTATCACCCTAAAATTAACCCGGATTTCTGACGATACCCTTTGAAGCTTGGTTCCTGTTCTGCTATTTTTGTTATTTACTGAAGCCTTACAATCACAGTTAGTTTAAGTCATGGGTCAAACTGAGATGGACAGTGATACAGTAAGAAAGTTAATCAGGCAAACCTTCCAAAAACATAAACAACTACAACAGCTATACCTGAACACATTTGATCACCTGTTAGACATGTACATTTTGAAATACTAAAGCAAAAATAATTTAATCTCTCTATAAAGTGCTTTGCACAATAGAACATTACAATCAAGCAGAAAAAGGCAAATAAAGATTAGAGAGTAAGGTGATGCTATTATCACAGTTTAATGTTTTACCCATGAGAAATTAAAAACAACAGTGTTTTATCTGTAAAGTTCACTTGAAAGTTGTCACTGAATGGATCCACCGCTGACCCAGAGTGAGTAAAATTCAGCTGCAAACAGTCACTCTTTGCTCACCATTATCTTTTTCCAAGTTGTTTTGTGCTTAAACCAAACCTGGGTTTTTCCTGGAAATGACTCGAGGTGGTTCTGTCCTGATTCTGTTCACCTAAAGACGCTATCATCATTTATAAAAGAATGATAATACTCTTACTCTAGCAAAAAGAAAAAACGCAAAGTAAAGTAGTCAGTAAATTAAGTGAGGGAAATAAATAAGGACTTTCTCTGAAAAATGCAAGAGATAAAACAATACGTAAAATTCATTTGAAAGTCAGCACAAAAATAGCTCTTGGTCTTTAGTGCATAGTTCATATATATTTGTTATCATACAGCTAAAGTGACAGTAAGTGCATTTCCATCCAGTTGTTATTCTAATTTCAGTTTCACCTGATCAGTGAAGGGTGAATAAAAGTTGCAAAAAAGTGCAATTGAAACAGATTCAGCAAATAATTATATTGTTATTGAACCAAAAAAAAGTCCACTGATTTCTAGCAAAAAATAAATAGAAATGCAATGTTAACGGTAACAAAAAATGCCTCCATGTATGAAGGTCTGCAGGAACAAATGTTTGACAAAGGCTTTAACAAAATGTAGGAAGTACTAAAACAAGTGGTAGAGTTCCAAACAACTACATGAGACAAGCATTAGGGTTCAGGTTGGAGGCATCCTCCACATTTATCTCACTATAGCTCAGTGGGTGTGGCATTGTATGGGGAAGTATTAACCCTTTAACCCCTGAGACATTATTCCTGGTAAACGTGCTGCTGTGAATTTGCATCTGTTTCATGTTCATAAAAGCTGCTGTGAGTATGTGTTTATGTTCCTTTTCTTCAGTGGTTTTGCTTTGTGTGTTTTAGATTCAAAATAGGTGGAATAACAGAAAAAGTCAGGGGGGAAATGAAGTTTTACAGGTTTTTACTGAATAAGACACTCAGAATGTACATCAATAAGAGATTTAGGATGTTGAACATGAACTGTGAACTGGAACACACTGAATAAGTATTTGCATTTTGGCCCAGTAGTTTATGTTTTGGAGCTTTTTTTTCTAAATCATTCCAGCTGCTTTTTGGCACCTGGTTGAACTCTAAAAAGCAGTTACATGGTAAAAAAAAATACAGTAAAAACACAGTAAAAAAAATAAAATAAATTTAAAAAAAAATAACATTATTAATAATAAAGGAAAATCAGGACAAAACTGCAAACTACAGTAGAAATAAAAAGCGACAAGGAAAACAGTGTAAAAAAAAAAAAAAGCCCAAACCGTCTATTTTTAGAGCAAATCTGTTTCACTCACTGCTCTGTGTTTTACCCCCTGCGTGGTGCACTGAGCATGCTCAGATGTTAATGGAAAGGACAAGGTCTATTCTATCAGAGCTTTTTGAAAATTTTCCTTTTGAGCAAACGGTTGAATATTTAGGAATATTTAAGTAAATCATACAAACAGAACACTCACCACAGACACATTAGGGGCTACAGGGTTAAACCAGGAGTGCTCAAATCTGGTCCACGAGGGCCAGTATCCTGTATGTTTTAAATATTTCCCTCTTCCATCACACCTGGAAGCTGTTACATCAGTATCAGGCTTCTGCAGAGCTTGATGATGAGCTCATCATTAATTGAACCAGGTGTGAGGAAGACGGAAACATCTAAAACATGCAGGATACCAGCCCTCGAGGACCGGATTTGGACACCCCAGGGTTAAACCATAAACAAGTGGTTTATGGTTTAACTGCATTAAAACCCCGCCTCTCACAAACACTTTAGCTCTTAATGGACATATCCCTTTCAAAATGTGAGACTATGGGTTTGACCTTTCAAGGTCATTCAAGGTCAAAGGTCATGACGCCATTTTGAAGCCCATGCCAGGTTTCCTATCTGTCAATAATAGTAACTAAGTCTCT
>JAPQRP010000025.1:18767266-18781309 GCA_037367295.1 Apogon hyalosoma
CTATCTATCTATCTATCTATCTATCTATCTATCTATCTATCTATCTATCTATCTATCTATCTATCTATCTAAAGTTTAAAAAAAATTTAGAAGAGGAAGTTTGGTCACAACTTATAAATGTTACAGAAAATGTATGGTTTGTATATAAGTATTTGATGGTTGTTGCAGGTCAATTTTCAATCATTTTAAAAATTTTCAGTTTTTATTTTTAAAAATGAATTAATGTGGCTGCTTGAACATAACTTTCTCAGTGAACTAATGTGTGTCAGCCAGGATTATGACTGCTGTTGGATAATAATAATAAAAAAAAAAAAAACCCTTAACTAACACACCACATTAATCTAATAAATAAAGACTATAAACTATAACAAAACCATCAAAATTTCAGAAATAAACAGTAAAAACTCGACACAGGTGTTATATTTTCGTAGTTTGCTGGTCCGTTTGTGTCCCGTTCACACACTGCCCATTAGATCGACCCTCCTTTGTACAAAGATAAGGATGAACTTCAGTTTCCGCAGCCACTATCTCCTCAAAGTCTGAAAGTTACCCCGATCCTGATCACAAACAGAAACACACAAGACCACAACAATACTCACAAGCAGAGCTGAATCTCAGAAATAGAATGAAAACCAAAAACAGGGCGTCCATGTTTCTGTGGTGCAGCTTCACGCGTCCACCAGGTTCAGATGAGCAGAATAGAAGTGTTGAAGGGAAGTGTGCCTTTCTGGGGAGGAAAAAGTCAGCGAGCAGCGCTTCCTTCTATTCAATTGTTTCAGAGGTTTCATAGTAAAGGAGCTGGTCACCGGTGTGTAAATGCTCCTCTCTCGGAAATACCAAAGTACATCCCAGATGTTCAGTTTTTCTGATAAACCTGACACGAAACACAACTAGAGGAGAGTCTGAGAGATGTTCAGTAATTAGAAATTTAACTGTAAAATAGAAATAGACACAAGTAGCATGTTTTGTGAGTTGATAATATGTGTTTCCATATGTTTGCATCATCCTGCAATTAAAAAAAAGAAAAGTTCTCAGGTAAAAGGGGTTGTGTGGTGGTGAGGTAACCAGAACGAGCCTCAACTGATCACAAACCCTGAAAATAAATACAGTTAGAGTTATGTAGTTTTCTCTTTCAGTTCATTCAGACTCATCTCCCTGGTTTATGAGTTGTATGTTTTATAAAAATTAATTCACCGGTTTGATTCCAGTACTTAAATCTGATTTCTGACCATATTCAGTAGTTTGTTACAAATTCATTAATTCCCTCAGTCTGTTAAAAAGACAATATTTAGTTTTTCTACTTTATGAAAAATTTCCTAAAATTATCATTAGAGCAGGAGAGTCAACAGTCATTCCAAAATCACTTATGAACAGGTATTGGATTGTAGAAATACGCACAGAATCCATTCACACCAACAGGTTGGTGACGTATGTGACCACTAGAGGGAGTAGTGAGTCTTTCTATGGGGCCTTTACATCAAATGGGATGAGAACTGCTAAGAACCATTTTTTTAGTTAAAGAAAGTGACAAAATGATGAAAACTAGAAGATAAAAGGCTTCAAGTTTAGTAGGTAGGTTGATATGAGGGGAGCAGGTACTGTTTCTGAAAATGTGGGGTTTGTCTCTATAATCAACGGCAGATTAAAAATGACAAAACTATGTTTGTATGACAGCCATATGTTTTAATGTCTAACCATACTAAACAGAATAATAGATTTTTTGCAAACATGATATACATCTAAATAGATTTCATTCCAATAATAGTAAAACAAAACATGAAGAGGGACAACATGTAGATTATCATATAAACTCTTTGTTTCATGTTAAATTTGCAAATATCAGCATACATCCATCATAAACTGACAAATGCAGCTTAATCAATGTAAAAAACAGACTTTAACTGATTTACATGAATTACAATGTTGCATTTAATGTGGTTCACAAACTTACAAACTCATTGCCTGTTGTCTGTAAACTAAACAGACAGCTGGGATCATCTTATTGAACTCCCAAAAGCTTTTATATCACATGTTTAAAAGACAGAGGATCGCAGTGCAAACAATAAACAAGTCAGTGAAATCTTTTATCACTTTTAAGCCCCTGGACTTGTGATAGACACTTGTGATACACACATACTAACCCACACACTTCCCTCCCCCTGGTCTTCTGAGTTGCAGTGAGTGATGCAGGTGGCATGTGCACACAAAAACACACTACACACAGTCAAAAAGGTAGATTATGGTAAACACACACAGACACAGGGGGACTAAATGAACACATATATACACAGTGACATCTGTGTTTTATGTTGCATGATAGTGTTTTCACACTGAGCAAGTATTTGAACTGCAGCCCCTATGTGGCATAGGTACTGTACAGTACAAAGCAGATCTGAATGTCTAATCTATATTAAGACTGCCATTATAACAGACTGCTGTTTTCTTTGCAATAAAAGTGTCAGAAAATGTCTTTCTTGTCAAGTCTTTTGTACCTTTGTTTTCAGAAAGAACTTAACTTTCAATATCTGTCCATTTATTATTATTATTATTATTATTATTATTATTATAAAGAATAAATGCTTAAAACAGTGTGTTTTAGTAAAAAAGAAAAAAAAAAAAAGATTTGAAGTTTTTAGCATATTTATCAGAAACAACTGTAAATGTCCATAACAAAACTTTTTGAGATTACAAAAATAAACTTTCAACTCTTTTACATCTGCTCAAACATGCTTTTTGGTCTTGAACGTTCAATATCCATATTATAACTTCATATTTCTTGTTATTTCCAGGCATTTCTTAGCCTGTGTGGAAGTCTCTGAAACAATTCCTTTCTACTTGTAATAGAGTCCCACACTGCTGCCATAAAGTGTTCTATAGTGTCACAAAGCTCAGGACCTCAGCTTTCTGATCCCATTTGAATGTTGTGGAAAACTCAAACGGTTCAGGAGTTACAGTAATTAGAATGCTGTAAAGTGCCAAGTGCAAAATGCAGCGCTGGAGAGACTGTTGTTGTTAAAGGATTAAATCTGCAGCATATTGTTGACTGAGTGTCAGCAAACCTAAAGGTAAAATAAATTAAATACATTTCATAGAGAAATTTGTACCTTAGATCAATTCCCTACTCAGAGTGGTGCAGATTTGTCCTTCCTGTGTCTTTTCGGTACATGGGTGGGGAGTTTGGGGGGAAATTAATATTCAATTACAATATTGAAATTCACAGAATTTTGGAACATTATTATAATTACAATAAGAATTTTTATTACCATAATTATGTACAAAGGTTTGAAAAACTTAAAGCAGATATTAAATAAACAACAGTGAAAAGCTTTAAAACAACACATGGAAAATGACTAATGTGGGGAGTTTATATTTATTTGAGTTGTTTTGGATATTCTGCAGACTGATTTTTTTTACATTCAGTTGACTTAACCTTTCAACAGTGGGGAACATCCTGTGGGTGTGTGTCTGTGTGTGAGAACCAGTTTGTGACAGTAATGTGATGACTGGACCCAAGACCCAGACATGTTGGGCAGTCCTTACTTTTCAGTGGGCCTTCATATGTGCACATACTGCCACACTGTGGTACCACACACACACACACACACACACACACGCACACACACACACACACACACAGAAACACAGTATCTTCCTCCCATGTCTCATTGTCTCATAGAGGACACTAAACACATCTGCTGCTTTATTCTGAAGAGCCAGAGTTTGCAGGTAACAGGACAAAAACGACACGGGATCAGAGGCAGAAGGAACTGAAATCTGACCCCAGAAGAATAAAGGATAAGAACCGAACCTGAACAAGACCACATACACAGACCACTGCCACGGAGCACTGAAAGCAACAACTGGGATTATAACTGAGAACAATGGGGACATCTACAGCAAAATGAATTCATATTTATATAAAGGTCAATGAACAATAAGTATAAGAGTGCTTTATATCAGGGGTGACGAACATAATGTCAAATTGGCATGTGAAAGGTTCTAAACTGTTTAAAACCTGATGATCCACTAATCCTGTCTATACATGAAAATAATTGGTGTAAAATACAGTTATTCGTCTTTTTATGGGCATCAGATATGACCCATTTGGATGTTCAGAGGCTCTGTAGTTACCGTGGAAACACCGTCATCATCTGCAACATTGATTCACCAGTAAAACCCATGGAGATGGATCAATGACAGTGGATGGAAAGACTGGGTTTACGTTTACGTTTTCTCTGTTTTTGATATAATAACCCTCAACTTTAATCCGATCTTTAATGAACATCTACATGATCAGTGAATTAAATATAGGAAAATACATGATTTACACTGATAAAATACAAAATAAGAGGATAAAATGATAATAAATAGTGATAAATCACTTAAGACAGGTTAGATTTAGGTAAGATTTCATTTGGGAACTGACATAAAAGTAGTTCTGGGTCTTTAAGGGTTATTAATAGTGTTTGTAATCAAATGTTTATCCTGAAGGAATCAATGTCTCAAATGAGGGATGAGGGTGGCAGTATCAGCAGCATCCCCACCCTCCCAAACCAACCAACCAAACAAACAAAAAACAAAAAAAAAACAAAAAACAAAAAAAACATGAACACATGATGAATTTGCAAAGTGCAAAAATTCCACAGTCAAGGCTGTCGAACTCATTCTAGTTCAGGTTCCACAAACAGACCAATATGATGTACAGTAAAATAATAGCACAATAACCTACAAAAACTAATGACTCCACATGTTTTTCTCAGTTTGATGTGGAAAAAATAATATCACATTATGCCTATAAATAATGACAACTTCAAATTTTTGTCTTTGTTTTAGTGCAAAAAACAACATTAAATTATGAAAATATTTACATTTACAAACTATCCTGTAACAATAAAATGTGAATAACCCGAACAAATACGAACACCCGAAATGTCTAAATAATAAACTTTATTGCAAACACAAGTCCATGTAACACAAGCACACAACACAGAAAATAAATAGAATAAAAAGCAGATGCAGAATTTGTGCACATTATAAGATATAAAAACTATTGCACCATTGCCGTTTCAGTTTGGAAGTGAATCGATAGCAGCTTTTTAGGGGCTGACTAGGGCTTCTATTATGTGGTTCTCTGATGTATCCAGGCGACACATAAAACTGAACATCAGCTGTTTTAATAGTGCCTCACTAGTTGGCACTCCTGACTGGCACTATGCCACCGAGGGACACAAAGCAGCAACCTCATTGCATCATCATAGGCTACCTTGAGCCTCTGCAAACTCATTTTCTTATAGTTTGACCACAGTTGAGCAGGAAAATAATGGTGTAATGTAGGCTCTGAACAGTGAACACTTCACCAAATCAGAGCACATAGAAAACGTCCTTTTCAGCAGGTTAGCTTGAGAATTAAATTTTACAGCGCTGTCGATAAATGTCTTTGTCATCCATCCTATCATTAGATATGACATGACCGAGGTATTTCATTTCCTCACATACATCAAGAGGAGTATCAGACTATCAGACAAATAAAAGATCGGAAAAGTTGATCTTCTAAAGAAAATTACGCACAATTTTAATAATTTTCTGCCTGTTACTAAGTGTTTAGCGTCTTTGTAGATCCCATCCATCAGGCACATGTATAAATGATAAGTTGAGGCATAATATTGCTAAAATTACACTTATTTTTCTTCAGATATTTCAGTTTTTTCATGTTATTCACATCCTTTTTGTTTGGATAGTTTATAAAAGTAGTATTTTCATACTTAGTGGGGTTTTTTTTGTACTAAAACAAAGACAAAAATTTGGAGTTGTCATTTATTATAGGTTATTATGGTATTATTTTACTGGTCCCACCTGAGATCACATCGGGCTGAATGTGGCCCCTGAAAGAAAATGAGTTTGAGACCCCTGTGCTGCAGTGAGCCTTGTGGACCTGTTCACTCCAGGTCAGTAGGTGGCGGTACTGAGCGCACGTGCTGCTGTATAACTATAAATAAAGCACAAACAAGAAGCTGCTCCTTCCGTGTTTAGTCACATCCATTTATCTAACAGTTGAACAGCTGATTTCCACGTCTCACGTCAACATGGGGGACTGGAACCGAGGTATTTGTTTTTGACACGTATTCACTGTTAAAAAGCCAGGTTTAACTGTCAGTCGCACAGAGTTAAAGTTACGTTGTGTGATTGACATCTAAAGGGCTGTACTTAATATGTAGACAGTCAAACCAAGTCCAAGTAAAAGCCTTTAGCTACATTAGCTGGCTAACATTCTGAGGAATACTGGAGGAATCACACCACAACACACAACACAGAATGGAACATTTTACTGTGTTTGTTCCTTTTTCAGTTTCTGTCATGTATTCTGCTAAACCCCCAACTCTTTCAAGGAGATCTTGAGATTCTTATTCGTATTTATGCATCACGCTTTTTAGGTTTGTAACTGTCTTTTTAGCTCACACAATTATACAAATATATTTTGCTAACCCCATCAAACAGGTCACAGTTCTGTGGAGGACATGCTCGACTCCGAAAACAAACGAATGGCTGAGAATTTGGCATCCAAAGTGTCCAGACTGAAATCCGTGAGTTGCTAAGTTTTCTACTGAGCTAAAGGGCCTGGCCAAGCCAAAGTGACTCTAAAACAATACTTTTGAGTACTCACCATGAAAGACATATATCTGTAGTTTCTAAAACTGTGTTTAATTTGTACCTGAATTACAACTGGATATAGGAAAATATATGAGAGTACAGTGTAGATTAAGAACAGTAAAGGTTGTAAATGAATGTATACAGTAAAAAAAAAAAAAATCAGAATGTAAATAGCAATGTGTAAATAAATATGGTCAAAATATATGCCTGTCTAATCTGATATTTCATGATAATCAAATACTATAATGATTTTGAATGTTATTTATTATTAAAAAAAACAAAACACCAGAAAGATGTGTATTAAATATAGTAATGAAACATATGTCACCAAAGACTGATAATTGTATAAATATCTTAATAAAATATTTGATTATTATTATTATTATGTTGCATCACACTTAACAAACACCTCACTCTGTCACTTTTTTGGATTCCCACTCTGTTACCATGAATTAATGTCTTTTAAAACTAAAATAAAAATATATCAGTTTAATTTTTGGATATGATGTACTCCCATATATTAAGAAAAGTTTGGTGCACTAAATATTTGCACTTTCCTTGAGAAACAGCACTTTTTGGCATTTTTCCCAAACCTTGAATAACTGCTGTATATTTTTCTTCACTCCGTTACTTTCTCAATGATGATAAATTCATGTTTTTATTAAATATTTGCGTATTATTCCTTAATGGCATGTCAAAGTACTTGCCTAGACCTACAATTTGTGGTATTATGGTTGCTGCTAAATTATTTTTTAAAATCAGATATGGAATGATTAGTATTGCTGCACAGTGCTTTCTCTCTCCCTTATTTGCTAGGCCGGGCCCTAATTGTATAATTTGAAGTTCATTCATACATGATGATGAACAAAAAGTAAACATGGTTGTGAATTAGTAATATTATCAGAGGAGGAACTGGTGTATGTTTTCAGTCTGTCACAGTGTTCCCTTTATGTCTGTAGTCTGATGTTAAGAGGATGCAGATAACCTTTTAATGTGTCATAAATTACATTTAATCTGTTGTGTGTCTTACAGTTGGCATATGACATTGACAGAGAAGTAGAAGATCAGAATGACTATCTGGATGGCATGGTGAGTCTGACATGTATGTTAGTTATAATTCATCACCAGTTTAACACATGGTTTTTGATCAGCATCATTATACATTCTCTGTAAGCTCATATAAACCAAAAACATTGTTTTTATTTTGCTACATACCAGGCCTTATGAACCACTCACATAACAGATTTTATACTTGTCTGACTGAGAATTTTTAAAGGAATATTAACTAAAGGCTAAAATGGTAAAACCAGTTTCAGTGTCTGCAGTATCTACAGAGAAATTAAATAAATGCTAACTTTATCAAGCCATCTTTCTGTTTAAATTGTACAATTTTAATGATAACAGTATTTCACATAATATAAAATACCTAAAATTTCCTATTTGAAAAGAAGATCTGATTGGTGTAATAGCTAACTAAACTACAGCCATCCTTATAAGTCACATTTAATGGTCACAACAAACATGAGTGGTTGAAAAGTTTTCACATGCAAAGAGATGTGCATATACAGATATCGGATCCATATTTTACAATCCTGATTAGTGAAACGATTAATTGATTGATTGCCTTGAATCGATTAAAAAAAATAATTGTTACAGTTTTCTGAATTGAAACTCCATTTCCTTAATTTCACTGCCACTAAACATTGGTTCCACTGTTGTGTTTCACACGGACACTAATTGTGACACTCATGACGCCAGAATCACCACAAACAACAGAAAATGTCTATATGCTCACATGTCTTCTATGTAACCATTACTTACCCCTTTAAGCTTTTAATCTTACACACAAACATTAAAAATATTTTGCTTTTTTTTTAAGTTGTATGTTAATGACATCTTAAGTTGTTAGCAAGTTTGATACAGATGCGTTGAAGACTGCAGTGCACATATTGTCTGTAGATGTCATTTGACTTGTTTGTTGTTGTTTATTTATAGATATTTTTGTTTTTATATATCCTTTTACTTTTATAATTTTTGTGGTTGTTGTTTCAGCTGGTTCTGCAATAAAGGACAAGTTGTTTGTCAGACATGTCTTTCACATTTTTTAGTATTTTTTTTCATGTATTTGAATAATCATTTAATCAAATCGAATCATATAAAATAATTGATAGGTTAGCCGATAGGTGCAGCTCTAATCCTGATTGTGTGGAAATAATTTCAGTGAGATTGCTTAGATTAATTCCACATAAGACAGCCATTCATCATGTGACAGTTACAGAACCATCTGTCTTGTTCTTCCCATCAGGACTCAAACTTCCTGAGTGCAACAGGCCTACTGACCGGCAGTGTGAAGCGTTTCTCCACTATGGTTCGGTCTGGTAGAGACAACCGCCGCCTCCTTTGCTATGTCTCCGTTGGCTTGGTTCTTGTCTTCTTCCTGCTCTACTTCTTGGTCTCCCGGATCCAGCGCTGACAGTGTATGGAGCCAGATGTGAAGCTCAGACTGATCTCACATCTGGTTTATTGAACTCCTTCTATAGACTTTGTGATGAGCCAGAGAGGAAAAAAAAAAAAAAACTAGTGAGATAACATCCAGGTGAGTGGCTTATCTGGCCAGCAGGGGGTGTCGGCACACCTTGAATGGAACCCTACAGGAGCATGTTGGTGGGTTGGGGTTAGGAAACTGGACTCTTTCAAAAACTGAAAACATTTTAGAAAGTAAGATCTGGTATGGAGCCTGGATTTAGTACAGATGGGAGCTGGCCTCCAACACTGCTGAGTGTGACATAACATCACATCAAGACAAAGCCCCCTCCTCCGATGATAGATCGGACAGCATCAGTACGGTCATATTAAAGTCTCAGACTGACCTAGACATCCCATCAGACTGTCCATACCTGCCTCCTGATCTCAGACTTTACACCATCATGTCTGAGGGTGTACTTCTGTACTGAAGAAATGTAACCAGTCAGTGATATTTTCTACCCATTAGAGCTGTAAAGGAGCAGTATGAATACTAAAGGACAGTCATGTGGTTTAATGTCATTCCATATCAGATGACCCAGGCCTCCCCAGGTTATGGGGCTTCACAGAATCCTAAAGCTTTTCTACAAATGCCTTTTTAATTTGGATTTTTTTTTTTTTTTTTTTTACACTCAATCTTTCTATCACTGTGTATTCTAGAACTGCAACGATTAATCAGTTAGTTGTCGACAACTAAATTAATAGTTAACTATTTTATTTTGAATTTAACAGATTTCAGTATTTTTTAAGAGGGGAAAAAGTCCAAGTAGTGTGATTTCAGCTCCTTAAATGAGAGTATTTTCTGGTTTCTTGATCCTCCTTATGCTGATCAATAATATACCTTTGGCTTGGCAAATGAGACATTTGAGAAAGTCCTTTTATTTATTTTTTTAAGAAATAGGCCTACTTTTCACCATTTTATGACATTTTAGAGACCAAACTGTTATTTGATTAATTAAGAAAATAATAGTAAAGTTAATCAACAATGAAAATAATCATATCTTGCAGTTCTAGTGTATTCCAAATGTTACCTGTTTTTTTCCCCATGTGTTTGGGTTGAAATTTGTGGTGAAGACCCAAGAAACCCAATGGATAATTTTGTGTTTCTGTTGAGCAAATCAAACTAATAAATGATATTATTACCTGAAGCAAGAATATTTGATTTTCAAATTTAGAATCGTCCCTTAACTTTCATTTGTTACAGCCATGTTTTAGCTGAGTATTGATTGACTGTCTCGGTAAATACACTGTACCTTCAGAACTAAACATCGACACCTTAATATCATTAATGGTGTTAATAACTATAAAACATGTCCAGATGTTTTATTACTCCAACAGGACAGCCTTGGAATATACACACTTAAAAAATTTAACTTTGATGCCTTAACTTTAAAAATTCATAAATGTAAAGATTTTGGAGAAGAGTTTTAGGGTTTATGAGGTCCCATTAACCTAAAGTAACACCAGTCCCACTGATAAGAACACAGAAATTTACAGACCTGTAAACTCACAACCGAGGACCAAAGTTTACACAGATGATGCAATTTATTGTGACTCATAAACCTGTTTTTTTTTTTTTTTTTTTTTTTTTTTAAACTTTATTGGGCAAGTGACTATTTTTGGTAATTGGTATTGGGGCCAATCCCGTGCGTCAGTGAGGTCAAGAAGCATGTTGGTTTTTATAACACTACAGGGATTTAGAGATATTTTGTAGACATTTTGAAGCTTTAAATAGTGAATATAAGTGATTTTTGTCAGTTGTTTTATTGTACGAGTTTACTTTTTTAGCAAGTGCTGCTGGGCTGTTTTATGGCAAGAGGAAGGAGACTGTTGTCACAGCAACTGAAAAGGAGGTAGATGACGATGTCCAGTAACACACTAAGGTTAAAAATTTGAATTTCAGAGTATTTCAATGAGTGCCCTATGAAGGGTTAAAGAAAACATGTAAAGCTGCTGTTCAAACAGGTGGGTCTGGTTGCTTCACATCTTTTCAGTTCTCTTTTAGTATTTTGGATTCAATGATAGGACGTGTCATCTGTGTGTATTTCATGGACAGCAATAGATTATCAGTCAATGAGCGGATCCTGATAAAGTAAAACTGACACCAGACACATGCATATATATTTACTTAAATGAAGAAAACAGATTTTAAGAAATGAAAGTGAAATCATTCCAAGGAAAAACACAACTGTGTGTCTTGAATAAATTTCAAATATTGTGTAATTTGACATATTTCTGTTCTGATTTTGCCCATCTTCTCTTTAACTGTAAGTGATAGTTTATGAGTCAAAATGTAAAACACTTGATGTGATGTCTTTGGAGGTTGTCTTCATCACAGGTGTAGTGTCCCACTTGTGAACACTGCAGGTTGAAATTCAATACATTTAACATTTTTTGTTTTTGTTCATTTTGACAGTGTTTACAGAGCTGATCACTGTGTCACATCCTCAACATACTTCTTCATTGTATTATTATTATTATTATTTTTTTTTTTTACCATTTTCATTATTAGATTACTGTTAATGATGTAACATAAGCTTAACTGATTGTTTGAACTGTGCGCTTGCTTGGGAATAACTCACATAATTAACATTTTTTTTGCTTGAGGATCTGAAATAAAACATTACAATAGTTTATTTTCCTAAGGTAATACATGGTACTACAATTAAACTTGTTACTCACTTTGATTTATTACAAAACTACATTGTAGTTCACCGTTTTTCACTTTGTCACCAACAGTGACAAATTTTCTGCTGTCTGAAAAATAGAAGTGAATAACACTTAATAGCAGCACCATATATTAAGTTACAAATAAATAAACTACACCAATATTGTACAATGTTTCATGTCCACTGGGAGGTTGGAGATTATGTGATGTATACAATATTTGAAGTATTTTTCTAAGATGCCATGTAATATTTATTTTCATAACTGGAATGAATTTTAGAGAATTTTGCAAGAAGATGCATCTATGGAAATAAATAAATCTATCAATTTGGCATGTTTCCCTTTGATTTTTTTTTTTTGGTGTAATTTACTGCAATTCTGACTGTGCTGTCTATTTTATTTTATTTAATTTATATTTTATTATTTGTGTGGATATGGAGTCTGGTATGAGAATGTGGAAAGTGCTGTCTGAGTCTGAATTAGTGTGTGATATCTGCCTGTAGTTAAACCTTAACCTTACCGGAGCCTTGAAAGGGGGCGGGGTCGTTGGCAGGTGGCGTGTACCGCTCTAAAAGATCCGACTACAATGTTTTCCCAGATATTGGTTCCGCCCCTCACATCATCGCCTTAAAATCACATGAAATTGATATGTATATATTTTTTTTATTATAGATTCTTTGTTTGGAGGGATGAAACTGGGGTAGGGAGATCAATCTGGAGTTTAGGGGCAACTCCCCCCACTCCAAATGTCCCTTCGGCCAATAACAGCAGAGTGCAGCGTCCATCTGCATGATCCATTCTAGTTTCAGTCTTTTGTAAGGCTCAGCGGCTGTTCAGGGACACAGAGGAGCCGTTAGACTCGGTTTCTCCTATCATAGCCAGTCCACAATGATTCAGCAGGAGTGTCAGGCTGCCATAGTGGAGGACGGAGAGGTCATAGATGGATTGAAGGCGCTCGGGCTGGAACCGCCCATCGGCGTAAACTCGGAAACCGAGTCGGAGGCCGAAGTCACCACGATGGAACCGGGAAACATCGACATGGGAGCCGAGTCCCTGCCGAACACGGACGAGGCCGAGGCAGCAGGCAAGGCGGGCAAAGAGTGTGAAAGCGAAGAGGCGAATACTGTAGCAGTGTTTACGACTACGGTTTGTTTAGACCAATATGGCGGAGACGTATCTGTGGAGCCGAACACTGATATTGCAATGGATGGAAACACATCGCTTTTAATGATTATGAATATAACGTCTTCGATAGTAGCTGCTTTAGACAAAGAAAAGAGAGGGGGAAAGCGAAAATGTGCTTTTTGAGAACCGCTTTCAGTTCAATATGGCGGAAAAGTATCTCTTGCTGCTTGATTTATTAGCAACGAAACGACAGTTATCGACAGCATCAGTTCTTTGATTGGGCATCTATTAGCTCAACAACATGCCTGATATAACAGTGATGGAAAAGTGTACGAGTTTATCCTATTTAATGGATTCAACTTAATTTACCTCCATAGTCAAAACTACGACAACTATTGCTGCTTTTAAAAGATTTATTGTTTTGACAAACCTCGAGTAACTCAGCTCAAGTATTTTGTTAGTTTTAAGGTTTTGTAATAAATCATTAAGTTAACTAAGGTTAATTTGCACAGCACATCTTACCATTTTAATTAGACTTATTCTCAAGTAATCGTTATAAATCAGGGTTCAGTATTATCATGTCAAGGCTTTTTTTTTCCATATTGATTTTTTAAAACTGTTAAGTGGTTTCAACGATACTAAACTAACATCTGTAGAAATTAGTGATATTAGTTTAACTCTTAACTTCTCTATAGTGTGTAAAGTACTCACAGACCACCTAAAAATGACACATTAGTAAATAGGTTGATAGGACCCCTTTACTGTAACTTTAACCAAGTTTAACCAGTGATTTGCATTGTTGAATGACATACTTTGTTTTGTGGCTGAGCAAACTTTTTAAAATTCCCACGTTTTGCAACACAATATGAATAAATGAAAAAAATAAATGAAACATTTATTTCAAACATGCAGGATGAAACTAAATAAATAGATGCATTTATGTCATTTCTTTAATGTGTTTGAAATGGACTAAGCTGAAGCAAGAGCTTATTCATTCTTACCCCAAATTGACTCATTACAATATGATACACAAGCTATATTCATTTATATTAATAAAACACATGCATATGTATGTGTATA
>JAPQRP010000025.1:18808541-18824339 GCA_037367295.1 Apogon hyalosoma
AGATAGATAGATAGATAGATAGATAGATAGATAGATAGATAGATAGATAGATAGATAGATAGATAGATAGAATTTCTGAAAGGGTATGTTAACAGCCAATAAAAAAAAAAAAAAACAGATCAAACCTCTTCAATATACAATGTGTTGTAATTATTTTGGCCGCCACCCTATAACGCATACATGTTGGGTGTATGTGACGTCACTGCACCTCTGCATTTTTTGATAGCTATGATAAAATATTTAATGTTTCATGTGACATTTAATGAAAATTTGGATGAGAAATTATTTATATATTTATATATGCTTTTATTTATTTAAATCCTTAATTATTTGGGTTTTTTGTATATGAAATGTTGAAAATGTACTCTGTACATATACTAATTCTATGATTGTATTTTATTTTTGTAGTTGGATCACCTGTCATGTATTGTGTGTACTGGGTTATGTGTTTGATAATATTTGTAAATCGATAACTAAATAAAGTTAGAGAGCGAGCGAGCGAGCGAGCGAGCGAGAGAGAGAGAGAGAGAGAGAGAGAGAGAGAGTTTTTTGAGGCGCTGTTCTTTAACCCGGTCCTTCCCGGGCTAACACCTGGACCGGCAGGGCTAACAGCTGGACCGGCAGGACTCACCCACGACCACGGGCAGGACTTTCATGGCCTTCCGCTCCCGGCTGTTGATCTTTGCCCTCTTTTTGCGACGGGGGTCCGGGTTGAACTTGATTTCCGCGAGGCTCACGGTCCTCAGGTGTCCGTCCCGGTACTCGGACGGGGCCGGGGGCCTGTCGGGGGCCGGGAAGGCGGGCAGCTCGTCCGGGGTGTCGGTGGGCTCCCGCTCTATGATGGGCGGCAGCAGGGGCGGCAGGGAGGCCAGCGGCGGCAGCCCGGCGGCGGCCTCCTGCAGTTTGCGGCAGGCCTGGATGCTGTTCCGCAGCTTGGCTTTGCGCGCCTCCTCCCAGCGGCGAAGGCCGCGGAACATGGCGCAGTAGAGCAGCAGCATGATGGGGCAGGGGATGAAGAAGGAGCACACCGACGAATACAACACGTAGTCGTCGTTCTCCAGTTTACACTCGGTGGGGTCGCGGCCGGGCACGTTATTGAGGCCGAACATGATGGGGGAGGCCACGGCCAGGGCCAGCACCCAGGTGGCCGACAGCAGCACGGCCTGCCGCAGGTCCACGTGCTTCCGGTTGTAGTTCAGAGGGATGGACACAGCGATGAACCTGCAACAGGTGAGCACAGGTGTGTGTGGGTGGGGGTGGCTACGACCTGCAGCATACAGCACCATACTGTTAACAAGGCCATATTATCTGGTTTGTTTTCTTTCTTTCTTTTTTAAAAGATTATTTCCTGGAAAAATTGAATTACACCAGAAATATGTACAAAAACTAAGCACATTTTTATTTGATCAGAACAAGATCTAATGCTACAGAAGCATATCGCATTCATGTGAAAAAAACAAAAAATGGCTCTGCTTTTCTGAATTAACAAGATAATTATCTTGTAAATATGAGAAAAAATTAATTATAAAAAAATCTGCCCTGTTTTCCTTAGACTTGCTCCAAGTAATCAGCCATGCCAGGAACTTGGCCGATTTTCACATAAACGGCCATGACCGGCCGGACAGTCTGAAACTGACCAAGTTTGAGTGCAGGTCAAATTCTTTCCACGCTGTGGCAATGGAGGGGGATTACACAGGGGTATATGTACCTCACAATGCATATGTGCACACCATACGACTGTACAAAGTGAAACTGAAGATGCTTTACTGTGTCAGAAACTATCAGGCAGCTGCTGAAACTGCTGGATCCCCATGGAATGCAGCAGAGGCTTCAGTCGCCTTCAGAGACATTTAAATCAGAATCCAGGTCCGAACTGTTTGTGAATGAGTCAGAGTATTTCAGATGCATCATCTTATAACCGTGAAGCTTGCCATATTTGCCCAGTTGTTCCTGGAGAAACACTGCAACATCCAACAGATCCAAATGGTGTTTACATCTAAACAGCTGCAGAGTCCTGAGGTGTCTGCACAAAGTCAACAAACTAATAACAATACCATCAACACCACTTAAAGACAAGGGTATCTCCCAATGTCTCAAACCCAAAGAGAAATAAAACTGGATTAAATTTAACCCATAAAGACCCAAACCTCCACCAGCGACCAAAACATCTACTGATGTAAATGTTTAATACCTGTCGATCCACTAATCCTATCAATCCATGTAAATAATTGGTGTAAAATGTAGTTTTTCATCTTTTCATAGTCATCAGATATGACCCATTTGGATGTTCGGAAGCTCCATAGTTACCATGGAAACACTGTCCTCTTCTAAAACATTGATTCACCAGTAAAACCCATGGAGTTGATTCAATGACAGTGGATGGACACACTGGGTTTATGTTCAGATAATGATATATTTTGCTGAAAAAGTCACTTTTTCTTCAGTTTTCTCTGTTTTTCATATAAGAACCCTCAACTATAATCTGAGTTTTTATGAACATCTACATGATCAGTGAATTAAATACAGGAAAATACATGATTTACACTGAAAAACTGCAAAATACAGAGGATAATTATTATAATAAATGGTGATAAAACATTTAAGAAAAGTTAAATATAGAAAAAACAAAGTATTTTGGAAGTGCCACAAAAGAAGCACTGGGTCTTTATGGGTTAAGAGTCGGGGTATGCTTGTTTCCCACAGCAGTCTAATGGAGAGCTTCTGTTTGGATTAAGAGGCACCACTATCCCATTAACGCAGAAAAACAGAACCAATTTTTTTCAATGATTATTTTTTCTCATAATTACAAGATAATTATCTCGTTAGTTCAGAAAAACAGCCAGTTTTTTTATTTTTTCATGTGAATGTAATATGCTTCCATATAATGCTGTCACAAAACTTTCCTCTGTAAAAAACTTTGAGTGCAGAATTTGGATAAATAAAGTTTTAACATCTGCTTTTACTAGTGGGTCAGGTCAAGGGAACACACATATCTATGACTGGGTTAAGTTGCTAATATCTTGCAATTATGTAAATGTTCTGTATACAAAATAACTGATGTATAATAAATGCTTGTATTAAAAATATTTGACTTGTTTTCTTGACACATTGGTTCTTACATCATAATAAGATCAAGAATTGAAACTTTGTCACTATGCCCACTGAAACCATGTTACTTTAAAAATGTGTCAATAAGTCCAAATGTTTCCAATATATTTTCCTAAATTTTGATATCAGTGTAGCTTAATATGTTATTTAACACACTATAGGCAAATTTAAGTGAATTTCCTGTGGGAACCACATGTTAAGCACTTTGACGTAAACCTTGTCAAAATCATCACTTTGTCGTCGAGCACATTTTCAAAAATAAAATTTTTTGCAATTATCCTTACTATGTTTAAGTACTTACAAACACCTACTGAAATATGTAACACACATTGACATAAGTTATATATGTACAAAGTTAGAGCCCACTGAACACAAAACATGTAACCGTGTCACTGCTTGACCTGACCCTAGTACAAAACACACACGCATATGCAAAATAAATAAATAAATAAAATTTGGTTTTACAGACATTATAGTCTAAGACGCTGCTCAAATGTTCGTATTCTATTTGCTGTGAAAAGAATGACTAGTGTAGAGTCCCTGAATCATCCAGCATCATAACAATATATTTGTACAATCCCAACAAAGGAACTAACATCTGCCTCTTTCAGACAGTAAAAAATGCTTTTAGGATGCTTCGAATAACCATTATTTAACAAAACAGTGTTATCAATTTTTTAAAAAAATTACATGCAGTATCAATATTAAAAAGTACAGTATTGATATTTTTAGGTATTTATTCAAATGCAGATATGGCGGAGGTTTATTTTTGTTTTTCCATATGGGTATTTTACTTTGTTATTTGTATACTAAAAAAAAGTAGTATTGTGATATCGCAGGTCATGCATTGTGAAAAGAAATATTGCAATATATTATGGAACTGATATTTTCTTACACTCCTGCATCTGTTACAAAAGTGATGATGATTCTAAGGGCCCATTACTGACAGGGGCCCTAGAAAATAGGACATTAGTCAACAGAAAGGAATATTTGCTTCACAAGGCACTAATAAACATATTTGTTCTTTGCATTCGTTTTTTTTTCTTCAGCAAAAAAACATATAATCCAGTCATCCTCCACTCCCCCTTCCTTAATTCAAGATATGGTTTGATCCAGGTGCCAGAGCTCATAGCTGATGCTAGTAAATATACTTCCATCCAAAAAGTAAGTCTATATCCTTTTGAGACCCAGCAATGCATTTTTGTCCTCTGTAGGGGAGTTTTATCGCTTTACTATACTGTAAAAATGCTGTTCACTACAAAGGACATTCCATAAAAAAAAGAAAAAAGAATATTGGTCGCATTATGCTGTTTTCCATTAAGACAATTAGGCCATTTAATGTAAAAAAAAAAAAAAATAAAAGCCAAAACTTTTTCTTTCCTGGGTCTCAGGAGGATGTTTTATTCATATGTGCATATCAATGTAAAAAATCTAATACTGTTATCATTAAAACATAATATTAAAATGTAAAATATGGCTTGCACTTTTCTCATCAGTCTTGCACAAAACAGTAAAATCTGTTGTAAACAGACTGTGGATCCATGCCTACACTGTGTTATATTTTTAGGATTTGCGTGATTTGTAGCATTGAAGTGGTGGGGTCCCAAAGTGATCTTATGGGCCCCACATCCCTGGTGGTACCCCTGTCTCTAACCTCAGGATGCAGCATGAAATAATATTTCTAGGCCACATACAGTCCAATTTGACCTGAAACAAGCAGAATCAGTAAAGTAATGGCATAAGAACATATTAAATAATGACAACCTTTTTTAAGTACAAAAACAGTCAAATCAAATACTGAAAATGTTTACATGTGACATTGTTATTACCATGAACAAGCTGAAATTCCTTCAGAAAAATAAGTAATTTTAACGATATTATGCTCAACTTACCATTTCTACTTATCATGTACCTTTCTGGTCACAGTGGACTTACAAAAGGCACAAAACATTTAGTAACAGGCATAATATATAGATTAGAATTGTCATTATTTATAGGTTATTATTCTACTGTGTCACTGGTGTGATCCACTTGAGATCTCATTGAGCTGTATGTGGCCTTTCACCGGTGTAATTTTTACACTTCACAAATTCATCCCATGGGTCCAATTGGAACCTGGTGGGCCTGTTTTGCCTTGCGGGCCATATGTGTAACACCCCTGGTCTCCATGAATCATGCAGACCAGATAATGAGAAATTGGGGGGTGGGGGGTGGGGGGTAGGTAGGTAGGTAGGTTTTCAGCAAACTGAAACTGGTGAAAAACTACCTGAGATCAACGGTGTCCCAGGATAGACTCAACAGCCAAGCACGTGTCTCCACTGATAGCCAATTAGCAAATTTTAAAAAAGGACTTTAAAAATCTCATCAGTGATTTTGCAAACATGAAGACCCATCAGATACATTCCAACACCTTTTTTTTCCTGCCATTTTTTCAACAACACATTTGTCAGAACACATTTCCAATAATAGGTAGTGACCTTTTTCTGCAAATAAAAATAAAGTGAAGTTTGGCCATTTGACTTTATAATAATATAAGGTAGGGCTGCAACTAACGAGAATTTTAATAATAATAATTGATGAATCTGTAGATTATTTTCATAACTAATCAATTCATCGGATAAACACAAAAGACACAAAAGATCGGTATTTGACCCAAAGCACTATAGGCTGCAGACAAGTCACTAATGATTACATCCCTTCAATGGCTCTGAGTGTAGTTAGTGAGCACTAGCCCACTACCTAGACCTGTTATGGCTAGAGACTAGCAAGATATAGTCATCAACCAGCTCCGGTTATAGGCTTTCAAACTAGCGTTGTATGTATTAGTTCCAGTCAGTGATAGGTAATGTTAGTCTAGTGGCCTGATAAACGGAGATGGATGAAAACGTTATAATTACAACAATAGTGTCTAATAAACAGCTCGTGGGCCAAAGTAATCGCCACACATCTGTGTTTTCCTCTGTTACACTACACAGCGTGCGGGCATGCCTGAATACTAACATACTCAAGACCCAACAAATCGACAGCCGAATTCATTGCCAAGTCTTTTAAGAGTTGGTTTGGATCGATTTAATCAGTTTGGATCGATTTAATTGATTTGGATCGATTTCTTGTTGCAGCACTAATACAAGCACTTTCTCAAAGTAGAGACCATATTTATTATTTTTGTCTTATTCCATGGAAAAAATGTACACGAGAGATATTAATCATGTAAGTATGGGGTCCCACTGAGATGGTTTATACATAGGGCCCAGAATTCTGAGATGCCTCATGCTGTAGATTTATATTTTGCAGTTCTTGTTTTTTTTTTTGTTCCTACTGTTTTAATCTGAATCTTATGAGATGAGTAATATGTAGGGCTGCATGATATGCAAAAAGGTCACAGTGAGTCACAGCTTTAGAGAGGACGGCAATGTTTGCGTTTCACTTCCAGAGAAAAAAAATCTACAAATATTGATGGTGTGATTTTTGCTGGAATCTGTACAAAGTGAAAAACATGACTTGTTGGCAGGGGCATCTCTGTAGCACCACAGTGTTTCATTTTCTACTACCACTACTTTCAGCTGCTCCCTTCAGGGGTCACCACAACAAATCATCTGCTTCCATCTGACCCTGTCTCCTGCATGCCCTTCTTCACCACATCCATAAATCTCCTCGTTGCCTCCATCTTCATCCTTCTGCCAGTATATCCACCATCCCTCCTCTGCACATCTGAACTGTCTCAATCAATCTCAATCACTTAAACATCTAACTTGAGCTGTCCCTCTGATGTGTTCATTCCTAATCCTGTTCATTCTTGTCGCTCCCAAAGAACATCTCAACATCTTCATCTCTGCCTCCTGCCTTTTCATCAGTGCAACCATCTCTATTTGCTGTTTTCACTACTGTCTTGACAGTGCGGAGGATTCACTATTAATTAATTGTTCAGTGTTGGTTAATCTAGGATATTTTATACAAATAGTTCCAGATTCTGTCCTGCAACCAAACAAACTTATCAGAGGAGTGCACAGGTAAGGTTGTAATATTTCTTGCGTATACATGTAAAGTTCGTGCTGATGGTGGTGCTTAAGGTCAAAGGGCTGTCGTCTGAGTCTGAGTGCATCGTCAAAAAGCTTCGAACTATCAGCATCAGTCCTTGTTACTATCTGTGTAATCGGGTTTCCTGCAGATCTTTCCATCCTTCACCATCAGACAGCGGGTCACATAATCTAATGAGCGTAAAACGACGCTACATCCCCAATCGGCAACCACTTTCATTTTTCTTCTCTGAAATGTTTTACTGGAAGCAAAAGTAAAAAGGTCCACATTTTTTAGAGCAATAACTGCGAGACTCCTCAGTCTAGTTCTGGACTGATCGAGTCTCCGATGGCTTTGACTTCATCACATGATGTGTCTCTGGGAGGTGAAGCTGACTTTTCACGGCCGACTTTTGATCAGCAGGCTGCTTATTAGATTTTGTGCAACTGGATGAAGCTTAACTTCAGATTTGTTTTCTGACCTGCATGGTGTCAAACATCTGTCATAATCCTGCAGCCCCACAATCTGTTCCCGCTACGTCAGGGCTGTCAAACTCATTTTAGTTCGGGCCAGACCAGTAAAATAATAATAAAATACAGGGTGCTTGCTCTTTATCCAAATAAAAATTCCAGACTTTTTCAAAACTGCTGTCCCCCCTAACCCCCAAGACCTTGACTTTATGTACTTTAAACTTGCATACATACTTTTTTGGTTGAGATTGTACCTGTTGTGTGTGGTAGAAAATTTTGTTTTAATAAATGTATGAACAAATGAATGCATAATTCACAGTAAATTATATTTTACTGACAGAAACATTTTCAAAACATATGAAAAATCACAAAAGTGCATAAACAGGCTTCACTAGAATCATTCCAGTACCGACCTGTTTGTGAAATCATGTTTTGTTTTGGTTTTTTTTTATCTGCTTTCCTCATGTATTTTTTATCTTACAAGATTATGTGCCTTTGAGCAGACTCCAAAATTCAATGGTGAAAGAAACTTTTGTCCATACTTTAAGACTTTCACACAAATTCCAGACTCTTCAAGGTCTGGCAAACAGCGTTTCAGAATTCCGTACTTTTTACAAATGTGCTCCCTACAGAAATGACTTGCATATTAAAGGAACATGCTGCATATAAGAAAACAAATGCTAGAGGAAAACGCTGCAAATACAGAAATGTACTGCAAATTCATAAATGTGCTGCAAAAACAGAAAAGCGCTGCAAATATGAAAACACGCTGTAAGAAAAGAGTGCTGCAGAAACTAAAAACAATGTGCTGTGCACTTTTAATAGCCCTCAGCCAAATATAGTGTAAGATTCTGTTGAAAGTTACTGCCCTATAATTTTGCCACCGTAATTTTACACTAAAACCAAGACAGAAATTTGGAGTTGTCATTATTTATAGATTATTATGATAGCATTTTACTGGTCCAATCCATTTAAGACTGAACTGTTCTGTATGTGGAACCTGAACTAGAATGATTTTGTCACCCTTGACTGTTAATATCTTCAGTGTAAATTTTGGTCGGGCTAGATTAGACTCTTTGAAGGGCCAGTTTTGGCCCGCCGGCCGTATGTTTGACACCCCTGCTCTAGGTACGTCAGGTGTGGAAAAAGTCAATAATAATCACAAGGAAGCAGCAGAAATCCACTTTTTAGTCTATCCGTGTGCTGGTGGGCACTAACCTGTCGATGCTGATGGCACAGAGGTTAAAGATGGAGGCGGTGCACAGCATTACGTCCATCGTCATCAGACCGTCACAGAGGGAAGTGCTGAGTGTCCACACACCATCCTGGAACTGACACACAAACAAAGCACTGATCAGAGGCTCTGGAGACGCCAGTAGACCTTCTGTAGATGATAGCTGACTGAAGACAGTCGCTCCTGAATTCAGTGGTTGTTTTAATTTACTTACAATAAGTAGATTTTAAACTGTTCTATTTAATGTTTACTTAAATATTTGTTTTGAATCAATGACTCAGTAATATTGAATATATTACATTATTACATCTTCATGACCACCACATCACAAACAGAGTGTTTATGTTCTACTGAACTGGAATAAGTGGATTTTTTCTCTTCTTAATCACCCCTCAAAAATCTAAACACCAGTGACCAAAAGCATCAACTGATCAAAAACGTTTAATAACTTTTCAACCACTAACCCTATCAATACATGTAAATAATTCAGGTAAAATGCAGTTTCTAAACATTTCAGCCACATCACATGAATCTTATTTGGATGCTCATGGAAACGCCATCATTTTCTGCAACATCGATTCAGCAGTAAAAACCCATGTAATTTGTCAAATGACAGTGGTTGTAGATGCTTGTTTTACACTCAGTTAAAAATACATTTTGTTGGAAAAAGTTTTGATCAGTAAATGAAATATAAGAAAATACCTGCGTTTACTGTGAAAAATCCAAAATCTAGAGCAGGGTTTCTCAACCTTCTTGAGCCACACCCCACTAACATCATCATGAGACTACTGGCACCCCCCTATGCCTGGGGGGGGCGGGTGGGTGAAGGTGGTACGTAATTCTAAAAGTAATGTGATGGACCTGTATGTGGAGGACGTGGTGAGTTCTATAGCTCTGTAGAGAAAGCTGTGAGAAAGTCAGCTCCCCTCACCTTATCATTGACAACCTGCTGCCTCCCCCCTGAAAACAAATTTGCAACCAGAGGTGTGTGTGTGTGTGTGTGTGTGTGTGTGTGTGTGGGGGGGGGGGGTCAGACAATATGCCCCCCCCACCCCTCATGGACCTCAGTCCGTGTGTGTGTGTGTGGGGGGGGGATTTATTGTCCAGCACTGTCTCCTCCTCGTTCTTGTGCCCCCCCAGGAGAGTGTCCACACCCCCTGGTTGAGAACCTCTGATCTAGAGGATAATATGGTAATAAATCACAGGAAAGGTTAAATGTAGACAAAAAATCATTTAGAACTTGCCACAAAAATAGTTCTAGGTCCTTAAGGGTTTAAAGAAATGGCAACTATTCTTAATATATTTGCCAGAATTATATTTGACAGTATTTTAAAAAACCTGAATCATCTCTCACAGTGTATTATCTGTGATTTATCTCCCTTTCATTTATAAAAACACACTGCATGTACATAAAGAAACCCTTCGCATGGGAACCTGCCCTCATTTCCAACCGGCAGTTAATGCAGTATTCTTTAATAAAAACAGAGACATCATCAAAAAGATCAACATAAATATTGCAGACAAATATAAACAAATGCAATAGAAAATGATCTTGTGAAATATGAAAGTTTAAAGAGGAGAACATGTGATCTGCTAACCAGCTGATTGTCTTGTTTGTTGTTTGTGTTTTTGGAAAGGAAGGGGATGATAAACTTTAACCTGGAAAGTCGCTACAGCCGTCAGATTAATTAGTTAGAGATTTAGTTAGAGAAATTTACTGCATGGAAGAAATATTCCAGTCAAGTGAGAGCAGGGTGATGAGGCCAGAGAAATAAATCTAGACTTTTTTTTCCAGTGTTATGGACAATTTTTTTCAACATTTTTTTTTCTGGCATCATGACTCAAACTACTCTCATTATTAAAACTATATGGTATCTATATGACTAGAGACAAACACATTCACAATAGGCAAACAGGTCACATTTTTAATTATTGTTAAGATGGAAATGTCTCTAGTGGATTAAAGTCGATTTGGAGATTCAGGTAATTTGGATAATTTTCAGAAAGCAAAACCTTGGTGAATCAAAGTAATTGGGTGCTTCTATGAAATTGGTCCTAAAAACAGGACAGAGGGGCTAAAAATTCAAACCAGATGTAGACTAATGTTATGAAGTAAATTTGGAAGCACTTTGGGTCTATTTTAAAAAATCAATACTTACTGAGATAAAAGAGAAACTATTTTTCAGATTAAACAAATTTTTATAGGACACGAAAATTATGCACTGCTGCTTTTCTCTCACAGGGACATTTTGGAAATCAAACTTATTATGCAAGGCAGAGTGTTTCACAAACATGACCACTGTTGCAAAATCCCTCGCGATTTATTTGTGTTTAAATGGGCAGGTTCTGCATGTAACGCCAGTAGACAGGATGGGTTACACACAAAACCTGGAATGAGACTGAGATTCATGAAAAACCTACATGTCTGGATAAGAAAAACCACCAGGATCGACAAATTTAACACAGTGTCTTTATTTATAGCGGTATATAAGAACATTTCAAGCCGTGTGTTCCAGATCAAATGCACTGACACCTCAGTAGCTTTTCCTGTTCCAATTTTGGCCCTATTTTTGGCTCCAATATTTTATTAAAAATTCATCAATTTTGGGATGGCTCAGAGCAAGAGTATAATTTTTTTAGCATTTATCTGAGGTCATCATTAGGTACATCCTGGGGGGAAATGTATCTAAATTTCTCTTTTATTATTGGGTCTAAAAAGCTGGTGCCAGGTACCAAAATGAACCCAGTTTTGTAGAAGCACCCAATTCTGTAAATTTCCTAAACTCATAAGTAAAGTGCAGGTACTTCAAAGTTGCACTTAAACTGAAGTATTTATTTCACTAGCATTACAGGCTGACAATACTGTAAACACAGTTTGAGTTTAGTAAACACTAGAAACTGAAAATATAAACATGATGGATGAACTATGAAGCTAAAAACATGCATCTGACGTCGAACCAATAAAAATGAAAACACTGTCATTGTTGAAGGATAAACAAAAACAGAAGTTATGAGAAACTGTGACAAACACTGGGTGAAAAACAACCTTTCATTGTTTTGATTGTTTCTTGAATCCACTGATGGGCCCCTCAGATGACCTTAGACCCCTGGCACAGAGGCGAGTTGACAGGAAATGTCATTGTTCTTTGTACAGGACAAACATTTAGTTAATTTAAATATTCACCCATCCGTGCATGAATTATCTCTAAACACTTTTCCTTGGCAGCGCCGCGGTGGGGGCTGGAGCTGGTCCCAGACATTGTGCGAGAGGCCCAGTACACACTGGGCAGGTCACCAGTTCATCACCAGGCTGACAGACCATTCATACTCACATCTACACCTGTGGGAGTTACTGGTTCATGTAGAAATAACTGCATGTCTTTGCACATACTGTGGGGTAAACTCCACACAGAGAGGCCCAGTGGGTTTCAGCAGGAACACACTTCTTCACACCAAGTGGGAAATAATACAGTACACATCCTCCACTACTGTACTTAAAGCATTTGTTCTAACTTACTCCTGTTACTCTCTAAATTTGAACAAAAAACATATACGGATACAGATGCACCCCAATTGATCCAAAGGGGGAAATTAAATGGACTAATCTGTACTTTTTACTCCTTACATTTTCAATATGAGCTTGCTACTTTAGAGAGGAATTATCTTTTATTTCTGTTTTGCATCACTATATGTCTTTGCAATGTTCAACATAGATGGAACAGTAGCATGAAATATTGATTTGTGAATGTAAAATGGCATGTATTGGTTCAAAACAACCTTTGACCCTCGCAATATCTGATAAAATCTTTATTCTCAGAAAAATCACTGATTCTAGTGCCTTCTGACAAATATGCCTTAAAAAAATAACAAAAAAAGTTATTTCAAAAACATTCATTGGAATATATGTGGGAAGAAATGAAATAGATTTCACAAAAAAGGGCTTCAGCAGATCTAAAATCTAAACCTCTAAATTCACTTTTGTGGAATATTAAACAAAGCTGTAAAGTTGATCTAAAATATCTAAAAGATCTAAAAGTTTACTTTGCAGTAAATCTGTACATTTCACAAAAGCCAGTTTAGACTATTATGTTGATGTTAAGATTTCAGATATACTCAAGCTTTTATTACTTTTTATTATTTCTGAAGACATTAAATCTGTAATATTAAGTGTGTTTTGACCACTTATGTATTTCCACATCTCTATGTTCACAAGAATTTAGGAGTGAGATTTTTTTTTTTTTCTGATTTGGACAGACTTATTATTTGTCAAAACTACTTTTTAGTCAATTTCATTAAAGCTGCAGGAGCTGCAATCTGTAGAAAACACAACATAGTACATGCCGTCCCTCTGCAGCTTTCTCATTTCAGTTCAAATCAAAAGATGGAATAGAAATGTAGATGAACCTGATGCTGTTTCATGGAAAAATTAAGCCACTTTCTCCATGTTGAGACACAATCTGATCAGTGATTTACAATTTTACAATAACATTAAAACCTCCTACTCATCTGAAAACACCTGTGATCTGACAAAACCTGAGTGTGACAGGGTAGATTTTCTACAACCTGAAAACACAAGCAAGGAGAAGACCCAGGAGTCTCATGTCCTCTAAGACTACTTAAAGGAGTTTTTTTTTAAAATGGAATTATGCATTTTAAAACATTTCTCTGTGGTCTACATAAACTGTAAATGCTCAGCTTGGGTCTGAATTCTTCATTAATTCAACTCCACAGGTCCATCTTCAACCATATTTTTGAGTAATGACACCAGAAAGGTCATTTTGAGCGCTGGCCCTTTAAATGCAAATTAGCCACTTCAGGCCCCACCCCCTCCAGGTTGTTGGCTGTGCTGCTCTGTCCCATTCAACCAACAACTGAACATTTTAGGTAATCGGTTTGAAGTTTGGACATATTTTCTATATGGACTACAACGGCTGCTGTTAATGAACAGTTATGTCGTACTCAGAGAAATGTTCGTCAGAAGTCTTGACCTTATACGTGCAAATATCGTGACGTAACTAGTAATAAAATGTAACAAATTAAGGAGGAATTGAAATGGGTTGTAGAAATCCACTCAATTTTTGCCCAAATGAATATAAAGATAGCTTTGCAGGACCTGGAGGGTTCAAATTCAAACTGTAGGAACTATTAGGGTCCAGATACACAAATAAATGAACCAAAGACTAATAAAAGTGGGTTTAGTAAACTATGAACCCTTTAAAGTTTGATAAAAGGTAATTATGAAAGTCTGTCCCAGTGACACTAAAAAAACTATTAAACACTGCAGCTCTGAGTAAACACTCTGTATTTACAGACTAGAGTGCTGATACATCTTAGTCCCGCTTTTCACAACACTGTATTTTGCTCAGAATGTTGATCTGTTTGCTTTTGTTTTGTGTTCAGTGATTGTAGTGTTCATAGTGTTCACTGTGAGCCCTGAATATACCGACCATAATTTAATCATAGAATGAACAGTTACATTTTACATGAAAAAAAAAAAGTATTGTGAAACTTATCTTATGTTCTGTTCATGGAAAAGGCTTTGTGCATGCATACATTTATGCTAAAGATAATATTTAACATTTAGTACATTTTAAACTATCGGTGCTCTACAGTGAATAGTTGTGTGTTACGCTTAAAATACGACATAAAATCTAACTGAACATATTTTACATTATTCTTGTATGGAGCAGTAAAACACAATAGAACTATTTTTGAGGTTACTTCCAAATGATTTGTCACCTTTTTATCATTTGTGTCCTCCATCATTTTCTGTGAAACTCAGTTTGTTTTCCTTCATTTTAATTCACTGATCAAGTAGATGTTCATAAAAGCTCAGAGTAAATTCATGTTGTTCTATTAATGCAGGAAAAACTGAAGAAAAGTCACTTTTTCAGTAACAAACAAGCATCTAAAACCATTAGAGTTTGAAAACCTACATGGGTTTTCACGGTGAATCGCTGTTGCAGAAGATAATGGTGTTTTCAAGTTCACTGTGGAACCTCTGAATGTACAAATGAGTCATATCTGATGGCTATGAAAAGATAAGAAAGTGCATTTTATCTTAATTATTTCAATAGGATTAGTGGATGAAAAGTATTAAACATTTTAGATCAGTAGATTCTGATGGTCGGCGGTGGTCGTTTAGGTCTTTGAGGGTTGGAATATGAATAAGCTATTTACAATCTGGTTTTTTTGTCATTGCGTAAAGACCAGAAACAGAGGAAATAACTCCCTTCACAAATCCCACCCACTAACCCCTCTGAAACACAGTAAAGTGCATGTGGATTTAAGCTCCAAGAAGTGCTGAACAGAAGTCTGAAAAAGTTATTTGTGTATAAGACTGAAATAGTCCAGTACATCCCAGTTTTGAGGCTGAAACAGTCAAAAGCTCCAGAGCTGCATGTGGACCCTGAATGACGCCTGGAGGAAAAACATAAAGCAGCTCTGATACGCTCTGAACATCTGCACCCCAGAGTTTATGAAAGCTTCGAACAGACATCGGACAAGAAAAAAGGGTAGATGGATATCACTTTACTGTTTATCTTTGAAAAACAGACCACCCACCCTGCAGCCGGTGGGGGAGGAAGTATGTAGATCCAAGTAAACATATTCTAAAAGGAAAAGTGCATCTATTAATAAACAGTCCAGAATGAGGTTCTGTGCTTTCAGGAAAAAGGGGTTTAAATCATGTCAGAGTGGAGTTCAGGACATTTTCCAGTTTCTCTAATTAAAAATAACAGTGAGTGTGTGAAAACAGACCACCCACTCTGATCAGTGGAGGAGGAAACGTGTAGATATGTAAATACAGTGCATTCCAAAATGTCACTTTAAGTACAATTATTTCCACAAAAAGTGAATTTGCAGAAGCAGAATAGTATATATTATTGGATTGTGGATGGATGGATGGATGGATGGATGGATGGATGGATGGATGGATGGATGGATGGATGGATAGATAGATAGATAGAT
>JAPQRP010000025.1:18834596-18847581 GCA_037367295.1 Apogon hyalosoma
TGAGCTATTTTTGTTGTTATCATTATATTTATCCAAACAAATGTACCTTTAGTTGTACCAGGCATTAAAATGAATAAGAAATTGAAGAAAACAAGGGTGATCCAACAATTTTTTCTGCGACTGTAAATTTAACAAGGCCATCAGACATTTTACTCCTATAAACCACTAACGATTAGCACCGAGAGGAAACAAGGCTGATTTTACCTGTAATTCTATTTTGTTTGAGTTCAAGATGTGTTTATTCTTAGTTTTCATACTTTTTAATTGATTTTATTTTATTTCAATTGACAACATTACATTGTCACGGCTAGTTTAATCTTTTTTTTCCTAACTCATATTCCTACTTTTTAGGGCCTAACATAAATCCTAATTTATTCACATTTGGTGCTCTAGTGATGTCTTATGGCAAAGAAACAGTGTGTGTACATTTACAATGCCCTTCTGAATATGAAGAAAAATGTAATATTTATTTGTGAAAAATACTCAATAAGACATTGTTGTTTCATTTCCAGGGCACTGTATATTTTCATCATTAGAGAGAAGAAAAGAAGAAAACCCTGCTGACCTCTGGACGCCGCCTGCACTGTCTCGTTTTTGTCTGTCGAGAGGAAGAGCTGCACCTTATTCTGCAGTAAACTGTCCGTGAAGTCGTCCTCACAGGAGAAACAGAACCTGTGGATCTGCAGACCTGACAACAGAATCCAAATGTGTGTAAATCTGCTTCAACATCACAAACATTTACATAGTTACTATAGAGCTTCAAATGCAGAGTAACAGAGGCCTGTGGTTACCGTGGTGTCTGGTGCTGCTCATGATGCGATCACTCTGCTGTTGCTGCTGCCTGTCGGTGGTGATCAGGATAACGTCAAACAGCAGCATCTCGGATGGATTTTCCAGCAGCAGCCGTTCATTCACTGTCTGGAGAGCCTGGAGAGAAAAAAAAAAAAACCAAAAAAAAAAACCAGGCTGTAGGTTTTAGCTAATGAATGAGATGAAAGGCTGCATTTGGTGGGGACGATTATAAGCACCAGATTAATTCACTTTTGGGGCTTATTTCTGGCACCAGGCTGTGTATGTGGGCCAAAATCAACTACTAGTGATGTGAGAATGTATCAAGATGAAAAAAACTGTCTTTTAAATATTCAGCAAGATGATGTGACTGATTTAAGTTTTAAATAAGTAAACACTGACTCATGAAGCATATTACTTGCAGCCAGTTTGAAAGTGAAATAATATCTGCTTTACACTCGGTTTGTAATCTTGTCACAGTCAAAGACTTAGGGAGTGACACAAATTTTGGATTTGTAAACTTTGCTGCTTCCTGTTTTTGTTTTTTTTTTGTAAGAATTTTTTCCTCATGTTTTTGTGATAGGTTGAAGAACAAATTCAAAGGTAAATCAAATCAAATGTATGTGAACAGTCAATTTGTGCCAACAATTTTTGTCACAACTGTACAGTAATTATAAAACTGCAAGTGCACCTGATGTTAGTAAACTCTTGCCCATTGGAGAAAGGGTTTGATTTTTACGAAGGAGGCCCTCACAAAAGAACAGATCGTGTAAGAGCACAACAAAGACAACATTCTTGTTTTTTGTTTTCATTAACACTCTTATGTTGTTCAAGTCTTCTGATTTTTATCTTTACACATTTTACCTGTGTTTTTACTACATGTATGTCAACTAGATTATAAACTACTCCACACAGAAAAAATAAATCCTCACGTTTTTCCATTTATCAGTGTGTAGTCAGTTTTTCAAGCCATTTGCATTAATTATTTGCTCTAGCAAGACAGAAACTGATTTGTCTGGTTTGGTGTAAGAATATAAACGTGTAATATCATAGATAGTGTTGATTTCTGACCTGCAGTAATGTGAAGGCCACACCTGCACCGTAAACGTCATCACCATCATCAGATCCAAAAACTGCTTTAAACGTCATAGCGACAACCACAGCACGTTCCGCATCCTTCTGCACAGGAGACACAAGATGATAGGGACTAAAAAAAACAATGCATGAACTTTTATTACTTTAATTAAGACAGTCAGTGTTTGGGTGCAAAAAAATAAATACACTATCAGTCAAAAGTTTGGACTCACTTGGTTTTTCTTTATTTTCATGACTATTTACTTCGTAGATTCTTACTGAAGGCATCGAAACTATGAATGAACACATTTGGAATTATGTTGTTTAAAAAAAGTGTTGCATAACTCGAAGCATGTTTTATATTTTAGATTCTGCAAAATAGCCACATTTTGCTTTTATTACTACTTTGCACATTCTTGGCACACTCTGAATGAGCTTCATGAAGTAGTCACCTGAAATGTTTTCCAACAGTCTTGAAGGAGTTCCCAGTGATGCTGAGCACTTGCTGGCCATCTATGGTCCATCTCATGTCATTTAAATGAGAAGGTGAGTCCAAACTTTTGACTGGTAGTGTAATGATACTAAATTTTATAAAATATACAAAACTTTAATATGTTTCAATTGTAACATGTTGAACTGATGCAGTGAGTAGCTTCTCATTTATTAAACAACCGTCAGTTTGATTTATAGTGACATTTCATAAACACTGGTGGTGTAAACGGTGCCACAGTGAACACTTCCTGTAATTGAAGCATTCAACTTTTTTTTTTAGCAGTGTGTAGAGATGTAATTAATCATGCTTAAAGCTACAAATCCTTAATGGCGAATTATGGTGCTCCATTGGTGAAAGCGAAAATTGGATGAGAAATTATTACTGCTAGTTTTATGATGTTTTTATGATTGATGTACAGCACTTTAAGCAGTGGTTCTGAAATTGCTTTATAAATAAAGTTGAAAAACCACAATTGTATCATCATTGTCATACAGTTAAAAAAAAGTCAATTTATGAGATTTTTATTTCATAATGCTGCACGTCTTCTACTGAATTTGATTTAAGATCTTAAGAGATCTTTGCTCAGAACAAATGACCAGAGTGTCTATGTCAACAGCTCACCGGGACTAGTGTGTAAAGGAAGCCTTTCATAGCTGTTAACGGATGGAATCAACTCCCAGGTGGTCAGGAAACATGTTAGGTTTCATTTGTTTTCTTGTGAGGACATTTACGTTACCAACATTTTAGTACCCCATCACTCTGGAGTACAGGTTATGGTGATGTGATAGTTTGGGAAGTATTTGTAGAACATGTTTCAATTCTCTATTAGTGCTCCCATATGATTATACGTGGAGACTGGGTGGTTGGGGGGCATGGTGTGGTCAAACCTCCTGTGTTGTGTCCTGTGACTGACCTTCCATATTTTAGCCACTACTCTGAATATCACCTGTCCATGGAAAACTGGAACAACATGTCTTTTCTCTCTGATATTTATGTTTTTGCACATGGTCTATGTAAACCAAAATGAGATTAATAAATAAAGGGTGCATTTGCATCTTTATTTGTACAATCACATGTCTGTAATAAACAGTAAACATTAGTAACATCCTTCCAAAGTAAGTAAAACTATAAGACCAGAATGGATGGTAGAAAGTTTCAGGAAGAGTAGTGTACACCTAATTCTAACTCTTGCAGGAATCTGTACACTTTGTCAACATCAATGGAACTTCGTTTATCTTATTTGGAAGAGTCGGCTTTTATCGTAAAGATCAAACTTTCAGTTAGAGTGCTGTTGCAGGAACACAGATCCAGTTATCTTGACCTCAAACAGGCACAGACCTGTACTCACCTGCCTGAGCGGAGTCTTACCTGTTCAATGTCGGTGTTCTGGACAGTGGAGACCATATCCGCCTCCAGGTGAGACTCTGCGGGTTACAAACGGGTTAAAATGTTAAATGTTAACCTACAACAACCGCACCTGTCTGTCAACACACTACAGCCACACCTGTCTGTCAAAGTACACAAGTTCCTTTTGAACAAGTTGTGTCGCTTCTGTTCCGCCTGCGCCGTTTCCTTTAAGAACGTCGTGCGTGGTGACGTCACTTCCGCGTTTGGGCGTCACTGGCTGCCCCGCCCACAGCTGTGATTGTTTCAGGTACTGAGGAACCCCCGGTTCTCTTCTACCGGAGAACCTGCATCACAGGAGCTGCGAGTGCGGACAGGAGAGGAGTTTGGTCCGGAGCGGTTCAGGCAGGAGTCTGGCTCGGTTTGGCCGGGCTTGGAACGGGTTCGGAGCGCCGCTGTCACCGAAGAGGGAAAGTTTGCTCCTGCTTCGATTCACGGTGAGAAACCTGTTCCCCCTCCGCCCCTCCGGTACTGTCATGATCCTGGGCTCCGTTCTCCACTCTATCCGGTCCAAGCCGGGCTCCTCGGACCGGACCGGGTATTTTTAGGTCCTGCAGGTAAACAACAGCTGATTGGCTGTCGTCCGCTCAGGTGGTGCGCGTGCCCGTGCGTAAAGCTCTATGGAAGCCAGGCAGTGTGTCTGTTCTGGGCGGACAGACAAGAATGTAATCAAAGTAAAATGCCCACATTAGTCTGGATAGAGGAGGAAATATCACGATTAACGCCAAATTATTATTTCTTTACAGTTTGAAGCCTGCTTTTTGGCCCTTAAAGAAAAATGGTTTAATTTGTAAATAGTTTTTCATGTATCGAACAAAACCAACACCTGCCAAATCTATAAGATGAACATTGAAAGCAGTTCTAATGATAAAATGTTTGATAAGTGAAACTAACCATTAAAAACCTAGACATTTCTACAATCTCTACATTTAATCTGTACTAAGCGATTTATCACTGTTTATTACAATATTATTCTATTGTCAGTGAAAATCTGGTGTTTTTTCTGTATTAAATTTACTGACGATGTAGATGTTCATTAAAGCTCTGAGTGAATTTTCTGGTTATTATATCGAAACAGAAAACTGAAGGAATAAAGTGGCATTTTTAGCTAAATAAATCACTTACTGAACATAAAAAACCCAAACATCTTTATCAAAATGACAGCGTTTCAGTATTCATTACAGAGCTTCTGAAGGTCCAAATGGGTCATATCTGACGATTATGATGAAAAGCTTAGAAACTGCGTTTTAGCTGAATTAGTGAAATGCATCGATAGGATTAGTGGGTAAATGTTATTAAACATTTTAGATCAGTAGAGGATTTTGCTCACTGGTGAGTTTAGGTCTTTTAGAATGAATTGGATGTAATAGGAATGTTGTTTTTGCAGACCTGTTTTATACCTGTTTTTGTGCAAATGATTCCAGACAGTTTAAGTCAAGTTGTAAGAAGTTTTGTTTTGCACCAAGCATTAGATGTCCACTGAAACTAATAACAAAACAATGTAACATACAATATAATTGAAACTGTTGGCACATAATTAAAACATGACTTAAAAAAAGTACTCCAGGCTCCAACAGTCAGTTGGATTAAGTAAAACAGCAACTTTTTAAAATGAATCACAATAATGATAATAACCACAAAATAAAATGATGCTGTAATATCTGGCATTGTGTTTTTGCCCAGCCCAACTGTCAATTTATTTACACATTTAATCTAAAGAATTCAAAATAAAATCTGTAGCAAAATTAATGGAAATGTTATATGTCCATGGGAAATTTAAGTTTGTGTTCTATGAGTGCTTTGTAGTTTTATGAATTGTTTTTGTTGATTTCCCACATATTACTCAATTAGTCCTTTAGTGTAGCCTATAGATTTTGTCTGTAAAATGTCAAATCAAAAATTATGCAAATGCGTGAATAACAAAAGCAAGTACTTTGTATGTTATTTAATTGCTATTACTGTTAATTAGGTATTAGAAAAAAAATACACACACACACACACACACACACAATGACCTAAATTGATTGTTTGATTAATAATTGCAGCTTGTTGGTGGATATACAGTATTTGAGTTAGTTTGTATTATTATTAATAATAAGAATAAGAATGATAATAATAGAGTTGATCAGAAAGAAAATTATCATATTATATTTTTATTACTGAAAATGCTGTTGAAAGACTTTTTAGGAGTTAGTGCAGGAGCTCAATGAAGAGGAGAATAAAGTAATTAAAATTATTTACTCTAGATGTAGAGATATGCAGCTTTCTGTTTGTTCAGAGTAAGAAGTAGAGGGACAAATGGGATTGGAAACATCAGAACCAGTTAAACCAGTCCTTATTGGAATTGTAGTAGTAGAGTAGGAATGTACACAAATAATCAGTTTGTCAAAATGGTTAGCATCTATTTAAAAAGCTGGTTGATGTTGATTTACTTACTCTAACTTAGATGCTGATCAATCACAACTAGATAAATAAAGAAATGTCAAACAAGTGTTTTGTAACATATTCATGGAATATGAATTTGTTATTACATTTTTCTGTGCAATTTCTTTCTGTCAAACATTTATGTTAATGTCATAAAATAAAAAAATAAACCCCCCTCAAAAAAATAAATAAAAAAAACCCAAAACTAAAACGATGTAAATTTGACTGAAGTCAACCTGAAAAGTCATGAAACTTTCATGAAGATGTGAAAGCATCACACTTCTTCTCTTCCTTCCTTCAGCATTTGTTGGCCATGTCCAGATAGAGACGGGCTCCACGGTAATCGCTATGCTGAGGCGTCTGGACAAAATCCGCTTTCGGGGTCAGAAACGAGACGAGTTGGACCTGGTTGATTCTCCAAACACGTCAGACACAGAATGCAACGAGGAGGTCCTGCTGAGGCCCCGCAACTCTGTCAGAGAGGGGGAGGAGCTGAGGGAAAGGGAGGGGGAGGGGGAGGCAGAGCCACAGAGTGATGCTCAGGTATGATCACACATGTATGATGTCAGGACTGACAACTGCTCTCACCAGCTATCTACAGCCATCAGTATTAACAAGTCTACATGTTAACATGCACTCAACCAAGCCAACCAATAATGAACCACTGATAAACTGAGTATTTTAGAAGGAGCTGTCTACTGTTCCAGTTCTTTCTGTTACTCATTAGAGTCTCTCATTGGGGATTTTTTTTTCTCTTAACCTCTTAAATTTCTACAGAGAAATGATGAAAAAATAATAATCTTCAGTCAGTAGGTTGTTAAAAATATTAATATGAAAGCTTGTTAATAGAGGAGCATCTCTGAGCTCTCAGATCTCCTAACCAGACAGCTAATATTCATCTGTTCTTTGTGTGTTAGGCTGGTCCTGGATCATTTTCTGCAGCTCTACAAGATGACACCAGAACAGACCTGATTGAGGTCAAAGGTCTCCTGGAAGTCGCCCTGTTAGAGAAACATTTCCTCCGTGAGTTTAACTGTTTCATGCACATGAAATGTTTTATTTTTATTCTATCACTATCGGATGATCATGCTAATGGTTGGCACAGTGGTGCAGTGGTTAGCACTGTCCCCTCACAGCAAGAAGGTCATGGGTTTAAAATCTAGTGCCAGACCTTTCTGTGTGGAGTACATGTTTTCCTCATGTCTGCGTGGGTTTTTCCTCCTACTGTCCAAAGACAGACACCTTAAATGCTTGATTGTTCCACCTACGTCACCCATTGGTGTGAATACGAGAATGAATTGTTGTTCGTCTCTATATGAACTATGACCCCTATGAGGACTATGTGGTTTGGAAAATGAATTTCCAGTGAGGTGTAATGAATGATTCACTCTGATCTTCATGTCATGTTCAGAGGAAGAACTGAGAAAACTTCGGGAAGAATCGAATGTGGACTCCCTGAAACAGGATCTTGAGCGGGAGCGCAACCGACGCATGGAACTGGAGCAGAAGATCAGCGACACCCTCAGATCCAGGTGTTCAGTCAGACGTGACTGTATTTAAACCACCTCCTGCTGTCTGTTTTTTTTAATCTGACTCATGTTTGACTTCTGTTACTTTGAAGGTCTGAAGACTCACCTTCTCACTCTCGGAAAGCCCCACCCCCTCTTACACCTGCAGTTAGCTTTTCTGGTGAGCTGCACAAACACACCTTTCACAAACACCCATCTCTTACAAGTTTTGTATGTGGAACCCTGCAATGATTTATTGATTTATTGTCGACAGTTTCCTTTGTTAGAAGGCATCTGCTTTATTGCGCTGTTGCATGTTTTTGTTCATGTGTTAACATCAGCTTTGACCGCTGTTACTGCGACCATACTACCTGTAATGAAAATACCATCAATATTCTATCAACATAATTTCATTTCACTGTAAATGTTGTGAAGAGTTCAAGCAGTCATGTTATTTTTGTTCAACTACAGAGCAGAGAGAGAGAAAGAGGGAGAAATTGCACATTGGAATGTTTATATTCACATCTGTGTCACATTCAGATGTTGTCTAGACTTTAAAACGTCAGTCAAAGGCCCTGGCAGCTGGTCCATAAAGGAAGAGGGAACATGTAGGAATTCTAAAATATTGCACATCCTGTGTCGCAAGGTGCCAGACATATAAGTGTGTATGCGGCGCCAAAAATTTGTACTAACTTCTGCAGTGAATTGTGGGATGGCATTCTGTTCTTTAAATTAAAATTAAAATTTATTTTGTGACTAAATCTCTACTAAGTCTTCAAGTCCAGGGTGGCATATTTTCAACAGACTTTAACAGTTACGTTGTACAACTGTTGAAGTGTATAGTGTATTTGGTAAAAAGTTGAACATATCTCTGAATGTTGATACTTCTCTTCAGAAAAACAGAAGGAGTCTCTGTTCAGCAGCTTTCTGAAGTGGCTTTATGAACGCTTGGGTGTTTATATTGAAGACTTCCGCTTCCAGCCAGAGGAGATGACAGTGGAGACAGAGGAACCGCTGAGCGCCAAAAGGTATAACACTACAAATACTGCCTGGGCTTTTTACCAACACGTGAAGATATAACACACTAAATGTGTCCTTAATATGAATAATGATGTGTTTGTGATCCACAGGTTGACTGAAAACATGAGACGACTCAGTGAGTAACTTCTACAACATCAGAAGCAAATCCAAACACTGAACAAAACACAGGGAGATCAGGCTGATGCACAGAGTGAACTTTAGTTTAGATTAGTTTAGTGTAAAGTTTATAACTTAGCACAGGAGATGTTAAGAGCTAAAAGTGGCTTATACCCTAGAAAGACTTACACAAATACAGAATTATGCTAACAGCTATAATGTAAACTATCAGCTGATTCAGCAGATGAAGATTATAAGACACAGTGTTTTTTTGACTGACTGTCAAAATAACAAGCTATGAATTCCTGTTTGAAATAGAAAACTTAGGAACCATCACATAGATGTGTGTAAACAAAGATGATTCATGGTGGTTTTGGTTGTTCTGAGTGTGTTCTGCTGTCAGTAGTTTGTAATATTAATACTGCAGTATTAGTAAAATACATTAAAAGTTTCATTATAGTTTCCCTATAACAGTTATTGTATTGTTATGTATTAAATTATTCTAGATCTGTTATTACATAAGAATGTGTCTTGTTTAGATCTAGATAAAATGTTCTCACTGACTGGTTGGTTGGTTTGTTTTGTTGCAGAAAGAGGATTCAGACCTGTGACCAACTTCATGAGGAATCTGTCTGCTTTATCCAGCTGGTACTCAGTGTACACGTCCGCCATCGCCTTCCTGGTAAGTAGACAGTGTACTGATGTCACATGAGATAATAAACACATTTTTATTCATTCACTTCATTTTTTTATTTGAAGTTATGTTCTATTGTGTTATCCTTGTGTTTTTATGTCTCCATTATCTTATTCATGCTTTAAAGATTTTCATGTTCATCACATGTTTTTGTTTGTTTTTCAAAACAGTAAAGTAAAATAAAAGGAGAAAACGATGACAGAAAGATAGAAGATACAAATGATGCAATAATGCACAAAAATATGATATGGGATTTTGAAGAATCTGAAAATGGACACTGTCATAAATTTTACAAACAGTGTTTCTGACTTGGACTGGGTTGCATCAACAAGGATTAATTTTTGTACCATGATTACGGGTAAATTACACTCTAATTATGCTTCACCAAACTTTAAAACCATCTTAAAAATTAAGAAAGATTTCTTTAGTTTTTGGTCTAAACCTAAATTTAATTTAATTCTCTCGGACCAAACCTTTAAACACCATTTTAAAATGTGATTTAATATTAACATTAAACCTACAATTAAGGAGGTTGAACTTTAGAAGTGTTTGCTTTTTTAGATGAGGTTCCTCAAAGAAACTTATAGATTAGTTATCAACAAATTTATAAGCTTATAAACTAAAAGGGTTATTCCTAACTGAAGTTTATGGAGCTGCTGAATTTATATAATTATGCAAAGATAAATTAAATCTGGATTTACTCATTTTCATCTTTGTTTTGAAACTGACAAGTTGATAAGTGCTAAGTCATTTTCCATTAAGTTCTTGTTTTTTATTGTTATGAAACATGCAATTAATGCACCTCATAACTTATTAAGAGATTAGTAGAATAAGTGCACATTTTATAATTTATTTCATTTTGCTATGATAGGATCTTTTTGTCATGTAGCCTGTTTTTCTCTTTATGTGTCTAGTATGTTTGTTCTACATTATAATCTTGTACATTTACATGCTGCCTCTTCTCTACATGTAGATCTACATGTATGCAGCATGGTACGGTTGGACCATTCCCATGTTCCTGTTCTTCGCCATCCTCCGTCTGTCCTTAAATTACCTCATCGCCAGGTGAGTTCAGGTCCTCTCCATCTCAACCTATCACAGAGTGAGAATCAGAAACAGACAGAACACAGCAGAGGAACATTCAGCACAGAAAAGATAAGGTAATAGCTGAGGTTCCATCCAAGTATATGGCAAATTTTAAGACAATTTATATGGAACCAGCGAGAGAATGCACAGTCACGTTGCAAAAAAGGGGTGTCTAAAAACAAGATAAAAACACTAAATCTGAGGAAAAAGGTACTCAAAACAAGTGAAATATCTGTCCATGCAGCAAGATAATTTCACTTGACAAGATTTCTTGAATTAAGATTGTTAAATCTAGAAACAAGCGTGTCTACAGATGTATGAACACTTAAGAAATTAACTCTTACAAACAAGATAAATGATCTAACACTTCTAAATCTAAGTTGTTTTTTTTTATCTTGGTAAAAAACAAATAATTTGCAGTGCATGCATGTTTCCTTCCACTGCTGTTGGTCTTGTTGCTTCTGTGTTATCATCGTCTTCATCATCACTGTTTAAAGATCACAAACAACACATAAACAATACTCTTCTGCAGTGCCTTTACCTCAACCTTCATCTGTTGCCATTGGTAGAGACCCAGATCTTAACCGTGCACAGAAACCTTTGCATTCTCTATAGTCTTGTTTATACAAATGGATCTGTACAATAATCTTTTTTTTTTTTTTTTTTCGAATGTAAAGCTTATTATGCTTGCGCAGGTCTCGAAAGTCTGAAAAATTATGGAAATTTGAAATGCTGTTTTCCAGACCTTGAAGTCTGGAATTTTGTGTGAAAGTCTTAATAAAGTATGGAAATTAGTTTCTCTCATAGTCTAATTTTAGAGTATGCTCAAAGACATAATCTAAGATGAAAAATACATGAGGAAAGCATATAAAAAACTTGATATGATTTCATTAACCAGTCAGTACTGGAATGATTCTAGTGAAACTTGTGTTTGTGATATCCATACATTGTTGTGATTTTCATATGTTTTGAAAATGTTTCTGTCAGTAAAACAGAATTTTCCTCAAATTATGCATTCATTCATTTATTAAAATTATTTTTTCTACTACACACAACAGGTACATTCTCAAAAGTAGGCACGCAGGTATAAAAGTACATAAAGTCTGGAATTTTTATTTGGATAGATATTTTTATTTGGAAGAGCAAGCACCCTGTATTAATGTGAGGATTATAAAAACTGGTTGCTAGTGGTACAGGTCAGTGTTTTCTGTTTCAGTTTTAGACAGTCTTAAAGGTACATATTGACTGTGAAATTCTTATTTACATACTGTTTGCTCCCATGATGCCATGCTGCCAGAGGTTGGAGGATCCAGTGGACAATTGTTCCTGAAATCTCAGAGCCATTGGTGAGAAATCTGTCGTTACATGTCAACTTGTTTGTGATTATATTTAACTTAAACTCACCTGAAGGTAAACAGCTCCACATCCCGAACTAGTCACTCATGGACGGGAGCCATGAGATTCACATCTGGATTCATCCATACAGTTTGATTTCATATCAAGTATCTGAAATGTGTATAGTTTAAAAAGTGGTGAATTTTTTTTTTCTCAAAAAAGTTCTTTAAGTTATAAAAGTGACAGGGGCAGTAAGTGGATTTTTTTTTTTTTTTTTTAAATCTCCTCCTCCTAGTTACTAAATGTTTTTTGATCATATTTTGAATACATCATTACTTTAAGCCAGTCCCAAAGACTGGGAACTGAACTGGGAAATTCTTTTTGGTTGACAAAATAAATTTTTATCTCAGACAATGAAAAAACTTTCAACAAGAAGGAAGAAAGAAAAGAAATAACAGCCTTTTGGCTCAGACATTTGTGTCCTTTATGTAGTTCTGACAATGTGTATTATTTTACTGATGAGTGGAAATAAATTAGATGGCCTGTTCCCTTTATCTGAATGCAGGTTCCTATTCTTTGGTCTCAATTCCAGACCCTTTCTTTTGAATTTGGCAAAGACCAAGGGGTTCATTGGTCTGCTTGTCAGTTAGATGTCCATTTACTTTTGAGTCTCTGAAAATGGAAGAATTGTTGTAATTCCTAAATAGTTCATGTGGGTTTTTTTTTTTTTTTTTTTTTTAAACCCCTTGAATTGAAGCTGAAAGTCCACATTTCATTGTCTTTTCAATGCACAATTATAAAGTTCAGATTCAAAATTACACCATTTGTGTCACTGTCCAAATACTTACGGACATGCTTGTATACTGCCCTGTATCAATGCTGAGCCATCAAACTGTTTTTCATTGTTTTCTGTGTATCACCACTTAATCATGGTCTACAGGGCATTAAATGAGTGATATTTTGCTTTTCAAATGGAATTATGCATTTTAAAACATTTCCCTGTGGTCTACATAAACTGTAAATGCTCTGCTTGGGTCTGAA
>JAPQRP010000025.1:18857570-18873034 GCA_037367295.1 Apogon hyalosoma
GTTTCTTGAAGTGACTAAAGTTACAAAAAATAGCAATAATAACGATGAAGTAGCAAGTGTACAGTAGGTGACTTAAATATAGTTTATACAATAGAATACAATACAATAGAAGAATAGATGTTTATTGTCACGGGAACAATGAAAATCAGTTTTGCAGCTCTGTTCTGTTTAGCAGGCATGTACAAAAAGCAACAGGATAAAGTATTAAATATATACGTACTACTAACACTACTGAAATATACAAAAGCTGCTATTGGCAGGATTGTTCCAGCAGAGACCATCCTGTGACCTCAGGTAACAGGGAGTCAGTTTCTGGTTCATTTGTTCTCACCTGTCGTTCTGATCTGTTATTCCAGCCGCTGGTTTTCGGTGGGATGATCCACAGAGACGAAGCCTTCGACGCCATCTCTGCTCAACGTGCATTGGTGACCATGGCAACGGCCTCCAACCAGGAGTCTTAATATATATTTACATCAATGCAGGAACAGGAGGAATGTTTTTTAAAGATTGCGAGAGCTAAATCACAGCTGATGTCACACGCTAAACCTATATCCACCTTAATATCATAATAATAACAGCGACACAACTGCCTTCCAACAAACAGCTGATTTTAGCCGATCACAGTTACACACAAACCTCCTGCAGATCAGTGTAAGTCTACTACAAGGTTAGCGGTTTTTAAGTCCAAATAATGTGCAGCTAAAACATTACAGAGCATGAATCAGCTGCACAGTGTCACATAATCGATTCAATGTACTGGTTCATCCGTGGAATGTCAAACTCGTATGTATCTAAACACTTTTAAGCGTTTTGCTGTTGTTGTTACTTGTAACTCTGTCAGTGTGTTGTTACATAGTACGATATCACAAAACACAAACAGACAGGAGAAGAATTTCAGTATTTCTGCTCTGTAAATAACCAAAAATGCACTGACTTACCCAGTACAAAGCTGAAGTTGATGCATAATTAGGGATTTTTCCAAACGTGTTCCAATTGTATGTCTGGTAATTTGCAGAGCAGATGATACAGAACTTTCAGGGAAGTGTCTGTTGTGCTGCAGCCTTACACTTAATATTATTGTATGTTGTGTATTATGTATTTTGGTATTAATAATATAGACTGTTCACTGTGCAGGTTTGATGGAAACACTTCTTTTTCTTTTCGCTTCATCTGCTTTTGTCTCAGCTAAAAATTAAGAAAACAACAGAATGTTCTGCAAAACTTAATTAATTTCACTAATGGAAAACTTCTATCTTTCTCTTTATAGTTTCTTTATGCGGTGGATGAAAACAGTTTATCTCAGCTTTCATCTTTAGCTTACCCTACGCTCTCTATAATTATTATAAATTGCTCATACACTAACATGGTTATATGGGTAAATCCTGTTGCATTAACATGTTTAATATTTAAACTTTTATTTACATATGGCACATATACTGTATCATTTTTAGAGCATTCTCTCTATAAGCTTGGCACGATACAAGAAGACCTGTCTTTGCTGCTATTTAACTGTATTATTTGTATTTGATAAGCTTCTCAAACAGGATGTAAACTGTTACTTTGACGTTACACCAACTCTTGATAACACTGGTCTACAATATTTCAGCCTCAGAGATTAAAAGTGTTAAATCCCACATATTTTAATAAGATAGAAAACAAATGACAAAAGTGCTGGTTAGCTGAAGTTTTTCCAATGTATATGATAAAGTGTTATTATACATATAGGTTTATGTACATTTATACACTAGATTTATAAATCTTCCACTGAAAGAACCTGCAAAGCAGAGGTCTCAAACATGTGGCCCGGGGGCCAAATCTGGCCCGCCAAAGGGTCCAGTCTGGCCCCTGGGATGAATCTGTGAAATGCAAAAATTACACTGAAGATATTCATCATTTTAGTTCAGGTTCCATATACAGACAAATTTAATCTCAAGTGATCAGTAAAATACTATCATAATAACCTACAAATACTCACAACTCCAAATTTTTCTCTTTGTAAATGTGAACATTTTCATGTCATTTTACTGTATTTACACTAAAACAGACTATCATTTCACAAAAATGTAAATAACCTGAACAAATATGAACATTATGAAATGTCTGAAGTGCAAGTTTACCAATATTCTGCCTGTTATTAAATGTTTTGTGTATTTGTTAACCCACTGTGATCTATAAGTTGTAATTTACAGGTGTAAATGATGAACTTACATTTACATGTGTAAATGAAACTGAGACATAATGTTAAAATTGCACTTAGTTTTCTTAAGAAATTTCAGTTTGTTCATGTTATTTCCATTGTTTTAAAGAATAGTTGGTAGATGTAAACCTTTTCATCACATAATTTTACTTTTTTAGCTCTAAAACATAGAGGAAAGTTTGGAGTTGACATTATTAATATATTATTATGTTATTATTTCACTGGTCCAGCCCACTGTAGATCAAATTTGGTTTAATGTGGCCCCTGAACTAAAATGAGTTTGACACCCCTGCTGTAAAGTGAATGTATTGTAATGTCAAAGTCCATCTGGTAGCACTGAGACAAACATGCCTTTGGAGTAAAACCCATTAACCCCTAATTCTCAGTATTTCAAATTTTGTTCCAAGACTAAATCTTGGAAACTACAGCCAACCAGGATTTTGACTGAATTGTTCTTTATTAGTGACTCAAAACTCAGTAAAGTTTCATTACTTTAATTGTGGAGGCGTTTTACTACTTGAGACCAGTGTTGTCATAACTCAACGTTCATGAAATTCAGTTCAGTTTATGTCAAAAAGTGAACGCACTAATTCAAATCTCAGCCAGTATATAATGAATCAGTTCAGTTTGTTACAGTTATGATACTGTTTTTTTGCCTTTTCTGTTGGTGTCTGTTTTGTTTAAGGATACGGGCATCCCATCACCTCAAACTGAATACTCGGTTTCTTTTCTCGGTCGACCTGCTACGTCTTTGTGATCTTGGGTTTTATATTAGGGGGAATTAAAGTTTTTAAACATTGTAAAGTTTTGATGTACATTTTTTATGGAAGTAAAATCACACATCAACATTGACAGCTTCCTGTTGTTTTTTATTACAGAGAAATGACGACTGGCTGAAGCTGGTACATACCCAAAAATAAGAATCTGTGCAACAAACTAATTTATACCAATAACTAATGGAAAACACATTAAATAAATAATGTAAAATTAGCAAAGCAAATTATAATTTCATAACCTTTGTGGTTAAAGTTTAGAATCTATGACAACCATCTTAGGTAAAGAAATTAATTAATCTTCATAAAAGAGGATTAATATTATAGAAGTACACTATTAATATGTGAATCTCTTATTTATCCTATGGCTCATGAACCAAAGTTCAGCATCTTAAAATTAATACAATCAAAATTTTCTATTAAACCTTCATGTTCCTATTGTTATGGTCATTTATTCAGATCACATATTCTCTTCTGTGGTTGTTCCTTTTTGCTTTATTTTTTAAATATTGCTCAGCATCTTTTCAAATAACAGTCATTGATCGTACAAGAATAAATAAAGGTTGTTTGATTCATTGATATTTACATTAATATTTCCTGAGTTAAAAGTAATAAAGACAAAAATAAATATGTTAATCTAATAAATTAATCTATGTTAATGACTGAATTACAGTAACTTAATCAAAGACTAGATTTATTTTAATATATTTCATTAATGTTTCATTAAATTAGATGGAAATTAATGGAATTGCATTAGACTTAACATTTAAGCAAGAGTTAAATCCAAACCCTAAAATTCTATGAAATTAACATTTAAAAGCTATTTTAATATCAAAAATATTTTAATTCTGCTTTCATTTCCTGTAAATGCATCATTCATATATATTGCATTATAAACACATGCTATGCATATGTATAACAACAACAATACTAATAATAATAATACTTGACCGATTCAAAAGTCAGAAAAGAAAGTGTTTCTAATTGCAAAAATATGAGAATTTAAGTATATATTTTATTTTCAGTTCCATTACTCTAATAACAGATGGAGCTCATAAATATAAGAACTAAGAATGAACACTTTTCAACAGTTTATAACAGTTTTAGGTGCACATTGACATTATTTATTCTGGGCTTTAATGTGTTAACCTTGCTGACAAAGTGCAGATTATTTCTGTCTGTTACCGTCATGGTTTACTGCAGGGAGGGTTTTATTATCAACTTTTATCTTCTGCTGTTTCTCAGTACATCTCCACAGCAAACAACCCAGACAGTGTGTTAAACATTAACTTAACAGCAGTAACTCCAGTAAATCACACTGTTTTACACTCACACACCATAAACCTGTTCACCAGCTTCACATGTAAATTTATCCAAAATATAGTGGAGAAAGTTTTGAGAATTGTGCCTTGTATCAAACACTATCTGAACGTGTCCAAAACATAACAATAAATCCATCTTAACGTCAGTCACCTTCAGCCCTGAAGCAAAGAAGAGCTACACTGTCATAATAGTGTGTATTAGTGAACAGAATTACATTTATATATACATTTATTCTAAATATCTACAGTATGTGCAGGGACCTCACCGCAGACACACACACACTGATCACCAGATATTTTCATATATGTAAAATGTGTTGCATTATGGTATTTTTAAAGAGGACAAACTTCAGTCCAGACATTCAAACTAAATGTAGTGCAACGTGTAGTGAACAGAGTGAACACAGAAAGAGAGTTTGAGTCAGATTCTTCACAAATAAACATCTGTGACCTGCACAAACTTAAAGTACACTTGAAGGTTCAGTGTTTAATGTATGGTAGGATCTGAATACCCTTCGACTCATCCTCCCCTACAGTGGAATAATAATAATAATAATAATAATAATAATAATAATAATAATAAAAACAACAATAATAATAATAATAATTATTATTATTATTATAATTATGAGTGCTGGTGGCATTGTACGTTGTTATCCACCATGAAACAGAAAACAGAGCTACTTTTTCTGTAAATATAAATGGATCATTCTAAAATGCCATAATCCTTATTTTCAAGTGATTATACATGAATGAGAACATAATTGTGAATATTAGATTCAATTTCTGCAATTATTCCCCCCTAAATCTTACACACTGAACCTTTAAGATCTGTAAATTTGACAGTTTTTATCAAATAATATTTGTTTTTATTATGCTTTTTTCAACTGAACTCCTCTTGTTGTTGCACTGTAATGAGTTTGAAAAGTGTAATAGATTTTTTTTTAAACACCATTTATATTGCTATGCATTAACAAATCTGCACATTTTCCAAAGACTCAGAACTGTTTTAGACAAATTATCACGTGGATAAATGCTCTGATGCTTCATATAGTCCCTCTATCTGCAGGGAATTACCCATTGTTCAGAGGGAAACTGATGAATTATAAATGTGGTTGGTATTTTTTATCATATAGTGTCCTCCTGGTGTTTGGATAATGGAATATTTTCTTGTAAATAATAGGTAATTCACTTCCTATTGGTTTTATACTACTTAATATGTAGCCGTTACTGTATTAATTTGTAATGCAGCCTAAATATAGCCAACGCAACCAAGCATGAACAATATAGGAAAGGAGTCCACTGGGTTCCAGCAGCATCTGGTGTTCACTGCACTTCAGAGCCACATGCCAACAGGGGATTTAAACATGTTCATATGTGATTTTTTTTAAATGTAAGAAGAGGTGATGTCCATCCGTTGGTCATGATTATGTTCACAGTCATTTTCATGGTCTTTTTTAAGTCAGATTAGTGTGAAACTGGACACACACACACACAGGTTACATCAGTTAAGTCCAGGCAGTTTTAGCGAATAGGGATTAAAGAGGCAGTGTTTTTTTTCTCCTGTGTAATATTAGATTTTCTTTGCTTTTATGATGCTGAAATTTCTAAAAATGAAATGCATGAGAACTATTTTATACAGATTTATTGTTTTCCTGTTATCTGTGATTGGTTTGTAATAATTAAAATCTCTTAAGCGCCAAAAAATGGAGGCTGTGTACGTCTGATTCAGTTTAGATTTCCCGGTACACACATCGGACTCAGCTTTTATCTGACAGCAGGTGTGTCCCGTGATGATAAGCTGTTGATCATCATCATAATCTTTTATAGGAGTTTCCCGTCTCTTTAAGTCTCACAGGTCAGAGGTCGTCATTCCTTCTTCCTCTGAGTCGTCCTCTGGCTCCTCCATCTTCATGCTGAGCCCACTGTCCATGTCACTTTCAGCAAATGCCACCTTTGGGATCTTCATCGGTAAGTTGTTATCCTCCTCTTCATCCTCCTCCTCCTCCTCCTCCTCCCCTCTGCTGTCTGGGATGATGACCACCTCCTCTTTGGCGTCCGGGTCGATATCCTCTTTAAACCAGACAGCCTTGTATCCTTCCTCCATGCGTCTCTCTTTGGTCAGGATGGGCTTCACCTCCTTTTCATCCTTTTCATCGTCCGACGGCAGAGATGAAGACTCCAGGACGGTCTCTAGGGGAGGGATATTTCTTTTTTCTGTCCCCAACCCTGGTGATACACTAGATGAAGTGCCTCCATCTTCATCGTCATCATGCTGGAAGCCCTCGTTTGTGTACTGGATGCCCTCCTTCTGACCGGATGACCCCTTACCCAGCTGAGGAAGGACAGGACAGTCAGAGAAAGCAGTCATGATAAAGCTTCAGGCAGCCACTACAGCTAAGCAGTCATCAGTAGTGCCATAATCCCAATAAAAATACTTCATGTAACCTCCTCACATAAGAGGAACTGCCGTAATCAGAAGGAAATAATCATGTAAAACCCTGGATCCTACTGTAAGTAATTAGCTGCAATAAATACAGTCGTGTAAAAAATTATTAGACCATCAAAAGTCATTAAAAACAATGGCTATGCAATCCAGTAGTAACTCCTGTGTGTATCATGTGACTAAAACCGACAGAAAAGAAAACATGGAATACCTAAAAGCACTGTTTTTGTCAGTACAATGACATAGATATTGATGGAAGAACTTGAAGGTGGGGTAAGAGATGTTTTCTTGGAGCATTTTTTACTATATTGCTTAAAATCCCCTTCACATCCCAATCACAACCAATTAATTAAATGCTCTAACAAAAAATAAAGAAATGTAGTCACCTGTGGAACAGACAGGACTGAAAAAACACCATCCAATCATTTTAACCAGCCCATCGAAATGATTGAACGGTGTTTTGTCTATCAAACTCAACTGCCATTTGCCCCACCCCACCCCACCCCACCCTCCTGCGTGTACCCCTCTTTGGGCATGAATCGTGCGTTCTCAGAGGCTTGGAGCACTAGTACAGGAAACGAAGCCAGAGCCAGAGCCTGGCTAGTTATATTAGCAATATTAGGAGGTAAAGTTCACCGGCCAACTGTTTAGTCACTGACATAAATCACTAGGAAATGTAATGTTAGTCAGATAGGTATGAACTGGGGCTGTTCTGCCGACAAACAGGGGGGTGTTGAAGGAGACTGAATGAGGTACACATGGATCTGTGAGCTGGGGCTGGGGCCGGGGCCAGGCAATTGATGCTGTGCAGCACTCGTGAACCCTCGGGAACAAGCATTGCGCATGTCAGTATTCTGGAGGCGTGGCTTCGGGGGGATGTCTGAAGAAAGGGGTTTGGACTTTTGAATTGTATATTTTCAAAATGTAGCTTGCTTGAACCACTTTTCCAAGATCCTCTGCCCCACCTTTAAGTGATTTTGGTTATTATCAAGAAAACCATGGAAAATGGATAGATATCAGCTCTGAAATGAAACTCTTATAAGCTATTTTTGTTGTTTTCATTATATTTGTCCAAACAAATGTACCTTTAGTTGTACCAGGCATTAAAGTGAACAAGAAATTGAAGAAAACAAGGGTGGTCTAATAATTTTTTCCATGACTCTATATTCTTATTGCAATAGTTACATGAAGTGATAAAACGAGTTTACTGGAAGAATGCAGACAAAACACATCTATGGCTGATACAAGTTTTCATTGTAGATGTTAATGGATCAGTGTAGCTCCTTTTCCACCAGAGAAACATTAATTGGATTCTGACCACTAACTTTCTGGTACGGGTGTGGGACTTTTCAGGTTCCCCAGAATCCTTGGGGGGGTGTGGGGTGGGGTGTGCTGATTGGTGGAACACACTTGCAGTGTTTCCCACAATATTTAGGCCAGTGTGCGACTGCATCCGGTTTATTCTATTTCTACAACCTTCACTTCATTAGTGTTTTGATCATTTGGAAAATGGAGCAAAAGAAGAGAAGCTACAAGAAGTAGACAGATGATAAAGGTCCATTTGCTGAATATGCTCTTTTGAGTGTATTCCTCACACTCCCACAAGTCATTCCAGTCATGTCTGCCCATTTGAAGGAACTTTAGATAATAAGCATGGACCTCATCAAATTAATTTTTTTCATATTCTCAGAAATTCAGTGCAACTTTGATTCAGCAGCTTGAAACAACTGAGTCTGATTTGAATATATTTCCAGGAACTGTGAGAAGTGGTGGAAATGCAAATCACACAGATTAAAAGAATAAAAGACAGAATAAAAGTTTGTGGATATATAGAATTTGTGCATTTTCTGTTGCTTTAGTGGTGTTACACGCGACTCAGAACTTAGAACAGGGAGGATCTAAAGGTTTACAAAGCATAAGAAACGATTCTTCCCATCATAAATGTTGACCTTTGAACTTACAGAGCTTCGAAACACGCTGGTTTCATAGATTTTCCTCCAGTCTGCTTTTCCTTTCTGAACTTGTAGTGCAAGGACGATGATGATGACCAGGGAAATGCACAGAAGGACGCCTAAAGAGGCACCGAGTGCCGCCATGTCCTCCACCCTGTAACCACCTGGGACGCCCGTTACACCTGCAGGGTCAACATATAAGAGTTACCAAAACACACTGGTAGTCTCGTGCACTGTAAATAATCTTTATAAAACAACAATCTAAACACTGAACATTTATTCATTTCATGCAGAGTCCTCATGGTAACACATTAATCTGACTATTTGTCTTTAAGGAACCCTGATTCTCTGAGCCTCATGGTTTCACAGTCTTCATTCCACAACCCTTGATGTCAGCGCTTTGTGATCAGTCACTTCAACCATGGCCAGAAACTAATTTTGTGGTCACAATAAACTCTACTTTTACAAAAAGTAAAGGCATGTACACCTTAACTGTCACTTTAATCGAAACAAGTTCTAAAGTTGCTTCTTCTTTTGTCTGATCTGTTGCATATGGAGATAGATGCAATGATGCCTCTGCTGAAGCTACAGCTGATTTATTCCTTTGTAGGTTTGTTTTAAACAAATATTTGTTGATATAAAAATGGGTGATTGACAGGTAAAATGACCAATCATGGTAAAGACACATGGGAGGAAAAACCCAGCATCTCTTCTGTGCAGATTTTGGTTCCAAATTCTGACACAGCAGCTCCAATAACCACAACGCTGTGGCTTTACCTTTTCAGTGGCACAAATGTTCTTACCCCATTCACCTTTACAAACAGTCTAATATCCAGATCAAATCTCATGCATATTGGTTTGGTTTTTGGCCACACACATCCATGCAATTCAAAGCTCATCCTTATTTGCAAAGCACACCAACTTTTCTTTCTTTTTCTTTTGGTTGAAGAGTTGAGCACTGAGCGATTTCCTTAATGACTCCTTTAAAGAAAGTTGGCTTTCTCTCATGTACACCTGTAACCAACAACTGTAGTCATAGGATCCTCAACCCTGAGGATCAAACCAATAAGAAGAGAGCATACTTTGACCTGATGTTTAAGTCATGCATTTTGTTTCACTTCTGCCTGGAACAAAACTGAACGAAACATGCAACATGAAACTCAGCCAGTGATTCAGACCAGAGCAAGGAAAGTAAAAGTAAAAACAGCTGAGGAGCCAGAAGTAACAGCCAAACTCCTTCAAACAGGACAAAGACTCAACGGGACTCATCAGAGAATTGTGACCACCTGTGTGAGGCTCAGATGTGCTGCTGGAGGAGACGCTTCCTTCACTGGTCAAACTGGGATTAGTGGTAGAAATGGTTCCTTCAGTGGACACAGTGGAGCCACTGGTGCTGCCACTGGTTGTACTGGGATTAGTGGTGGACTGGACATCTTCAGTGGTCACATTGTTGGCTGTGGTGCTAGGAGGTAAACTGGTGGTGGTGAGACCTGGGAGTAAAGTACACCAGGAGGCTTAGACCCCTGATATGTGCCCTCACAAGTGCATCATGGACTATATTGCACTTGTTGCATTCCATCAGTCAGTCAAATGTTCTGTATGAACAGTATATGACACAGATGCCCTGAAACTGTGTGAAAGTACTTGTATTATAATGAACTTGCTGTTTGTGTTGACTTCAGACCAGAAAATACAGAAGGCACCTGGAGGCAGTCAGGTGCTACATAAAGACTTTGCAGGCTTAACCCATAAAGACCCATATCGATCAGAAACCTAAACCATCTACTGATCTAAACTGTTTAACACGTTAATCCACTAAAACTATCCATCCATGTAAATAATTGGTGTAAAATACAGTTTGTCATCTTTTCATGGTCATCAGAAATGACTCATTTGAACGTTCAGAGGCTCCTTATTGAATGTGGAAACATCGTCATCTTCTACAACATTGATTCACCAGTAAAACCCATGGAGTTGGATCAATGACAGTGAATGGATACACTGGGTTTATGTTTTTATGTTTGGTTATTGATATATTTTGCTGAAAAAGTAACTTTTACTTCAATTTTCACTGTTTTGAGATAAAAACCTTTGGATTTACATTGAGTTGTTATGAACATCTAAATTAAATGTAGGAAATTAGATATAGGGTAATATGTGATTTACAGTACAAAATGAAAAATAGAGGGGATAATATGTAATAAATGGTGACAAATATCTCAAGAAAGTTAAATAGAGAGAAAAATTCACTTGGGAATTGCCACAAAAGTAGCAGTGGGTCTTTATGGGTTCAATACTGAATCCTAAATAACCAATAAAAAGAAATAGTCAATTCCTCTAAATAAATAAATAAACTGAAACTAATCAAAAATCAAACTGAAAGACTGAACAGCAAATCTAAAAACATAATGATTCTGTTCAGTGAAAGTGCATAGTAGATGTGCAAACACAGCATCAAAACAAGTGTCCATAAAATGCAATCTAATGAGTTCATTTGCACCAACCTGCATGAATATTCACTTAATTACATAAACATGCAGAAAAACTCAGGTCTGATCCATAAACATCTCAGAAGCGGCAGGATTTTTCTTTTGTCTGAGTGTTTTGTCTCTACCTGACATCACCTCCACTGTGAGCTGAGCTGTTGCTGATTCTGAGGTCGATGTGTCTTCTGCCACCACCTGCAAAGACAACGACATCCTCAGGTCAGAAAATGATCATGGACCGTCTGTAACTTTTTGATGCTGTATAAACTTGCCTCCAGAGATAATGTACTCTCCGGTAGATCCCTGGTCATGAACAAGAATCCATTTAGGATGGAGAAGTCACTGCTGCCTTTAATGGTGTAGGTGATGTGAGGATTGAGACCCTGTTTAACACAAACAACATATTTTTTCTATTAAATTTTTATGCACAGTCCAAAGCTCTGAAGCTCCAAACCAGAAACAATGGGCAACTTAAGCTTCCATTAGCATAGTCAGCTAATATCAATACACAATTAGCTCCCAATACAAACTACACGAGTGTATTTATATTACCCACTGAACCTTTAAAAATGCTGATAGTAAATATTTGAAATGAGTACTGGCAGATTTGGTATATGTACATGCCCAACACTGAACTTGCTGCTGTGGAATCCATGAATATGTGTCTGAGAGGAAACCATAAGAAAGCAGGAAAAGCCAAACAAAAAAAGTGCAATAAAACACCAGTATGTACAACATAATCCTTCCATACATCGCATGTATAACTAGTTGTAACAGATCAGGTGTAATATTTTGCCCAGCCCAGGCACAACAAACCCCACCCCTCGTATGTATTGTAACTTATTTTGGCATGGATCCAGCTGATGTCATCATGTCTAGGCCTGTTCAGAGTCAGCATATCAATTTCCTCTACATATGTGCCAAGTTTGAAGTAAATCAAAACAAAATTGATGTTTTTATAAGCATTTGAAATTTCACCAATTATAAGTAAATGGAAAAAAAAAAGATTTTAAAAATTCATAAAAAATTGAAACTTTGGCCTACCTTTCCTAAATTTTAATCAGATCTATTCTGGGTCACTGGCAATCTATAAACAAACTGAACCTAAACCAGTACCAGTACCCCTTGCCTCCCCTTCAGGGGCGGGGTAATAAATCAGCAGGTGTTTTGTACAGATGTCCAAAGCTGAAATGATAAACAGAGGCGTTTTTTTACCCCTGCGGCAGCGTAGTCGTCATCTGTGGCGAGGATCTTCAGTGGTTCATCCTTGTTCTTCAGGTCCATCACCATTACGCCCACTGCACTGACGACACCCTCATACTGAGGACTCTCAAACCGTGGAGGGTGAAGGCTCTTCACCTGAACAGTGAAGGTGACGCTGGTGGTGGAAAACTGATGACTGTTGACACTCTGAGCCGCCTGGAAGCAAAGCACATGCAGAAGGAAGGTTAAAACTGAAAAAGAGGCACATACTGTCATAAAACAGGCAACTGAAGTAAACCGCAGAATTCAAAAGGTGGAAGCAGAGCGGAAAAATGGTCCCTGAATGCATCATATTCTATAACATCTTCATACTTACAGTTCTATTTTAGCACATTACAGTTATTATCCAGATTCTACCCAGATCTTTTTATATTTCTAATTTACTATGTATAGTGTGTAGTGTTTGCTCTTGTGCTGTACTTCTTTTTTTACTAATGTTTGCTGTGGTACTATATTGTTATTGAATGTGTGCCATGCTGCTGCTACACTGTGATTTCCCAGTTTGGGATAAATAAAGTCCATCCATCCATCCATCCATCCATCCATCCATCCATCCATCCATCCATCCATCCATCCATCCATCCATCCATCCATTGACGGCAAAAAACAAAAACAAAATCTTCTATCTGAAAATGCACAAAAATCTTGCTGTTTTCTTGCAGAATACTATCTGATAACAAAACCTAATAAATAATACACACTTTTTGGACTATATTACTGTACATTAATATTACTATATTAAAGACTGCAACCTTACAAATAGCATTCTGCAAGAATACAATATATTTTCAGGAGGTTTTGTCCTTCAGCCATCGATATGTTTGTAATGTCGCTGTCCTGTGTGAACCTGTATCTCTAAAAAATACGTTTTTCCACATGAAAAACAGCCCAAAATTCTGATTTCCGATGATGCATTTTTCAGATAATCCAAGAGAGTTTATTTATTTTAAGAAGGAGGAGAATTTGCACAACACATTAAGGAAACACTCCGTACTTCAGTTTATCTGGTGGATTTTTCTGAATGGGAAGGGGATAAAAAAGTGTAATCTGCTAAAAATAACTTAAACCAAAGAAGGAGTAGAAGCATAAAGAAGAATGAAATGGAAAAGTAAAAGTACCTCGAGACTGAAAGGAAAAAAAATAATTAAAATCCTTACCATCACTGTGAGGCTAATGGTTTCTATCACATCAGCCACTCGGACCATGGTGATGTTTCCTGTGTTTGCGTTGATTGCAAATAAACCAGCTTCATTTCCTGAAAATGAAACAGAAATTAGTATTCCTGTTTGTTTGCAACCCCCTTGGGACAGCTGTGGAATATTTCAGTAGACTATCATGACCTGAGTTGCTTACCGGTCAGGAATGAATACGTCAAAGCCTCGTTTATCCCTGAGTCTCCATCGATGGCATACAGCGGCCCTGGCTTCAGAGGTAACACTCCAGGCTGCAGACCAAGGAACACCACACGCAACAAAACATCACATTTAATAAAAAAACAATAACAAAACATCATTTTCACATATGGGAGAATTATCTTTTAGTACAAACACTGAAAGATGCAGGCGTCATTGTGCTTTTTGTTGTACTATTACACTAATAACACTGCGTCTGAACCTGAGACTGATGGAAATAAATGCATGTCACAGTCAAAGCTAAAGGCCATCCAATGAAATATTAGAATGTGGGACTTTTTTGGGCCTTGCTGCTTAAAATGTTATGGTCACACACTGAAATCAGAGCATAAAATTAAGTGAAATTGTGTTTTTTTCTTTCTGATGTGCTTATTGGTGTAAAATTAGTGATGAAATGATGGTTATTTCATATATGTTATGAGTTTAAATCCCCCTATATTCAGAGGACGTATGTATATGGTAATGATATATTCCATTAGGTAACACAAATGGCACTAATAAATGTCATATAATCCATTTAGGAACAATTAACAGATGTATTTTTTGACCAACCAAACAGTGTCAGACCTCTTGTTCGTTTAAGTTGACCCTGCCGGTGTATCCTTGGCTCTGGCAGATCACCACTCCTCCTACTTCAATCGTCGTGCAGGGCTGGAACCACGGCGGTCTGTTGTCTGTATCTATGATTGTGACCATGATGGTGGCGGTGGCTGAGTGTGATGGTTTGATATCTGACGGTGGCAACGGAGTGTCCTTACAAACAGAAAGAAACAGATTATCAGATGAACAGAGAAGCATTTAAATACTTTGCGTGCATCGCCGTCAATATTTGTCACCTCTCACCTGAACTTTCAGTATCAGCTGGACATTTTTAACCTTGTCGTAGTCAAGAGGTGCCTGAACAATAATGCGTGGCTGGGTGACAGACTGCAGTGCAAAGGCATTCTGCAGAAACGAAACAGGAGAAGAAGAGCTGGAATAATAGGATTCCTCTAGATGTGTTCACTGAAAGACTGAACAGACAGAAACACAAAGCCTTACTGTTTCAGATGTCAGTGTGTAGAACAGCTGGCTGACTGTGTCTGGGTCGTCTGCAGCAAACTGGCCGATAATTGTACCCACAGGAGAGAACTGGAACAAAAACCATCAAAAACAGTCAGACTGATCAAATACTAACAGGAATAGATACAAATGACCCACACTTTAGTAACTGCTGTAATGGATTCAGATGGAAAGTTAAGAATCCCAACTGTGTATGTGGGTGCTTCTATGAAACTGGGTTTATTTTGGTACCTGGCACTTCGACAGCTTTTTTAGACCAGTAATAAAACAGAAATTTAGACATAAATCCCCCAAGGATATACTTAATGATGACCTCAGATAAATGCAAAAAAAATTATTCTCTTGCTCTGAGCCATCAAAAAAATTAATAAATTTCAATAAAATATTTGGGCCAAAAATTGGACCTAAACTGGGACATTAAAGCTACCTAGGTGTCAGTGTATTTGATCTGGAACACATGGCTTGAAATGGTCTTATATACCGCTATAAATAAAGTCACACGTGATTTTGCAACAGCGGTCATTTTTGTGAAACACTCCCCCTTGCATATT
>JAPQRP010000025.1:18886865-18898054 GCA_037367295.1 Apogon hyalosoma
GATTAATATTTCTCTTTTTATATATATATATATATTTTTTTCTCATTAAGCCTATATATCAAAGACAAAACATGCAGTATGTATAAGAGAGAGAAGAAAATACACGCACACACACACAGTTCAGCGGATGTTAACAACAGGATGTCATCATTATCAGGTCATCTTCAGTAGTCATATATTTGCATATATACTCTATCAGTGGCTGCCATGTTTGATGCAATATTTCCAGTATCCCTTTCAGTAAAAATCTTATGCATTGCTCTATTTTGACTTTTTAAAGTAGTTTAGTTCTGCTTTCTTATGATATGCAAACCTTTCTATTTATTTTCTGAGCTTTTTATATTGTTTAACGTTGGTAGAATTGTGCATTAAATTCCATTCAGTTCAATTCAATACTTTATTGCCATTGTATAAAAAACACAATGGAATTGAAGAACACAACAAATGACTGAGACTTGCTTAAGAACAGGTAGAGAACAGGTGGTGGTGCAAAATATCTACCGTATGTGCAATTTACTTCTTAGACAGGCTTTTTATGGCCCGCTATGACATTTTCTTTTACATGTAGTGTTTTATTTTTTAATATAGTATTTTATGTTTTAATGTGGGACTTTCTTTTCTCCGTAGCACTTTGGGATTCTGTTGAATGAAAAGTGCTTCATAAATGCAATTTACTATTTATCATCATCTTATTATTATCATTATTATTTAGGGTTCTTGCTCTTTACCCAAATAAAAATTACTTTATCAAAACTCCTACTTTTTTCCCCAGACCTTGACTTTATGTACTTTTATACTTGAGTGCCTTCTTTTTTGGTTGAGATTGTACCTGTGTGTGTAGTAGAAAAGTTCATTTTAATAAATGTATGAATGAATGAATGAATGCATAATTTGCAGTAAATTGTTTTACTGACAGAAACATTTTCAAAACATATGAAAATCACATAAGAGCATGAATATCACACAAACAAGTTTCACTAGAATCATTCCAGTACTGACCAGTTAGTGAAATTATATCAAGTTTTTTAATATGTTTTCTCATGTATTTCTTATCTAACAAGATGATGTGCCTTTAAGCATACTCTAAAATTCAACTATGAGATATACTTTTTCCATACTTTAAGACTTTGACACAAAATTCCAGGCCTTTCAAGGTCTGGAAAACAGTGTTTCAAAATTCCATACTTTTAAGACTTTCAAAACCTGCACAAATACCCTGTTATCATTATTATTTTCTGAAGGAGAAAATCCCTGCAATTCTAAATTCATAGTAAAAAACATAACATATTTACAGATGTTTTTCAGAAAATAAGGGTCAGTGTATCCACTCTCAGATAAAGCATTTGAGAAATTGGAACTTTATATGATGTATCATAAAATGTAAGGTTCTTGATGAGTGATAGAATAAGTAAGAAAAGCAAAAGACAAAAATATCTCCAGGTCTTTCAGAGTTAATACACATGCATCCCCAAATACCTACAGAAATCTCCAAATAATCCTCGCAATTTTATATTACGATGCCAGTAGACTTTTTAAAAGGTAGAATTTCTGTCTTGTACAACAAAAAAGTAAAATTAAAAGGTGTTTTGGGATGAGCACAGTGAAACCCAGACCAGATTTTACGAGTTTTTTTTAAGATGAAAATGTTAAAAGATTAGTGTCCTGATTTTATTAATAAAAACCCACACACAGAAGGAGAGATGAATGTTTTTAATTCCTGATAAAACAGCTACAGCAGAAGATAAAGATCAGATTCACAGCGAGGTTGACCGATTTGCTGTTTAACTACTTTTCAGTGTCAGATTGGACAGTGATGACAATAAAACAGGAGAAACATTCCTTCAAACTGCTGAAACCCTCAGTCATTTCTCCATAAAACCTGTCTGAAAACAGATGGAAGTTTAGATTTATTTTCTAAAGAATCACAATAATGACCAACACATGAATCTGCACTAAAATTAAGTTACATTCCTTTATTCTACATATTGGAAATGATATAAAATGAACATTCAGGTACATTTTTTAACTCATTGTCAACAACTGAGCTTGAGATAACTACCAGCGGGCCTCATTATATTTCAGCATAAAGCAAAAAAGATCACAGTTTTCCTAATTCCAGCATGACATCTGTAAAATCTTTCCTTTTTTTTATTGAGAAGTCCCAGGTGACATTTTTAGAGCTACTAGGAGTAATATATTCTGTCTGTCCTGGAGGCAAATAAGCAAAACTTTTAGCATCATAAGCAGAAACACTATCATCTTTGATTCTAATTGCATAACAGTTACTAGTATTTACCAGCTGACAGCAATGGTAAACTGTTTTTCCAGCCACTTACTTTCAGAATGTTCCTTCCTTTTGCACTGTAATGTCTTTAAATACCTTTTTATAATTATCATTATTATAAAAAGGCATTTAAAGATTCACTGGTCTATAAGGAAAATGCCTCCAGAATAAAAATAGGGAGATGTTATCACTTTTGTGTCACTAAAAAAAAAAAAAAAAAAAAAACAGTCAAAAATGCTGGTTGGCTAACGATTAATAAGAAAATGGGTTTTACTCAAAAGAAATGTTTGTCTCAGATCGACTTCAGACACAATACATTCACTTTACAAGTTGAGGTGGTTACAGGTGGAAGATTTATAAATGTACATAAACCAATATGTGGGAATAACATTTTAACTAAACATCAGCTAACCAGCACTTTTGTCATTTGTTTACTTAGTACAGTGGATTTAGCACATTATACGGAGCCCCTTTGGTGACGTGAGAAAAAAAAAGTGTGCTCGTGAGTTAGTAATGTGCGGCCACAAGACAATTCACCTAGGAAACTGCCGAATACCGTAGCACACCGATCTGATGCTCTTACCAAGATGGAACACCTCAGTTTGATTTTATTTTCACCTTGGTATGAACTACTGTGATATACTTGGATTAAAGTAATGGCCACGAATTAATATTTTTTTTCTCCCACGTCACCAAAGGGGCTCCGTACATTTAACCTCAGATGCTTTTCATTTCTGAACACATTGTCGACCGGTGTATAATTTAACTTCAAACACTAAAATCTTTTAGTTGACATTTAAATCTTCTGTCTGATCTGGGGGCATGATCTTAAATGTTATTAGATGTTTTGCTCAGTACAATTAAACATTTCAACGCTCTAACTCTCAGGAGTGTTTTGATACCGGCTACAGTTCAACACCTGGGCCTGCAGGTGTTTACAACGCAAACAAAGACGTGGATTCATGTATCACTTTGTGCTGGAACTGAGTGAGAAGACGAGGACTCTAACACAAACACATTTCATGCTCTCCTGATCTGAAATCAGGCAACCTCTGCGTTGAACATTTGGTTTGTTGTTGTGAACTTAACAGCAAGTATTCTGATTGTATGACGTAAAAGATGTAACTCATCATGAGCCGGAGGTCTTCATGGTTCCACTTGGACCAGGTGAGTCTACTCAGGTCTGCTGGGTGTTGTAAGTACAACACAAACAAAGCTACAACTGTCACATCTACAGACAGCTACATCAGAAACCTGGCTTGTATTTGGTCAGAATTACTACAGGAGAAAGTGGAGAGTGGATTGATTGGTGTGGCGCAGCACCGGTAATTGCTACAGTTTCCTCCTTGATCGGCTTGAGTCCAGCTCAACGTCAGCAGAGAAAAAGCAAACAAACAGCGTCCACAGTGACAGCCCAGTGCTGATGTTCAACTAACACTCAACAGACCAGTACGATTTTAAAGAAATGGAATATAAAGCTCAGAAATGAGTGTGTAATTATGTAAATATAGGAGCTGTTGCCTTCTTCTTTTCATTTTGTCTGTTTAACCCTTTCACCCCTGACATGTCTGTGGTGAACGTTCTGAATGTATAATTTTTTTTAATTATTCATAAAAATCCAACTGTTTGCTTAACAGGAAAAATGTGCTGATAGAATAGACCAGTGGTTCTGAAAGTTTTTACAGTTAAAAGGCGAGTATCATCCAGCATTAGGGTGTTTTACTGCCAGACCAGACTTAACATCCCCCTTCATAAATGGACAAAACAAACAATGGCTCTAATTTTGCCTGTAAGGACAGAAGGGTATTGCACTGCTAAATGTCACTAAGTATTACACACTGAACATTGACTTTACTGCATAAAATCAAACTACACTATAAAGCATGCGTGGACTTCGAGGATTCAAGCACAGATCGGAGAAACGGAATTAAAAACACTAAGGGTTGAACATCAGCACTGGACTTTACAAAGCAGCTTCCTCCGACACACTTCAGAAAACCTCAATATAACAAAATAAACCTTCCATGGATAGTATGAAGTGTATGAATATGTTTAGTTTTGCAGATTCACATTAATGACGGTGACAGATCATGACAAAAGTTATTTAAATGCAAGATACATAGTTTTCTGGACAAGCATTTATGTAGCTACAAGCTTCATTCATATTCTACAGCTACAAGTTATTAAAGTTTAGTCATTCCGATTATGCTTTGGAATAACAGTTTTGTCTACAATCTGTCAGAGCAATCACAATATTAAATGTCAAGGTGGTATCAGCAGCTTTGGGAGGAACCAGAACACCAAGGATCGTCCGCTTCATAAACATCAGCTGCAGACTCATTTCAGAAGGCTTTCTTTAATTAACGGAAGGTTCACGTGATTTATTTGAGGTTTTATGAAACAAAATTAACCCGACAGACGAGTTCACAACAAGGAAGATAAATCAGTCACAGGCAGCTACACTTTGACTTATTATATCCAGAGCCTGCGGTCTGTTGCTGTAAAAGCCACACTTCTTCTTCAGATGACTTCCTTTCCATTGTTAATGTCTTTGCTGTGATTGAGTTCGTTTGCATATCGAGCAGAAATTGAAGAAACATTCAGCCACGACCAGCTTGACTGACACTTTTCCCCCTAAAGCACTGGCATTCTGTAAAAATACGATTTTAAAGCTACAGCTGAGCTCAGGTTTTCCTGAGGAGGAGTGAAGACGAATGAATGAAAGTCTCACGTAACAGAGGAAAAGAAAATAAATCTCCTGTTTGTGAACGTTTTCCCTTAAAACACATGCAGGAGTTTCATTTTCTACTTTTTGTGGCAGTTTATGAGGGTGATCACATGACTGGTGGCAGGTGTTCGGGATCTTAACATAATGGAACATTTCCAAATACACAGATCATTTAGATGATTAAAAAAAACTATTTGAAAAGTGCAAATGAAGTACTACGTAACAAAATCTAATTTATGCAAATAGTAAATAATTATCCTTCTTTTCTTCTCTACACTGGGTGTTTAGTCCAGACCATGTAAGTCAAGTACGACAAGTCCGACCTACAAACAAAACCCAAGTGACTCAAGTCCTGACAATAAGGAAAAGTAATAGAACAAATAAAATGATTGTAAGTGACAGGTGAACATTTAACACTTCGACTAAACACTGTGGAAGGTGTGTTTCCATCCCAATTTTAACAGAATTTTGAGAAAATCAGCAAAAGAAAATGCAATTTTATGCATTTACTAGTTAATTCTCAGCCATCATAAAGGTTTAAACTTTGTCAATTAAATGAAATATTTCAATTATTTACAACCTGAGCTGAGAGACATAAGAGGAATTTTGACAAAAACCTGAAGCTTCTGACCTTGAACTAAATCGATAGTTTGGATCCTAAACAATCGTCTCAAAGACGTCAAGGATTTTCTTTAATGTTTTCCATTCAATGTGTCTTTCATGTTTATTTCTTGTATTAATTCTTTGAACATTACATTGCACATATGCAGACATATATAATTATTTTTATTTAATGTCTTTCTACAGCATTTATTTACATTTAACTTTCACTGATACAATTCATTTCCATGTCTCAAAAGTGCAAAGATCCATGTTTTTTTTTTTCATATGGACACTGAAAATACAAAAAGGATGGAAACACACCCAGAAACAGACCAAATCCAAGAAAAATCTGAGATAAAAAGACAAAAAACTGTGAGACTCAAGATGAGTATGTCAGGTTTGGCAAAGAATATGGGAAACTAAAATGAACATAGGTTTAAAATTAATGAGTGACTTAAGCTGAGTCTGAGTCTTATAGACAGATTTTCTTTTAGCAGATTGTGACAGTGGTTGAAATTAAGACAAAGTAAAGCAAATTCTGATCAAACATCAAAACGCCCATAATGCACACATCTAAAATGCAACACAATGAAAAGTAAACACAGATAATTGACCTTTTTGATCTTGCAGCAGCTGAGCTACAGAAGGATCTGATTTTCAAACATTAATCAGGTACCAGACGCCTGGAAACTTTTCAGCCTAAAGCACCAGCAACGACCAGACTCAGGATGTGTTATCAGCTTCTGGGTCTGGTTCTCTGATTGTTTTCTAGAAGCAGCAACTAGTTTCCAAGAAAAAAAAAATTAAAGCTGTTCTGGATGACTTGAGGAGACTGCATCATTTTGAAGCTGCAAAATAAAGTTTCCTCCCTCTGTAATCGTGTGTTCTGCTGAGAAAAACCTGACTTCAGGTGAAAAATGGAACGATTGTCAGATGATGGCGGTGGCAGTGATGACAGAAACCCATAGATGACTCCAGTGTGAGACAGGAAACAGTGTGTATGGGGGGGGTCTATATTGCACATGGGTTGGTGATCTCCTCAAACACGGCCATCTCTTCAATCCCTCGTGCAAACAGTTTGATCAACTGGCGGTGCACTCTGGGGAAAACAAAACAGACAAGGAGACATTTAGTGTATGTAGAGTTAGTTACTTCAGTTAATTTAGCTGGAGGACGCTGGAGGTACCTGACATCGATGGCCGTGTGGTTTAAGATCTCGCCGTCGCAGTTCCAGCTGCTGTAGACGGGAGTGCAGCCGCAGGCCGGGTGGTCGCGGCAGATCTGACTGAAGATTTGCCGTTTGCTGTTCTCCTGCAGGTCCAGCTCCAGGTCCGAGTCGCTCTGGCAGTGACGTGGCATGAAGCGGAAACGGCACACCCGGTGGACCTCCACGAAGCCCAGGTCAAACTGAGACAGGTGAGGAGGCAGGTGGAGACGGTGAGATATGGGGAAGCCACAGACCACAGTTTATTCAGCTCTACATCCAGGATTTTTGCAGATTTCAACAGATTAAAGATCTTTTTTTAAGCCATTTTTAGATCATTACATAGCAATACAATTGGCAGAGACAGCAGATTCAGAAAGTATCACCTTGAATCACTCATAAGATGGATGGACAACAGACAGAACACACCACTAGGCACCTTTGTACAGACCCATCTGAGTCCTGACATCATACCTCATGGGTGTCAAACTCATCTACGTTCAGGGGTCACATGCAGTCCAATATGATTCAAAGTGGGCTAGACCAGTAAAATAATACTAAGATAACCTATAAATAATGTCAACTCTAAACTTTTCTCTATGTTTTAAAATGACAAAATTACATTAAGAAAATGAAAAGAAATGTTTATATCTACAACTTGTAGATCCCAGTGGATCTACAAATACACAAAACATTTAGTAACAGGCAGAATATCATTCAAATTCCACTTACTTCCCTCAAGACATTTCAGGTTGTTCATATTTTTTTGTAAAAACTGTACAAGCAAACATTTTCATGTAATTTTACTTTTTACACTAAGACAAAAAAATGGGAGTTGTCATTATTTACAGCCTAGGTTATTGCAGGGTGCTGGCTCTTTGTCCACATAAAAATTCCAGACTTTTTCAAAACTGCAATTTTTTTCTGACTTTATGTACTTTTATACTTGCATGCCTACTTTTTTTTTAGTTGCGACTGTACCTGTTGTGCGTCGTAGAAAAGTTCATTTTAATAAATGTATGAATGAATGAATTTATAATTCACAGTAAATTATATTTTACTGACAGAAACATTTTAAAAACATGAAAATCACAAAACTACATCAATGTTTCACTAGAATCATTCCAGTACTAACCAGTTAGTGAAATCATGTCGAGTTTTTTTATCTGCTTCCCTCATGTATTTCTTATCTTACAAAATTATGTGCATACTCTAAAATTCGACTATGAGAGAAACTTTTCCATACTTTATTAAGACTTTCACACAAAATTCCAGACTTTTCAAGGTCTGGAAAATAGGGTATCAAAATTGCATACTTTTAAAGACATTCAAGACCTGCGCAAACACCCTGTTATTGTGGTAGTATTTTACTGGTCTGATCCACTTCATAATGGTCTGTAATGTGGAACCTGAACTAAAATTATTTTGACGCCATTAACTGTTACTATCTTCAGTGTAATGTTTTGGATTTCACAAATTCATCCCATGGGCCGGATTGGACCCCTTGGCGGGTCGATTTTGGCCCGCGGGCTGTACGTTTGACACCCCTGTCCTACCTGGTCGTCTTTGCTGGTGTGTCGTATGAGGTGTCTGAGGAAGTTGAAGCGGGAACATTTGCGGACCAGGATGAGGTCAGTGGTTCCATCAGCCAGGTGAGCGGACGGCGAGAGGCCTTTGGGGCTGCGAGGACAAGCACAGCTCATACTAGCAGCGTTTATAGCCAGAAACTTCCCTCGGATTGTCCTCCACTCATCTTCACTCTCTGAAACACAAATGGGGGATAGAGGAAATTTGTTCACTGTTAATGTCAAACCTTTATCACACCAGATTTCGTTATTTTTACATTTACTTACTGGTTCATGGGAGATATCATTTTGACTCACCACTTTCAGATGCTTTGTCCATCTCGTACCTATCTGCTTTCTCTGTAAGTATCTGCCCGTTGTGCTGACAAACTACACAGCTTGAAAATACAGACACACAAATGTTAAATTAAAAATGAGGGAATTACATAATTAGCACAGTAAGGCTATGCTAATAACCTGAATTTTAACTTTTAAGCTGCTAAACTGAAGTTAAAAAGGCACTACCTCAGATGTGAGGTCAAATTAAACCTTTTTATTTATTAAATAAATGTATTTGCTCTGATGGAATGTTTGTATCTAGAGATAAATGGGCTAATCTTGTGATTAATATGGCATTTTGATGAACAACAAGATGCTGCAATCTGACACTAAAGCTGTTGTTGAAAGGGTTATGTAGTGTTGATATTCCATACTCTCATCAGTTGAAAGTCTCGTACCAGAACACACTACGAACGACCAAAACCACCATTGAATCAACACTATGTATCCACAGACTGTACCACTCACTGAATAAAGAATAAAAACTCATCATGTACATGCTTCTGTATGATGGCACCATCAAGTCAGTTAAATTAACACTACATCTAATAATCTTCATGTGCTGCATCAACTGATAGTTTCCATTATAACTTAGCTCTGTTTTTAGATGGAAAACAGACATAGTAAAACCACAAATCACTTTTGTTTCTTGTAGAGTTTGTGTTGTCAGTAGATAGAACTAGAGATCTATTTGAAATCATCCAAACAAGGTCAGAACTGTCACAGTTTAGTACAAACGGTGAACTTAAACAGCAGAATGACTCACTATTCTGAATAGATTCAGCTAATATCTCTACAATCTGATACACTGACATCTTTGGTATAATTTCATAATGCTGTGTTCTGAACATTAATGATAATGCTGGATACATTTTTTTAGTGTTTGACAGTAGGAATACTATATATAGCCTTTCCATGTAAATGACCTTTGATGACCTTTTAGTTATATGTAATTTAATGTAAATTCTGCAGATTGAAGGTGGAATAGATCTACTTCAGTGAAACAGAGACAATGCTGACATAACACTGTTTAAATAATGTAATGCACTCTGATTCAAGGGAAAAAAAAACAACAGCATGATGATAAATTGTACCAACCAAAGGTAAGAACTACTTTAAAATCAATGTGCATTTCAGTAAGGGGAGTAGTACTTTGGAATGGCTTAGCAGATGAATTAAAAATTGTGCAAACACTTTGCAGTTCAAAAGAATGTTTAAAAAACAAATAATGAAGAAGTACTTGGAGGAGAGACAGTGACACTGATGCCCTCAACAGTGTGGATGCCATTAGGGGGAGTGGGTGGAGGGTCAGAGTGTGTCCGGGCCTGTTTATGTTCCTGTCCTGTGAGGATGTGTTAATGTATTGTTCTGTAAGTTCTGCATTGTTCTGTAATGTTCTGTATTGTGGTAGTGAGATGTTTTGTGATGGGGTGTGTGGTGTGAGGGGTTGCAATTTTAAAAGCAAAGCTTCTTTCATCCCCTTTTCAAACCATGTGTCTGTCCAGTTGTCATCTGTCAAATGTTAAACTGTAGTAGCAGGTTTGAAATAAACATGTGATGATGTTTGGGAGTTAAATATGAGTTATATATTTGGCTACACACACAAATGAAACTCACCTGAACTGTTGTTTTTTTTAAGTTGGTAATAAAGGCGCCTGTCTACAACAAAACTGTTTAAAAATCAGGTTTTTGTAGCTACATGCAGCTGTTTTACCCTTACATGAGCCAGAGTTGTTTGAGTAATGTTACAGATGCAAAGTTTGAGATTAAAACAAGTTTTGATGTCGTGTAGTATTTCTCACCCAGAACGACACCTGCCACCATCCCTTGGCGTTCCCATGATGCCTCTGGCTGGCAGGTAGGACACTGTTCCTTCATAGTAATGGTGAGTCAGAAACATCTTCAGACCTGCAGGAATCACACATTAGACAAATCGACTTCATTCACACACATAACACCTGATCACACTCATATCTTACAGTGTGTGGGACTGTCCTGTTTGTGTAGTAACAGTTGTGCTGTCGTATGTTGTCATCTCAGGGAGTCTCTGTATCTCAGTGATTACTGTTTGATAAACTTTAATAAGTGTTTAATGTTATTTTTTGTACCTGAGAAATCATATCTGGCCGGTCCCATCCACCTCTTTCTCTCACTGTCAGTCAGCACGTCACCATAGAAACCATATCCCAGCAACGAGACAGAGTATCTCAGAAAAGCATTGTTATGATGAACAGAGCAGACATCCATCGGCTGAGAGTCTCCTAAAGAATAGATTTGCAAGGATATATTTCACGTTTTTGTCCATGTAAGCCTATTTCACTCTATACAGTCGCGGAAAACATTATTCGACCACCAAAAGTCATCAAAAACAATGGTTATGCAATCAAGCGCTAACTCCTGTGTGTATCATGTGACTAAAACAGACAGAAAAGAAAACATGGAATGAATAAAAGCACTGTTTTTGTC
>JAPQRP010000025.1:18898989-18909397 GCA_037367295.1 Apogon hyalosoma
TGTACCTTTAGTTGTACCAGGCATTAAAATGAACAAGAAATTGAAGAAAACAAGGGTGGTCTAATTATTTTTTCCACTACTGTTTATAACGTCTGGAAAACATTAACATACATATTTATCAATCACAGTAGCAGAATATTGTACAAAGACTATACAGAATTGTAGAATGTTTATATTAGTGTCAAGGAGCCAAGTAATGGGACATTACAACACAAAAAGTCCATTGTAGAGTGGGTTTATAATGTCACATATGCATTTGTACTGTCAATCACTTTATTCTAATGTAGTTTCTACTTCGTCCTCCTCTTAAAGCTTCATGTTTCACCACTGAAAAATGTCTGTTTGTCCTCTGTATGAAGTCATTTGGAATAATCTGTGTGAAATGATGCAGTTCAACTGACCCACGATGATATGCAGAGCAGAGGTCACAGGGTCATTGGTGCCTACTGTGGCAAAGCAGATACAGTCGGTTGAACCTGAATAAAAAAAAGATAATAAATGAAGAGTAGGGCTGACAGTAAACATGCTTATCGTTCACAAAAAACTCAGCAAATAAGTATTAAAAGCAAAGGATCAAACAGAAAGAAAACCATCACACTAACACAGGATAATCATCCCATAACTAAATATTTAATAGAAAAAGAAAACCCACATTTGCTTACAGTTAAAAAAGACAAAAAGCCACACAGATCTGAACTTACTCTCAGCTTGTTTATATTTTCCATTTCTGTAGCTTTAATTTTAGAGATTTTAACAGAACAGTTCTCCTTTGATTATTTCACCATCAACCTTTCATTATTGTATTTAATGTCAATTTAGTGGCTGATTATCCTGAGTAATAAAATGATAATGGTTACATGCTACTCTGTTCAATTTTGTTATTTTAATTTTGTTTCTGTTTATCTATTCTTATCTAAAATTAAGTAAATGCACATTAAGTATTTTCTGATGTCTCTTAATTAAGACGACAGTGCATAATATCAGTTGTAGCTCATTGTTGATCCATGTCTTCCATTAGTACTGGTTCACAATAAAAGCTTGAAACAAATACAAAGCGCCACTGAAATTAATTTCAACAAAACATTAGAAGGAAATTGACAGAATAGCTAATAGTTTCATTCATATATTCACGTTCTGTTGTTTCATTCGGCTCAAGGATTTAACGCAATCAAAAGGCAACCAAAAAAAAACATTATTACACAAAAAAGAAGTCAAGTCATGAAAATATATAAAGCATGTCATGTAATTTTTGGGTATTTTAATCTTAAAATACTACATACAGGGTTCCTACAGGTTAAATTTAGACTTTTTAAGACTAAGACAGAATTTAATACCCATTTCACAGCCTATTTCATGGCCAAAAAATTGTGAGTAAGAATTCAGGAACATTAATTTATTTACTCCAACGCCTTGATTCCCACCGTTCAGAGTCATTTCTCACCGGGGGCTACAAAGTTAGCAATAATCGGTTCCTAATTTCAATATAAATTTTCAGTTTGGAACAGGTGGAACTGAATAGGCTAATGTTATTTTCTTTGCAGCTTGGACATTTAACAGACACATTTAAACACAAGTTCATGGCAATACCTTTTAAAGACTTTAAGGTATTAAATGCAGATTTGTAAATTCCAGACTTTTAAGACTTTTTAAGACCCCGTGGAAACCCTGTACATATTAAGGGTTTAGTTCAACAACAGAAAATCTATAACCTTTTTTTTTTTTTTCTTATTACGGTTTCTGACCTGCAGGAATGATTCCAATGCGAAGTGAACAGGGCAGCAGTGTTTCTTCTGGACTGTTTGGATCCACAGCACCATCCATCTGCGTCCTCCAGATCAGTCCGTGGATTATCTCACTGAACATCCCATCACCTCCGACACACACCACGCTGAGCCGAGGTCAAAGGTCAAAGAGATGGTCAGAGTGACACCAAACAACCAACATCAGAAAGTAACCAAAAAACAAACAAAAAAACAAATCAAGCTTACCCATCAAACCTCTTTAGCTCCGCCTCCGTCCTCAGGTGATCTCTGGCATGATTGGCATACTCCGTAACTATGACAACAGACACACAACTCAAACTTAGCTTCAGACTTACAGTAAATGGTAACACGGGAAGTGAGTGATGCGGGACGTACCGATGACATGTGTGGAGATGCCAGCTTGAGCAAACAGCGGCGCCACCTTCTGCTCATAGATCCGTTTCCCCTGCTGCTTCCCTCCGTAGGGGTTTATGTAGACCAGCAGCTGTTTGGGCCGACTGCCTGTCAACACAAACATAGGATGTAAGACCAGTGAGGATGTAAAACCAGTCTGCTTCACTGTACAAACCTTTGTTCAGTTTAAACTAGTTTTTAAGCTGCAAGTTTACCTTTACATTTCAGTGTCAGCTTTGCTCTTTAGAGGGTTGTTAGGTGATCTACTTTACCCTTTCAACCTCTTACGTAATCCTTTCACAAAGACTTTTAGATTCACTAGGTTTTCCCTTTGAGAAATGTCCCATAAATTTGATTACTTCCCTACACAACACATACATGTGATGTGCTGCCATCTGCTGGTGTAAAACCGGAACAGCTAAAAACAGGACAATGGGCTTGCATCTGCCCAAAATACCAGGTTTATGTATGAATCACTGAGAAAGCTAAAAAATAAAGGCATTACCTGTATATATACTAAGTTTATTTAATTACTATTTAAAAACCACAATTTAATTTGAGTTTATCACCATTTTTAGTCAACTTTTCACTCCGCTTTTGCCCATAAGTAGCTGAGATAGGCTCCAGTGACCCCAGTGAGGATAAAGCAGGATCAGATGATGAATAAATTAATCTACTTTTCATCAACAATAATAACCTGGGTGCACAAACTAATTACACACAACACTTATATCAGTGTCAATGGACTGTTAATGCCTCTGTGTGATATGATGTGAGAGTGTGTCTGTTGTGTATGTTGTCGTACTGATGGAAGCAAGCTGGTCTCTAATGCCGTTGACCCAGTGTTGACACATGGCTCTGTCTGGACACCTGAAAGTGATCCCCACACACCGCCAGCGGTGGTTTCGACCTCTCTCCACGTAAAACACTGAAACAAAACACACAAATAGAAATTCAAGAAATTCCTCTGAATGAAACATGCAATTTAATAAACTACTTCACGTTACAAGCCTGTCACCTTTGAGCTTTTATTGTGACGCAAATACAAGAAGTAAAGACTTTGCAAATTAATTTCTCAACTTCATTTTCTAACTTGATCAACCAACAAATATACGAGTGTATTTAATGTGTCAACTCTGTCAGGTATGTTTCTGGATGTGTCAGTGAACTGAGTGTTATCAAATCATCTCCAATGTGTGTGTTTACTGTGTTCAAGTGTTTCTCTTTTTTTTTTTTTTTTTACCTGTGAAGGCCTGCCTGCAGTCCTTCCCGTCTCTCTCTTTAATCTTCCTCCAGCTGCCATCATCTCTTTGTTTGCTGCTGTTCTCCTCCTCTTCCTCAGTCACACAGATGATCTCTGTGACAGACACACTGTGACACACACCTAAACACACACACAAACACACACATATTAGGTTTTAATGCAAATTTATGGAGACTTCATTCTGCTTGGACCACTTCTACCAATTCCTTGATATTACTTTTGATACACATTATGGTACAAGTCTGTAGATTTTTTTTTTGGGTTTTTTTTTTTTTTTTTTACATTCCAACAGCTTTTCTTGTACCTTCAATGCACTTTTCTAAGATATATATCTACAGGGTTCCTACAGGTTTCTACAAGTTAAATTTAAGACTACTTAAAACAGAATTTAATGCCCATTTCACAGCCTATTTCATGGCCATACTGGCAAAAAATTTGTGGCTCCTAGAATTTAGGAAAATTAATTGATTTACTCGACCTTCTTGATTTCCATCGTTCAGAGTCATTTCTTACCAGGGGCTGCAAAGTTAGCGATAATTGGTTCCTAATTTCAGTATTAATTATCGGGTTTGAATGAGTGGAACTAAGTTGACAAACGTTACTTTCTTTGCAGCTTGGACACATTTAAACACAATACAGCCAACAAGTTTATAGAAACATACATAACTGAAGATCTACCATATCAAGTTTAATACCTTTTAAAGAATTTTTTAAGGTAGTAACTGCAGATTTATAAATTCGATACTTTTAAGACCCTGCAGGAACCCTGATCTATCCATTATTTAACCAGGTAAAATCCCCTTTAGGATTAACCTGGCCATGATCATCAAATACAAATGACACTGTAAAATAAACACAGTATGTGGTTATATATAATAAAAGAAAGTTCAGCATTAGTAAGGACAAGTTAAACAACAATTTCAGTGCAAATTCAGAAGCAATCATACTGACGAAACATATTGTATTCTCAGTCTTTTAACATTGACTTAAATTCCCCCCAAAGTAATGTGTTTTGACATTTTCAGGTCCGTCTGAAGACTTAGCAACAGCATAGAGTATAGCGGTGAACATGAGTAACACAGCGGTAAACAGTATCTGACTGATCTAGGTGCTGTTTAGGTGCATTGATAAAGAGCAGAGCACTGTAATCCAACAGTAAAGTTAAAATAGTCGCAGAAGTTAGATGAAAGAGAAATAGAATAAAAAAAAAAACAATTTTATTTTCAAGCCCATAATGTGTGGCTCCAAAGACAAGTTCTGATTGAAAAAAATACCTGGTAACATACTGGCATACAAGTATTAATCCCCATAATTTACACACATGCAAAGTTAAGTCTCATGACAGATTTCTGAGCTTTTCTGTAACAAACACGATGTCATTCATTGAGACAGGATCACATGACCCTCATATCTGTGTCATATGTTCACAGATGTTACATAATGCCATCCCTGGGGGTTTGAAGGGGGACTGGGTGTTCGGATCACTTTTCAGTGTAATTTCTATTGTATCATTACTGAGACACAGGAGACATGCCGAGGACACCTGAACCTGTGATATCATCAACCAGGGCACTCAAACATTCCACAGTCGTCAACGTCTCATTTACCTGTGAGGCCTTCCTGGGTATCAATTCCTGACCTTTGCATTAAACCGAGTCTTAATCAGTCTAGGATGTCTTCGCAACCTGTTGGGATTATGATCACATCTCTCTATGCAAATTTAAGGACGGAGTATGTTAAATGCATCTCATAGGATCGATACATGTTTTATATACTCCGTGAGGGTGAGGTTTAAGAGTAAAGTGTTGTTCTCTTGCCTGCAGTTTGCCCTCTGTTCACTGGAAAACATTATCTGTAAAGCTTACTTTGATTTGTTTGTTTTCCGTCTCTGTAGTGATGGTAAAAACGCTGACCCATCAGAATTTTATGTCTCCAAATTTATCAGATCCTTTTATTGATGCTGGCATATTAGTGTGACCGTTGCACTTTACAAAACAATAAGTTAAAGTCATGAGTCCATGCAACTGGAAACCAACAACAACAAATCAGAGTGGAGAGGAAGAAATGATACAAATTATAACTTCATTTGCCACTGATGTGTCATGGTAAAAAGATCATGTTAGTCACTATTTATGATTACCACAATGAATGCCGAGCCACTATATCTGACAAGCTAAAGGCTCCCAGTTCAAGGCTATAAAATCATATTCCCATAAATGCCACACTCTCACTTAATTGGAAAGAAGGGTGGAAAGATGTGATATGATGAATCATCGTTCTGTGCAATATGAGTTTAAAGAGGCTACATGTAGTATTTCTACATTCAAATATTAAAAAAAAGACATAAAATTATCATTAGAGTGTTTAGAATAATATCTCTGATGTTAAACCAAAGATGCCAGTATATTGGACAGGTTTACAGTGAATTTGTTTACGCCAGGGGTGTCCATTCCTGGTCCTCGAGGGCTGGTATCCTGTATGTTTTAGATGTATCCCTCTTCCAACACACCTCATTCAAATGATCAGCGTATCATCCAGCTCTGCAGAAGCCTGATAACAACTGTCAGGTGTGGTGGAAGAGGGAAACATCTAAAACATACAGGATACTGGCCCTAGAGGACCAGGACTAGACACCCTTGGTTTACACCAATGGTCTGGGATATTTATGTGACCACTAGAGTGAGTACTGAGTCCCTCTGTTGGTGGTCTCATGGTGAGGAAAACGAACACCACTGGACCTTTGACCAAAGTGTCAGAAAGTCACCAAATGGGATAAGAACCATTAGAAAGTAACTTTTAGTCAAATAAAGTGACAAAGTGATAAAAGCTAGATGCACTGTTGTTTTCTCCACTGGACACAGCTGTAAATGAAAAGAACGGAGCTTGAGGATTAAATCACAGTGCTTCTTCTACACGGGTGAGTTTGATTATGAGGTTTATGAAGGTATTACTATGTGATGCAATTATCTCTGTTTTTTGATCTATGGTTCAGACTGAACTGTGACAGTTCTGACCTTGTTTGGACGAATCCAAACAGATCTTTAGTCCAGTTACTGACAACACAAACCTCACAGAAAACTGAGGGGATTTGTGGTTTTACTGAGGCTGTTTTCTGTCTAAAAACAGAGCTAAGCTAATAGAGCTATAACGTAAACTATCAGCTGATGCACTATGTGGAGATTATAAGACTGTTATTTTATCTGACCAAATGACTGGTTAGAAGTTTTAGTTTGAGTAGAAAAACCTAACAATACCATAATACAGATATGTGTAAACAATGAGCTTTATACTTTATTCAGTGAGTGTCACAATCTGGGGATACATGCCATCGGTTTATTGTGATAGTGGTAGCTTTACGTACACTCTAGTATCCAACATCCCACTGGTTTTGAGAGTTGAATTATTGATACAACATATAACCTCTTCAAGAGTGCCACAACCTTCAAACCAATCACTAAGAAAACCTAAATGAAAATGCTGGATCAAGTCATTTCAACTATTTCAAATAATAGCTTAGCATCAGTAAAACCTTATCTAATTCCAACATGAACATGAATGCAGCAGATGAACAGGTGAGTCAGGTATTGTTAGTTTGGTTAGTCTGATGTGAACTAAAACAAACATTGCAGAAAAACTAGTCACTTGCTCAGTGATGCAGAGGCCTGATCTAACCGAGCTTTATTCCAAGTCTCATTTTATTAAGAATCAAAGACTAGAATAACACAGTTGTAGTTTTTACTGTGAACTAAGATGAATTATTAAAACATTATGGGAAAAACAGCTCGGCTACTTGTATGAAGTTGGCAAGGAAGGAGTTCATCTAATCAGCACATTCACCTCCCACTGGATCATAAAAAAATACACGGAGATGCTGAGTGTACAACTGTTACATAACTACTGCTAAACACGGAGATGTTGCACTTATTTGTAGGATGTATTACACATACTGACGTATTCACAGAGCAGCAGATGGTGCTACTGCCTTTTCTGTTTGTTTGTTTAGTATTTGATTTGATGACACGATGGTGAATTACAAATTGTGTTGGTGTGATGACTGAAATTGTACATTACAGGATGTGTGACAGATGGAGGGAGCTCAATGAAACACAAATGAAACCCTATTTGACTACACAAAGCAGCAGAGCAGGAAGGTTTATGTGGTTCAGACCTATGGGTTTCTCTGCCCTCCCCACTGACTGCAGGCTGCCTTGTCTGATTCATGTCCCAGACACACTCATGTGGATATTTTTCTCTACCTTTGGGCCTCTAGTCTGCATGTAAACTGTGTTTAACAGGTTTTTCAAAACGCTCTCCAAATTCAAGATCGTGTGTAAAACATGTAACTATTGGGAAATTCTCTGACAATAAAGATGTTCAATAATTTGGCTACTGGTCTTGTTATTTTATGTCTGTGTAGGTTATGTTTGTTTTTTATTCATTCCTTCTTTTGCCCCAAGAAAAAAATAATGATAATAATAATTGAGCTACAATGCTGCAATATGTAGCTTTAATAACATTTTAACTCGAGTAGTTTTATACATATTTTAAAAGGCCAATATTATTATGACAAAAGCAGAATAAAAGTTGACAGCTAAGCTTATGCATCTGAAATAGAGCCCGACCAATATGGGATTTTTGGGGCTGATGTCGATACCGATACTGGGGACTAAAAAAAGCCAATGTCCAATATATTGGCCGATATCCAATATTGGCCGCTAACCAATATATGAAATAAGAATAATGATCTACACAGGATATAATAATCTTATATTAGAAAATTGTGGACATGTGGATTAACAGTTGCAAAAATCTTTATCTCACAAAGATAACAGACACAACTTTCAAACGCTGTACAATAGTCTTACATTAGACTAGTATGTGACCCGTGGAACCACGGGTTGTAGATGTGGTAGTGTTTATGCTGGGGAGAGCAGACTTATGAAAAAGATGTAAGTCTATATTTTATAAGTAGTGACATAAAAACAGTTTGGTAAATCATTCTTTAAAATGTAAGTGACATACCTTTAATGAGTCCAACTATAAAGCAAGCTATGGAATCACAAAAATAATTAGAGCAAAAAAATAAATTATGTTTTCCCTCAAATTTTGATATGTCTGCCTCATGACACTTCAACTTCCCATGTGGACTAAGGACTAAACTGAGCATGTGCAGAGTAAATTAGGTGAGTCCAAAGTTGTTCCTGATTGGAGCAATTGCAACGGTTACCAACTGTCCCCGGTCTCCCCTACACTACTAATACCCAGGCGTACCTGCAGACTGAAATTGTGAGGTGGACAGGAAGCACAGGGACGTGTGTGTATGTGGGGTGAATGGTTCATAAGACTGTGTGTGTGTGTGTGTGTGTGTGTGTGGGGGGGTAGCGGGCCGTGATTTTCTTTTGTCACAAGTTCCAAGTGATTTTTTTGTCTTTCCTTAGTGACTTATCTTCCTTTATTATAATATCATACTCAACATTTTTCAGTGAAAACCAGGTATTTTCCTATATTTAATTTACTGACCATATAGATGTCCATAAAAGCTCAGAGTACATTCAGAGGTTACTAGATTGAATAAGGGAAAAAATTAGGAAAAGATTACTTCCACAAAATATATCATTAACTGAACATAAAACCAACCACTGTCAATTATCAAACTACACAGGTTTGTTTTACTAGTGAATCAATGCTGCAGAAAATGATGGTGTTTCCAAGTTCACTACAGAGCTTCCCAACATCCATATGGTTCATATCTGATGACAATGAAAGCTGATAACTCCATTCTACCTGCACATGTATTGATAGGTTCAGTGGATCACCAGTTATTATTAGATGATTTTGTATCAAACACCTACCACTGACCAAAACCATCTACTGATTTAAACGTTTAATAACTGTAAAGTCAAGAATTGGTATAAAATGCAGGTTTTCATCTTTTCATGTTCATCAGATATGACCCATTTGGACATTCAGAGGCTCTGTAGTGAAAGTGGAAACACCATCATCTTCTACAACATTGATTCACCAGTGGAGTCATTCACCCATGGAGTTTGACAAATGATAGCGGTAGGAGACTTCTGATTTTATGTTTAGCTAATGATATTTTTGCTGAAAAAGTCACTATTTTCTAATTTTTTTTCTGATTTGATCGAATAACCTTTGAATTTACTCTGAGCTTTAATGAACGTCTACGTGATCAGTGAATCAAATATAGGAAATCACAATTTCCACTGAGAAAACTCAAAACATAGAGGATAACATTACAAATGGTGATAAATCACTTAAGGAAGGTTAGGGTTAGGGTTAGAGATGTACTAGATGTAGAGATAGAGATGTACTGTGATGTCTGCTCAGCATTTCATTTCCATCTCAGTACTTGTTCTTCTTGGCAGTTTCATATTGTATTTACTGTATGAATAATGTATTGTATGATGTACACTTTTATTGTATTGTCGTTTGTTTGTTTGTTTGTATGTTTAGTCTGTTATTAAATGTTGAGGACTACAGATGGAAAATAGCTCCCAGCTAAATCTGGCATATTTACACAAAGCCATGTTTTTATTTGTACTGAGTGTTCATTAATATGCACTGTCCTCATCAAATAAACAAATAAAGAAAGAAAAAAATAATTTGGGTACTGCCACAAAAGTACAACTGGGTCTTTATGGGTTAAACTAGGATCATTAGTATGCATTGTATTAGATAGATCAGATAGGAGTCTTTTGATAAAAGTTTCGGTGGGAGAGATGTCAGAAAGTGTCTCATCTCATGATCTGTGTTAAAAGAACTTGAAAGCTGTGTCTTTAGAGATGTGAACAGTGTTTGGTCCCTGGTTCTTGGATGTACAAATGATTTTAGTTCTGTGTTTCATGCAACAATGAATTACCGAAACATAAAAGTTACATCAAACACACTATTACCATTTCATCTGCATGTTCTGATATTTTACAATGTTTGCTGCGGATACTGTAACACACGGATTTTGGCAAAC
>JAPQRP010000025.1:18939221-18955564 GCA_037367295.1 Apogon hyalosoma
GAGAGAGAGAGAGAGAGAGAGAGAGAGAGAGAGAGAGAGAGAGAGAGAGACTGTGGACTCTGCACATCACGGCTGATCTTCAAACCCGGAGGCAGCATCTGCTTCTCCTCCTCCTCCTCCTCCTCAACTCTTCATCACTGGACCGCCGGCACCGCGGGGTGAAAGAGCCGGCGGTGAGACCCGCATCATGCCCGCTGAGCAGCTCGATCCGGGCCGGGTGTCGGTTCTTCCACCAATGGGGGGATTTACGCGGACCTGCGGAGTTCTGATGGATCCGTGGCGCAGAGAGCTGTAACTGTCAGGAAAACTTACTATTTGGACGAGATAGTTATTGTTTTTATTATTATTATTATTATTATTATTTCTATTACTATTGTTGTTATTATTCTGAGGAGCGCGCTGCGGTGGAGTGGACCATCACGGACATCTGCTGCGCGCACCGTGACGCGGAACTCCTCAGTCTGGATTAGTGCGTTCGGGTCTGAGTGTGGGTTCCTCTCCGGGAGATGCCACCCGTCTCCCGCCTTGTTTCTCCGCAGGTCGTGATGGATGCGGCGTCGTGAGGAGGCTCCGGGCTGCAGTGATCTGACTTTGGACTTGTTGGTTTTTGTGCGGGTCGTGGACGTGGTTCTCCCTCATGCAGCTCCTCCGCCTGGTCTGGGTCCTGACTGCCGCGGCGGTCTGCTTCCTGCTGCTGCTGCTCTTCCACAACCACATCCTCAAAGAAGGTACAGAGTCTGATGTCTGTATGTACTTGTGTAGACGATGTTTAATGTGTAAGTATCTCCAGAAACTTTACAAACTTTGAAGGTGTTTGTGAGGATCCGGACCTGGCCTGAGGGTTAAGTTTAAGGTTAGAGTTGGGGACAGTGAACGCATCATGTCAGTGGTGGATGTGCATATTAGTCTTAGTCCTTTACATCACTGTGTTGCTAATCACACTGTATTTTTCACCATTCGCTCAACGCTTCTGCAGAACCCAAGTGTTAAAGTATAAATTCTGCTTACATTTTTATATTTAACTTGTGAATCTACTAAACTAAACTTGTCAAAGTGATCATGTTTCATTTTTATTATTTTATCTCCCATCATTTATTATAAGCTTACATTCATTTTTGCAGTAGTGATATTTTATGCATTCATTTTTATTACATTTAATGTAATTACAATCTCACAGAAACAAACAAAAGCAGAAAAACAATTAAATATGAATAAGTACAAAAGATATGAAACAGGTCATTATGTGTCATTTTATTTATCTTTTTTTGTCATCAGGATATGAAGTGATTTTTGCTCATATTGCACAGCCTGATGTGTGGTGTGGGTGTTCTGGTGTCGTGCTAAGTGTCCAAAATGAAACAATACGTGGTCATATTTTTATTCCAAGAACTGGTTCAAATTTAAGTATGTGCAGCCAGTCATGTATTTCAGCTGAGGACAAATGGATGCAGAGATAAAACCAGAGAGACAAATGATGAAACAGCAGCATCAGTGACACCATCTCCAGAATCAGATCAGAAAGCAAACTGAGCTCCAACAGCTCTGGTGGCTCAACTGCTTTATGAGGAAAAAAATAAATAAATCCAGGAGCGAAGACTGAACATGAGGCGAGGAAACATTTTAACACCCACATCTTGTGTTTGCATATGTTTATGGTGAAATTACATCAACGTATACAGTCAGAGACACAACCATGACCCCTGTGTTTCACTATAAGCTTAACCCAAATCTACAGTCACGGAAAGAAATTATTAGACCACCCTTGTTTTCTTCAGTTTCTTGTTCATTTTAATGCCTGGTACAACTAAAGGTACATCTGTTTGAACAAATATAATGACAACAAAAATAGCTCATGGTAGTTTAATTTCAGAGCTGATATCTATCCATTTTCCATGTTTTCTTGATAAAAACCAAAACCACTTCAGTTCTTCCATCAGGATCTATGGCATTGTACTGACAAAAACAGTGCTTTCATTCATTCCATGTTTTCTTTTCTGTCTGTTTTAGTCACAAGATACACACAGGAGTTAGTACTTGATTGCATAACCATTGTTTCTGATGACTTTTGGTGGTCGAACAATGTTTTCCGCGACTGAAAGTGTTAAGACTAAAATTAAATCATTTGGCTTCACTACTGAATGCTCTAGTACGTAACTGGAAACAGATTAATGACCCCCCCACACACACGCAAATACTGCAGACCAGTTAAAATGAGGCAGTCACTCTCAGTTCACTGACAAACTAAGCACCTATGTTGAAAAGATAAGTTTGGAGAAAACAGAAACAAAATTAAAAAGCTGTATGTTCATCCTATAGATATATTCACCTCTAGACGTCTGCTATTATGCCATTTTTTTAAAATGATATTATGTAATTCTGTGTCAGTGTAGACTCTCTCACTCTTTATTCTGCTCAGATAAAATCAGCCACAGATGATGTCTGTTTTACAGCAGTATTAGTATTAGGGTTGTAGTATGAAGGTGGTTTTTGACAAAGATAAATCAGGTGATGGACACAGTGATCAGACCTGTGTCAGTTTCTTGGTGCCTCTCACATGTTCTGATAAAGATGATATTGGGATTTTCTTTTCAGCTGTTGTTTGACAGACATTAACCCTATAAAACCATTTGTATCATATTTGCTACACCAGGTTCTGAGAACTTTATCTGATCAACAAGATCAGTAATTTCCTTAAAAACCTGTTGTATGTACAATGCAGATTTTTTGCACCCTGGTGGATTATCATCTCACTGCAGCCAATGGAAAGGCTTTTTTTTTTTTTTTTGGGCCCTTTTCAATATGGTTGCTAACCGTAAATTGTCCAACACATATTTTGTAGGAAAGTCTTTGGTAATTTTCAAAAAGTTACATTAAGAGGAACATTTATATTGTTATTTGGTTGAAAATTTAAAAATATTGAAGTTATGGTGCCATTCAAAGGAAATTAAAAGACTCTAAAAAGGTTTATATTAAAAAAGAATATCTGAAATGGTCTATTTTTTCAAACTGTTACAGGTAAAATTTATTTTTGCATCTAAAGTTAACATTCTTCTGAGCAAAAACTTGCCAAAATTGCCCAATGCATCAAATATGACACAAAAATATAACAAACAAAATCAACTGGCAACATTTTTTGTTTTTATTATTTTAAAAGGGATAACAAACATTTCAATTCTAAAAAAAAAAAAAAAAAAAAGGATATTTTGGCTACTTTTTAATGGATCAGGTTTTACAGGGTTAAGCAAGTAACCAGTAGCTTGCAATCTAAGAATGCACAAGTTTCACAGCAGAAAGTTCAGACAAACTGGCTTTTGCTGATACAAAAATGTGATATTCCCAACTGATGCTTAACATCAAGCAATGTCAGTGGGCTAGAAAGCACAAATGATTTTCGGATGATACTCTACAAAAAGAAAAAAGAAAAAAATTCTGCTATTCTCATGAGGAGTGACATATATTTTTTTCCACAAATGTAAATCTTGTCTGTGGTCTGTGCAGGCCTGTCAGTAAAACACATAACATGGAGTACCGCTTCACCAAACTCCACAGTAACTTCTCAAAATGCTTTACATTTTGTGATACAAAATATAAAATTTGTTAAATATCAACATTTTGTAAATTATAACAATGGCACAAATTTCCTGCCGTCATCATAGATGTAAAAAATCCCTGACACAGACCATAAAGATGAAAGAAAGACTGAACGCTACAAGAACTCATCTGCGTTCTTCTGCTTTTGGGGTCATGGGGGGTCATGGGGGCTGCAGCCTACGCAGAGGGGCTCACACATCCCTCTCCCCACCCACCTCCTTCAACTCTCCTGGGGCAACAGAGAGACCTCGACATGTCTCATAATTCTTTCACGTGTCCTGGGTCTGGGTTGGAGGCTCAGTCATGGTTGGACAGGCCTGAAACACCTCACTGGGGGGGCAACCAGGAGTCTGAGCGCCCCTCCACATGAAGGAGCAGTGGTTCTTTGAGGGAGAGCCCATCCACCCTATACAGGAGGCTCAGTTCTGCTGTTTGTACTTAGCCATATTAATTTGGTCACTACCTGCAGTTTAAGATGGCAAAATATATCGATCAGCAGGTGCATTTCCATAAACAAATTAAACATGAAATTTCCCTTTGGCAGCTGTTTATGACAATGACAAATTTAATTTAAAAAAATGTATAAATTAAGCTAAAAGTGTTTTTGGAAACACCTTTTTTCACACAAATTCTGATGTGGTAAACATTTAACCCATGTGACTGATCCAGTTTGCTGCGTCTCCCTGGGTATTTCAGTAAAGTATGAAAACATGTAAAGCAACGCATCTCATTTTTCTTCTCTATCAGAATCATCTGTAAAGTAGAATTCAACGCCACCTATGGATAAAAAACACAACCTTCAACATTTGCGCCAAACCAGTTTGAAGTTAATTTGCATTTTATTTATTTATTTTTTTGTGACACTTATAATGTTCACTTGGATAAACCAGAAAATAATCAAATTTAGGAACCTTTTTTTGTTACTTTTTTCTTAAAATATGATTAATAGACTCTAATAGGCTCTCATAATAGGTGGGAATTAATCTAATAGTTTCAAAACTGACTGATGGAATGATCACTACAGCACTAATTACATTTTAATGATGTGGTTTTTTTTTTTGTTTTTTTTTCATTGTTCTAGTTTGTATTGTGTTTTCTACTTATGTGAACATGATCTTAACCCTCACAGACTTAAATAGGCACTGGCTCCCAAACTAAACTACTGATCTAAAATGTTTAATGTTTGACCCACTGATCCTATCAATACATGTGAATAATTCAGGCAAAATGCAGTTCCTCAGCTTTTCAGCAACATCAGATATGACCCATATGGATGTTTAGACGCTCCGTAGTGAACATGGAAACACCATTATCTTCTGCTACATTGATTCACCAGTAAAACACATTTAGTTTGATAAATGACAGTGACTGTAGACACTCGTTTTTATGTTCAGTTAATGATATGTTTTGCTGTGAAAGTCACTTTCTCTTCATTTTTCTCCGCTATGATACAATAACGTTTGAATTTACTCTGAGCTTTTATGAACATCTACATGATCAATAAATTAAATACCTGATTTTCACTGAAAAATGCAAAATAAACAGTGTAATATTATAATAAATCACGATAAATCACTAGGTCGGTTCTAGTTGTTGTAGAGTTAAAGTGAAAAAAAAAAAGCAGATGAGAATCTATGTCTTACACTAATCCAACTGAAATTTAGGAAAAGATCACGCCTTAACAGTACTCTGATAAAGTTAGAGGACATTCATTATACTATTAACTAGAAGGGCATATACCTCAGCCAAGGCCTCACAGTCCTCTAATTCAGTCAAATCAATCTTTCAATGGTAGAAAATGTGATTTCAGGCTTTGTATGGATCTGCTTCATAATGTAATGGTTTGCACTTTGCTCATGGCTCAGGTTTCCTGAAAATCAGTGCAGTAGTTTTTTTTTGTAAGTAACTGTGCTTACGGACAAGCAAACCAACAAACCCAGATGTAGGGGATTACATCCCCTCAGTCATGATAAAAGACTATCGATTGAACTCCAGTGTTTTACTTACCCATTCATCTGCACCGTCCTTTGCTCTGCACTGACTTTTTTTTGTTCTATAGAGTTACACTAGTGTGAAGTTTTCATGCTATTATAACCATCTAAGAACATAACATGGTTTCACAGCATATGGTTTCTCTTGAATATTGTTATTATCAGTGATAATGAACCTTTATTTTACCTTAATTATGATTATACTCTCCTCCTGGAACCATCACCTTATCGTGGTGGAGGCGTTTGAGAGCCCTCATGACCCTAGGAGCAATGTTGTCTGGGGCCTTTTGCCCCTGGTGGGGTCTCCCATGGCAGATTGGTCCTAGGCGAAGGGTTAGACAAAGAACAGTTCAGAAGACCCTTCATGATGAGGAAAATCAAGAGCGTGTGTACCAGGCCTGGAGGGTTACCAGGGCTCTGCCCTGGAGCCAGGCCTGGGGTTGGGGCCCGTGAGTGAGCGTCTGGTGGCCAGACCTTCGCCCATGGGGTCCGGCCAGGCCCAGCCTGAATGGCTACATGGGCTCATCACCTTGTGGGCCCACCACCCGCAGGGGGAAGTAGAAGGGTCTGGTGCAATGTGGATGGGGCAGCAGACCAAGGCAGGGGCCTTGGTGGTCCGATCCCCGGTTACAGAAGCTGGCTTTGGAACATGGAATTTCACCTCTCTGGCGGGGAAAGAGCAGGAGCTTATGGATGAGTTTGAGCATTACCGGCTAGATATAGTCGGCCTCACCTCGACACGGCTCTGGAACCCAAGTCTGAGGCCATGGTCCTCAGCCGGAAAAGGGCAGAGTGCCCACTCTGGGTCAGGGGGGAGGTCCTGCCTCAGGTGGGGGAGTTCAAGTATCTCAGGATCTTTTTCACAAGTGAGGGAAGGATGGAGCGGGAGGTCGACAGACGGATTGGGGTGGCGTCTGCAGTAATGCAGGCGCTAAACTAGTCCGTTGTGGTGAAGAGGGAGCTGAGCCGAAAGGCAAAGCTCTCGATTTACCGGTCGATCGACATTCTAACCCTCACCGATGGTCATGAGCTTTGGGTAATGACCGAAAGAATGAGGTCGCAGGTACAAGCAGCTGAAATGAGTTTCCTTCGCAGCCTTAGAGATAGGGTGAGGAGCTCGGACATCCGGGAGGGACTCGGAGTAGAACCACTGCTCCTCCATGTCGAGAGGAGCCAGTTGAGGTGGTTCAGGCATCTAGTGAGGATGCCTCCTGGACGCCTCCCTGGGGAGGTGTTTCAGGCATGTCCATCAGGGAGGAGACCTTGGAGCCGACCCAGGACACGCTGGAGGGATTCTATCTCTCAGATGGCCTGGGAACGCCTCAGGATCCCCCGGGAGGAGCTGGAGGAAGTGGCTGAGGAGAGGGAACTGTGGGCTGCACTGCTGAGGCTGCTGCCCCATGACCCGGCTCTGGATAAGCGGATGAAGACGAGTACGAGTACGATTATAAGCTGAAATTGAATCTACAACACTGTCATGCATCTCCTGTTTGGACAAAATACATCAGGAGGGAAAAAAAATAGGGCAGCCTTTCTTTAGCCATAAATACATCTAATTATTTCATTCTGAATCATAAGTAAGAGAGAAAAACATGCACACACTGTTGAGATGTTCTGCTGCATTTTAACACCTTATCTGCCTTCCCCAAACTGATCCAAACCGGGTTGTGGACCTGTTTTTATTGAGTCAGCACTTGGAAAAATAAAAGCCATTACAGTTGAGTGGGGTGTGAATTAATTTACCTAAATCAAACAAAGGAAGATGTTTTTTTTTTTTTTTTTTTTGCTCTGCAGCTTGGTTTAGCTCCGGTGCTCCTCCTCCATCATTGTCTTGTTGAAAGAATCAGTAAAAATGTAGATTTTATGCAAAGTCCTGCGAAGGCACCAAATTTATCTTTTGGGCCTTGAGCTGAAAAATTTTAGGAGCTCCAGCCTCAGAAAAACAAATGTTCAAAGCACGATAAATGTGTGTTTTTAATGCCACAGTTTACTGCAGCCCTATTGCTCTGTCAGAATGACATTAGACCCATAACGATAATTCCTAAAATGACAAACTGGGAAACAATGGTGTAACACATCTCTTTGTGCATGTCTATTGCTGCTTCATGTAATGAATGTGCACATGTAAGTGTTTAGGTCAGAAATTTCATATTTAGGTCATATAACAGGGTTGAATTTACAAATCTGCATTTAATACCTTAAAAAAGTTTTTTAAAGTTATTAAATTTGATATGGTAGGTCTTAAGGTATGTTGCCATAAACGTGTTGGCTGTATTGTTTTTAAATGTTTCTGGGAAATGTCCAAGCTGCAAAGAAAGTAACGTTAGTCCATTCTTTTCCACCTGTTCCAACTCAACAATTTATATTGAAATTAGGAACCAATAATCACTTTGCAGCCCCCAGTGTGGAATGATCACAGAACAGTCAGTCCAGCACACATGCAGCTGAGAAAGCTGACCTTAGGAACTTTAAGGGATGGCCCGCAAGCCAAAAGTAACCTTGAGGAGGTGTACGTTTAATAAAGCCTGGTAGAAGAAAAGATTATACTTGACCTGGTTGACATAAGTTTTCCTAAATTCTAGGAGTCGGAAATGTTTGCCAGTATGGCCATTAAATGGGCTGTGAAATGTAGTCTTAAAAAGGTCTTAAAAAGACTTAAATTTGACTTGTAGAAACCTGCATAGGTTTATGAGTCGGTGTGTGATCTGCAGTAGCTCACAGTCATCACAGATTCATTTGGGAGGTGGACACATATCTGTGCTGCAGCAAAATGTGTATAATAAAAGTCCTGAAGCATCATTTATAAAGTTCAGTTACATTCAGAGTATAAAGTCACAATGACATCAGACACAATGGTTTCTCAGAAGGTTAGTAGTTGTTTTTTCTGTCATTTCGACAGAACATTTTTTTAACACTTATTTTTTTCAAGTTTTCACTTTTGTAAAATAACTAAAGGAACATAGAACTTAAAATATCATCACTGTCGGGCGGAAACCTCATAAGTCCATTTTTGGCCCTTTTTTTTTTCATAAAATGATTCTATTGGTCAATCTTCACATTGGCTTCACGGCTTTAGAAATATTTAACCAGTGAAAGTGTTGAAAACAGCTTGTGACTACATCTCTTAACTCCATTTATTTAGAATATACATTGTTTTTCCAGTTTCCTGAAAAATAACCATTTTGGACATTAGAGATTTCCACCCGACAGCACCGATATGCAGTCAGAGACAGATGAGTAATGAAACAGTTTGTTATACAAAACATTTTGGATGGTATTTAGCATAGGAAACAAAACAACAGAATAAAAAAAGGGGATAACATAAAGAAAACCTTCAGTACTCATTTCCTGTGAACAGCAGTATCATTATAAAAATGTATGTATTAGTTCGGACAGAATCTGATGTCATGTAAAGTTGTATTGCTTAGTAGGTTTTTGTTTGTTTGTTTGTTTGTTTGTTTTAAATGAAAGATAAGAGTATACTTGACTGATCTCCCTAGGGAATATTCAAATGTACAGCAGCACAAGACAATAAACATTAAATACAATAGAAAAATAAAAAGAAGATAAAAAATATAAAAACTATATTTAGTTTATATCATTGAGCATAAATCATGTGATTCCCTTTAAGTATCTTGCAATTCTCATGGTTTTACAGACATATGCATCTACTCTGGGCCTGAGTTTTAGGGCCGTAGAAAATCTACCCCGTGATGCTCCAGTTATACAGGCAGATGGGGGTGGGGCTAAATAGGTGATTGACAGTTATAATTACCAGTCGATGATCAGATTCCAAAAGATATGAATTGGACTCTACTGGTTTACTACATGCCTTGACATGAAGTTTAGTCCATAATGACAAAAAACAGCATCAAGTTCATGTTTTGATTTGGACTGAGAAGAGAGAGCTGCAGAAGGGAGGTGTGTATGTCCAGGTTCTGGTGTTTTTCAGCTCCTTCAGGTTTAATGTTAATGTATGAGGGTTTGGGATGTAAGCCACACAACAGCTAGATAATAGTTATGACTATTAAACATGACTCTGGTTGCTCATTTATCCATTAAAGTCCAAGTCAGGTCCACACCCATATGGGTGCTTCAATGAAACTGGTCGTAAAAACAGGACATGAGGCTAAAAATTCAAATCAGATATAGACTAATGTTATGAAGCAAGTTTGGAAGCACTTTGGGTCTATTTTAAAAACAAATATTTACTGAGATAAAAAAGAAACCATTTTTCAGATAAAACACATTTTTATATTATTTTTATACAAAAATCTGCATGTAACATGGTAAAAAGGACACAAAAATTATGTGCTACTGTTTTTTTGAATATCTTTTTATTCTCTCACAGGTTCATTTTGGGAATCAAACTAATTATGCAAGGCAGAGTGTTTCACAAAAATGACCACTGTTGCAAAATCACCCGTTGTTTATTTGTGTTTAAATGGGCAGGTTCTGAATGTAACGCAAGTGGACACGATGGGTTACACACGAAACCTTGAATGAGACTGAGATTCATGAAAAACCCACATGTCTAAATTAGAAAAACCACAAGGATCGACAAATTTAACACAGTATCTTATTTATAGCGGTATATAAGACCATTTCAAGTAATGTTTTCCAGATCAAATGCACTGACACCTCGGTAGCTTTTCACATCCCAATTTTGGTCCCAATATTTTGTTAAAAATTCATTAATTTTGGGATGGCTCAGAGCATGAGTATATATTTTTTTGCATTTATCTGAGGTCATCATTAGGTACATCCTGGGGGGAAATATGTCTAAATTTCTCTTTTATTATTGGGTCTAAAAAGCTGGAAAAGAGCCAGATACCAAAATGAACCCAGTTCCATAGAAGCATCCATACGTAACTTCACTTTTTTTAACAAAACCTTCAGAAAAATGTCAAATAAATATGGAATTTGTGTTTAGGTTTTTTTTTTTTTTTTTTTTCCAATGATTAGCTTTTCAACCTCTTTTTGACAAATCTTAATGGTGTGAATGAAGCTGTTTTGCTTTTTTTTTTTTTTTACAGACATTTACTGACGTTGATGTAGTGTAGTTAATGTTACATGTTGTGTTTATTTGTAACTTGTAAAAATCTGTCTTCTTGCTGCAGATGCACTTATTGTCTCATTTCTCCCTGAGTTGCAGTTCTGAGCACTTTACTTATCTGAGTTGAGATAAAAACAGCGAAACTGGCCTGTTTTCTGCACTGAATCGCTCACCCCCATTCACTAAGATTATTTATTCAAATCCAGTTAGAGCCTCTGCAGCTTTTTGCTCCATTAATTTCTGTTTGTGTTTTTGTTTCTCTGAGCTGCCGCTTTTCTTTCATTCAGTCTGTGTTTTCATAATTCCCATGAATATACACTCAACGTAATGGAGCATTGAGAATTAATTTGGCCTCCTCAGGTTAGCTGGTGTACGCTGCAGGCACAGAAGTGTGTCTGCTGCTGTTTCCAGGATCTAAATGAGCCTTCGGAGCCGAGAACAGACAGAAAAAGTCAGCAGACAGAAAACAAATTCAGTCGACAGTTTGTGTTCATTAAAGTTTTTCACACTGAGATGTTCAATGAGGAGACGGCAGCAGCAAACAAAATAGATTATTTCTGTGTTTTAAAGAGCGTTACATTTATTTTTACTCTGTCACAGCTCAATATGTTGACATATGAACAGACAAAGCTGGAGCGTCTACAGTGTCGCAGGTGTCTGAACCTACACACATTTTGAATTAATTTTTCTTTCTGCAGGAGCAAATTATCTACTAAAAGATCTAAATGAAAGAAAACAGATAAATTATGGTAGTTTGCCATGTGAAGAAATGTAAAACCTGAAAAATGTGGCAGTTCAGTCAAATTACTTATGCCGCGTTTCGACTACGTGGAACTGGCTCGAATCGACTCGACTCAGGTACCTGGTACTTTTCCTGGAGACCGCTTCCATTACAGGATTCTAACGACTTTAGAGTACCTGGACGTCATAGCGGTAGATTTACTGTAAACTTCCGAATCTGTTATTTTCAAAATGGCGTGTCATGCATTGCTAACGCAATGATGCAGAGGCAACTCCTAGACCAATCAGTGGTCCGCAGTGTTTACACGTCACATTTTAGTATCTCTTCGCCCGTTTTGAAACCTCAGTTGAGCCGGTACTAGAGAAGTAGTACTGGGTACCAGATTCCAGGTTCTTTTACATAATGGAAACGCAAAAAGGTCAAGTCGAGTTGAGCTGAGTCGAGCTGGTACCATGTAGTGGAAACGTGGCAGTAGTCTCCATTCATTATCATATCAAACGTATAATTTATTATGTTTAGTTATTAGGGTCTTTTTTGTAATACAGCCTCAATGTGTTACATTTCTAAAATCTACTCATCACTTTGCTAAACTCGTCTGTCCTACCTCAGCCTTGGTTTAGTAGTTTGTCCCACATTTTCATTAGTATAGAGTCTGCTGAAACAGAATAGAGTGAGAATATTTTTCAGGCCAGCTTGAAAAACAGGAAGTGACTATTGTTGATGGTTGATTACTTTCCACATATAGAGATAACCTGGAAAAGTAGGCAGTTTATTTATTTATTATTGTTATTATTAGTATTATTATTATTACATTTTTCAGATTTTTTTCAGTGATAACTGTGGTTAATAACAAAGTAATTATTGTCTAATTCTTAAAAGTTGAGGTGCAATGATTAATCAACTATTTAAGTGGTTATTTTTGTGACTGATGATTGTTTGAGTAAATTTTTAACCCTTAAAGACCCAAACAGCCACTGGCAATCAAACCCATCTACTATTCTAAACTGTTTAATACCTGTTGATTCACTAATCCTATCAATACATGTAAGTAATTGGTGTAAAATACAGTTTGCCATCTTTTCATGGTCATCAGATATGACCCATCTGGATGTTCAGAGGCTCCGTAGTGAACATGGAAAAACCATCATCTGCTACAACATCGATTCACCAGTAAAAACCCATGGAGTTGGATCAATGACAGTGGATGGAGACACTTCTTTTATATTCAGTTAATGATGTATTTGTTGAAAATGTCAGTTTTTCTTCAGTTTTCTCTGTTTCTAATTCAATAATCTTTGAATTTACTCTGAGTTTTAATTAACAACATCATGATCTGCAAATTAGATATAGGAAAATACCTCATTTACACTGAAAATACACTAAATTACAGAGGATAATATTATTATAAATGGTGATAAATCACTTAAGAAAGGCTGAACAGAGAAAAAAAAAAAATTGGGATCTTCCACAAAAGTAGAGCTGGGTCTTTATGGGTTAAGAACAAAACATTAAAATTGTCTGAGTTAAATTGGGTTTGGGAAGTATTTATAATCTCACATCTCCAGTCGTCTAGAGAGTAATCAGTGAAAGTAAGTGTTAGTTGCAGTTGTGTCATAACATTATATTAATTTGACAGATATTTCTGAGCAGAAGAGAACTGTCCACTGTCCTCTACTGTCACTAAATGGTCTTTAAAAAGCAGCTCTGTCTCAGCAAGTTAGAAAAATTTATTAATTCATGAACTACTTAGTCATTGAAAGGGTCGCGGGGGATGCTGGAGTGAACAACCATTCACTCTCACATTCAGAGGATTTAGATTAATCAAGGTGACAGTGTGAACCACCGTACCACCATGTTAAGAATGTTAGAAAAAGTGTAAAAAAATTCCAGGATGTGCTTGTTACAGTCAAACCAACCTATGAACAGACACAAATGAAAACACAACCAGCTTCAAGGAAGGAATTATTGTATTTAGATTAAAGGAAAAGCCATGATAAAGTGTCCTTGTGAGGTGTAGATCCACCATGTTTAACCCAAAAGACCCAATGCCACTTTTGTGTCGGTTCCCAAATTAATTTTTCTGTTTATCTAACCTTTCTTAAGTGATCTATCACCAGTTATTATAAACATTATCCTCTGTATTTTGCATTTTTTCAGTGAAAATCAGGTATTTTCCTATATTTTATTCACTGATCACGTAGATGTTCATGAAAGCTCAGATTAAAGTCAAGAGTTTTATATCAAAAACTGAGGAAACGTGACTGGACATAAACCAAGTGTGTCCATCCACTGTCAGTGATCCAACCCCATGGGTTTTATTGATGAATCAATGTTGAAGAAGATGATGGTGTTTCCACGGTAACTACGAAGCCTCTGAATGTCCAAATTGGTCATATCTGATGACCATGAAAAGATGACAAAACTGCATTTTACAGCAATTATTTACACGTATTGATCGGATTAGTGGATCAACAGGTATTAAGCATTTTTTTTTACCACTACATGATTTTGGTCGTTGGCAGGTGTTTGGGTCTTTATGGGTCAGAGATTTCTCGGCACTGAGAGATCAACACCATTTCTCCAAAAAGTTCTCTCTCTGTGGATCAGAATCTCCCATAGTTCCCCAAAGTTCAGAACTCATGAGTGTGAAGGTCGCAGCATATGATCCATATTGTTTTCATTCTCATCAAATTGTTAAGTGAACAGAGATGGATGGGGCCTGTGGTGCAAGCAAACAAACAACAACAACAACAATATTTTAAAATGCCACATTCTTTAAACAGAAATGTATTTTCATTATTAATGTTCCAAAATAAGAAAAATGGGAATATACATTAACTGTATATATATCATAGGACAGGCAAAACAAAAGCATACCACTGATGGGAATTCAACCCAGGCCTTAGTCAACAACACATATTCTATTCTATTGCACTATTCTATTGGGATTACAAAGACTTACTGTATGTATTAAAATAAACACTGTATACCTGCGTCATGTATTGTGCATCGTTCATAATGATTAATATAATTATATATAGTTTGTATTGTAGATGTACTTCATCTTAAATTTAAATAATATCATTATGATGAGAAGGAGGATGATCATTTGATTATTTTTGCGTCTCCTACTCAGCAACAGCACTTCCAGGAAGACCAATAACATCAGATTTTTAGCTTCATTTATCACATCTTTGTACATATTAGCAATACTGTACTCCGCTTTCGACCAAAGGGAGCCAGGATAGCCCCCATAACCCTCACCCCTCATGAGGACTAAGTGGTTTAGAAAGTGGACAAATGGATTATACAGGAATTTGTCCTGAATACACATGAGCACATGACAAAAGTAATGGAGCTCTGGGATGTTAGATGGTGGAGTACCGGTGTAAACAATCAGAAGTGGCACTTTTGCTTGAGTGAATCATCTCTCACAGAAGCAAAGTGTTATTTTGGTCACGTTTTCAACATGTGACGGCCATTTGACTTCACATAAAATATCAAAAAACTTCATCAATCAGTTGTTTGTAAAATCTTGTTGGAAAATGAAGTTAAATTTGGACCATAAATCCATAAATATATTCTTTATACGTGTTTTTTTGGTTGCTTAGAATAAATCCAGGACTACAGGTGCATGGTCTAGAGGTGCACAGGTAAAGGGTGTGATGGTACCTCTGAAATGGGGAGGGGCATTTCCTTATGGGTGTTGCCCTCTGTAGAGTTCAGACATGAGGCCAAAGAAGCAGGAGAAGTTCAGGTGAGAGTTAACTGAAGGAGCAGCAGGTGAATCCTCCTGATGTTTGTCCAGGAGCACAGTTTATCATCCACCATCACATCCAGCTCCATGTCCATGAAATTTGGCATCTCTTCATTGTTGTCATGGTGACAGATGGAGCGCCTGTCTTTTTTTATACAGCCATATTTTTTCTCTTTATTCAAGAGTAGATTGGAGAGAGACGATGGAAAATGAGGGCTGAGGGGAATAATACAGTAGGACTGAGAGTCAGACTAGCAATGGTTTATGGGTAGTGGCTTTGGTGTCGTATATAACAGTAAACAGCAAACTTATCTTAATTTGGATCTCATTTTGACTGTGTCTGATTCATTTTTTTTCAGCCTAGCAGGAATATTAACTGACAGATGATTAAAAGAATGGAGCTTTTTAGCATTTTATACACACATCTGTATTTATTCTTGTTTCCAGAAAACCAGTGACAAATCTGTAGCTCAGAAGAAACCACTGGTGTTTTTACATTTAGGTGTGCAGTTAAGTGAAACTGATTTTTTTTACTGCAGTATTGACAAGTTGTATTGACAACATTTAGTAAACATTCTAATATAGAAGTCCTTTAAAATATTTATTTGCCAAATATCACAGCAGATCAAACAAAACAACACTACCTAATGGTGTTGATATTAATGTTTAACTCAGGAAAATCAATATTCGGCAGAATATCCCTGATTTTAATCATCTTCTCCTACTCTCCTTCAGTCTTCAACATAGCAGTTAGATGTTCCTGCATCAAAAATACAACTGTGTCTGATGCTTGTGATCATCCGTCCGTCCTTTTCATCACATTCCAAAGGCTTTCAACAAGGTTCAGGTCAGGAAATATGGAAATAAGGACATGAAATATGTATCTGCTGTGTTTATGTAGTATAATGTTACATGTCAGTGGGTGCCAGATTACAAAATGAGTACTTCACATAAATTTCACAGAAAATACTTGTGGACTTGGATCACGCAACATTTTAAGGGTAGAACAAAATGTTTTCACTGTGATGTATCAGTACATTCAGTAAAGTGAGGCATCTTATGTCCTCTTTCATGATGTTGTTGTTGCTGTTTGTTGTTTTCTCCACTGTGACCCTGATGACCTCCGTCTCATTCTGTTCCTTTACTCTTTAGCTTTCTGTTGTTGAGTCAAGTCTTCTTTGAGGAGGGGGGAGGAGGAGGAGGAGG
>JAPQRP010000025.1:18982000-18993783 GCA_037367295.1 Apogon hyalosoma
ATTATGGATTCAATTTCTATAGCGCTTTTCAAGGCATCCCAAGTGCTTTACATTAGTGATCCATTATTGATTATCGCTGTCGCATTCACACTCCAGTGGTGGTAAACTACATATGTAGTCACAGCTGCCCTGGGGCAGGCTGACGGAACCGTGGCTGCTAATTCACACCAAACAGCCACTTCGACCACCAAGGCATTCATACACCAGTGTGGGTGACACTGGAGGTTAGGTGGGTGAAGTGTCTTGCCCAAGGACACAATAGCACATGTCTAGGACAGAGTGGGACTCAAACAACCAACTGTTTGGTTATTGGACGAATAGCCATCCCAAATAGTTCTGCTCTACTAATGTGACTGTACTTTTTGCCTTCTTATTTATTTCATGTTATTTCAGTTTTAAAACATGTTTTCAGTTGTTTTCATCTTGGTTTGATCCAGCTGTGGCCCTTATGTCATATTCATTTTGTTGTGTTTTTTTTTTTCTTTGTCATTCTATTGTTTTCATTGTATTGCATCTTCTTTTGCCTCCAGCCTCCTCTATGCATCTCACACAACTTTGCTGAAGTCAACACTTATAAGCCGCAGCAGCGATCACTCTTGTTCTATATTAATTAAGAAAATGAATTTGCATATTATATTCTTGCTATATATTTTCCTGTAGCCAGTGATGACCCAATAAAAACTGGCCTCCAAACCATTTTGGGGTCTGGCCTTACACAGGAAACAGAACTAAACAATACAGTTGTGGCCAGTTTGGCAATGACACAAATTTAGTTTTTTCCAAATCAGGTACATATAGGTTCATTCTCCTGTCAGTGCCTCTGACCACAGCACTCATGAAGATCTGGAATTGGTCCCTGAGTGCTTTCAGAGGCAGCTCACTGCTCCTAATGTGTGTGCTAATGCTAACTGCTAATGCTAATGTGTGTCTGTGGGTATATATGTAATTTATATATATATAAATAATTTAGTACGTATATATATATATATATATATATATAAATTTAAAGCAAATTTTTAGTGCAAAATCTAAACTGAAACTTGCCCTCTTTCATTGATAAAAATAAATAAATAAATTGGTCATTAATTAATAAATGAACCCCTCATCAACAAAAAATAATTACTTAGCTACTTAGACTCATTTTGAATTATGTAAAATAGAAATGTTCTTAAAATGTTACCAAAGCTTAAACAAGGTGATTGACAATAAAACTATTATATGAATGTATTTATTGTGTTTTATATTTCAGTATTTATTCTCATTATTTATTTTTTATTCAGTACATGATGATTATTATTTAACGTATTTTTCCCAAAAAAATTTCAAGTACCGCCTGGGCTTCTTCCAAATACCCCTGGGGGTATGTGTACCTCATTTTGGGAACCCCTGCATTAATGCATACATATATACATACATACTGTACGTATACACACTTTTATACATATTCATTGCATATCCACTATGTGCAAATTTACATAATATTAAGTAAGCCAACAAATAAATAATAATAACCTGTGTAAATACCTGTGATGTCAAACTCCCACTTCATTCCTGCCCCTTGTATCTCATTATAAACTGGTTTCAACTGGTTTTTGGATGTTGCTTTCACTCCGCATTCAGTCTGTTCCAGTTTAACTCAGATAACAGACACACAAAAACCTCTGTGGTTTATATTAGCCATATTTGTTTGGAAATTGAACTTTCCCATTAAATTCTAGTCCCCCTCTTTAGTATTTCCTGGTAGTTTTTGTTTTTGTCCTTCTCAATACTTTTGTATATGACATGAGACATATGGTGATATTTGGTATATGGTAGTGTTCATATCAGAGTTTAAGAAGTGGAGGAAAAAGCTCAGTTTCAGAGCTGGGGTGTAGTTTCTAAGAGATATTTTAAGCATCTATTGGCACCAAGAACATTAGAGATGTATTTATTGCTCCCTTTATTATATTAAGAAGGTGCAGCTTTACAATATTAATGAGGTGATTTTGCTTTTAGTTTTTTCTTTAGGGGTGAAATAAATAGAAACACAGCTTGTTGTTTCTCCAATCAACAGCTGCTATTCATCATAAAGCAATTATGTTGGAAACAAGACAGCCTGCTTCCACTTTAGTCCCAACACAAAATTACACACACACACATACTAGGCGCGTAAGTACGTTATCTGTGTTGGAGCTGATGTGAATTATAAAGCTGATTTGATTTCTTGCTGATTTGAGAGTCATCTGATTCACAGGAGGTTCTCGATTGGAATGAACCTGCCACTGTTTCAGTTTGCATCCTTTCAAAGTCCCCCTTTCTACGTGAAACAACTGCAACCTGCAAGCCATTACACGCTGAAAATGGCAAATTCTGACAAAGATTTGAGTCGTGCAATAAGGTGGGTTTTCTTTTATGGGTTATGTCCATTTTAATGCGGGGTCTCGCCTCCCCACATGGAGGTGTTTGATCAAACTAAGTTCCCCCCTGACACTCCCTCTGCACCATCGCTGCATCCCTGGTTTAGTGCTGCCCAAGAAGACTGTAATTGCTTTAAAGAAACACAAATAAGCCTGAGAGTTTTCCCTATTCCAGAATGATAATGTGCTCAGTCAGACCTTTCTCCAGCATCGGCGCAGCACTAAAACAAAGTGTGGTAATAGATCTTGCTGTGCAGAACTAATTTAAATCATTAAAATCAGACGCTAAGCCAAAATTAAACGTGTGGCAACATGTGTGCATGAAAATCAAAGATTATAGCTGCGCTCATGCGTGTCAAGATAAAAAGCTCCACAGTGAGATTCAGCATTTAGGTTTTGTGACCCTTAAAGAACTAGAACTATTTTTGTGGTAACTCCTAAAGGATTTTTCCCTACATTTAATTAATCACCATTTATTAGAATATCATTCTCTGCATTTTGCATGTCAGTGAAAAACAGACCTTTTCCTATATTTAATTTTTTCCTATATTTAATTTACTAATCATGTAGATGTTTGCTACAGTTCAGTGTAAATCCTAATATTATTATTATATAAATGTTTATTAATTAATCAATGTTGCAGAAGGTGATGGCATTTCCATGTTTACTATGGAGCATCTGAATGTCCAATTAAGACACATATGATGCTGCTGAAAGCCAGAAAATTGTGTTTTACCTGAATAATTTACATGTATTGATAGGATTAGTGGTTAAATATTTATTAACATTTTAGATCAGTAGATGTTTTTTGTCACCAGTAGCTGTTTAGGTCTTTGAGGGTACAGTTGTTATAATCTGTTAACAGATGTAACTCAGTATCTACATCACATTCTAATTATTTTTTTTTTACTCAAGGTGGGTCTGTCCTGTATCTAATCTGTAAATGAAAGAAGATCCTAAACTTTTTTAAAGGATCCTTCAGCATTAGGAGACACAGAACTTCTTGACATTTTTGGGAGTTTCTCTTAAACAAAGGCAGACTTTGCTCTAAAAACCAATTTCTGATTTATTCAAAACATAATCCAGTCTGACAGTACATTTTCTTTACATTTCTACATCTGCCATATTTGATAACCATTTTGTTACCTCAGTTTGAACAAAATAGTTGTATTTCTTGTTCATTTAAGTGTAGCCTTTAAAAGTTTTGTCTTCATTTTTAGTGCCCTTCAGTGATGTCCTCTGTTGTGTACTTGGTCAGTATGTGTTTATGCTGAAAGAAGAGCTGATCCACCACAAGTAACATGAATCCAAATCCTGGGAGGATGTTTTAAAGAACTGATTATAATAATTAATGTTTCTTTTGGTGTATCCACAACATAAGAGAATTATTCACTGGGATTGAGGCTGGGGTTAAGGCTTTAAAATTTCCGATTGTCTTCTACAAAGGAGAAATGTTTTTGATTACAGCAAAAGTACATTTCCATCACTGAAAGGCGGTGACAGTGAGCAGAGACACTGATGCAGGGCCAAACAGCAGTCGACGGCATAATAACAGTGTTCAGAGAAAAAATGACTATATGTAGATGACAGATGAATGATGAAACCTTTCTGTATCTATTCTGGAAACAAACTAAACAACAACAAATGCGGTTTGTCGCAAAAAAGTTTCTGAATGCCTAAAGAAACAAACTATATTTTATATTCTGCTGTTTGACAGAGACTGTGAAAGTCAAAATGAAAACAGAATATGAAATATGACTCTTCGTCTCTTCAAAACCACTTCTAAATGTTTACTGGAAGGACTCAGTGAAACTGGCCTCTTCACATCTGAACCTGACCAGAAAACAAAAGACTTTTCTCTTTCTTTTACAAGATGTCCGACTTCCTCATTTGCATCCTGCAGTTTTCACATTATAGCTAAATATTCAATAGGTCCTCAAGGACGACTGGGTTTGTGCCTGTGATTGAGCAGAATGTGATTTGCCCCTTTTGTGCTCCCTGTGTGACTGTAAACAAAAACAAATACCTGCAGATGTCATCCACAGGAGACGTCAGTGCAAACAGAGACACTGTAGCACAAAGGAACACAGAGACACACTGATTTTTTCCAAGGAAAATTATGTAAAAAAAAAAAAACAAAAAAAAAACAAGTTGAAGCAACACAGCGAGAAACAAATGAGTTGTTCTTTCTGCTGGAACACCTGATTCCACCTTGACAACAGCAAATCACACAGTCACTCTGCAGACTGTAATGATCATGTAAAAGTGTTAGAAATGAAATGATTCAGACACTGTGGTTTAGTTTTCACCTCCTCAGCCTGTGCACCCATCTGTTCAGACTCATGTTGCTCAGATCAACACAGGCTTATTTCAAATTCAGCAGGAGATCCCAGATCTGTCAGGCGAATTTTGTAGAAACACTATGCAGGGGATATTTTGAACATTTTCCTGTAAACATCAAAATCATGCAGGGTTTTACTCGTATGGCAGTGTCATTATTCTGCCCCTTAAATGGTTTAGTGTTACAATATCCAGCTGGTGAAACAGAGCTGGAAATATGAGAAATATGAGAAAGGCCCAAATGATTTCAAAGAGAATGTGTCGTCTTTTCTGCTTTTTCAAACCTGAAAGGACTTAGTTTAATTTCAGAATACAATTTTGTGTGTACACTAAAGAAAAATAAAAGGAGTGCAGCAGAAGTCACATTTTTAGGGTATCAAAGCACTGAATTCTGACTTTTTTTTTTGTTGTTTTGTTGTTAGTATTCTAATGTCAGGAACACCAAGGAAACATTGCCCACCGTCACTACTCATGGAAAGCCATCGTTAAAGCTGTGCATGTCTTTTGTTACCAGTTTTTCCTCAAATCTGTAAAACCTGAGTCATAGCCTAAGTATCACGAATCTGTTAGTCTTTCTGTGATTCCGCACCTGAATCTCTTCCCTCACAGTGAACAATTTTGAAGTGTACTCCACCATAAACAACCCATTTGTTTACAAAAAGAGCCGGTAGGTCACTTGGGCATTTTTGGAAATTTGTCACGACGTGCATTGTGAGAAGCGGAGCTCCACGGAGCTGCAGTAGCAAGAGACAATGAAGCCATTTCCATGTTTGTTGCCGCTGCAGCCATAATATAGCTGCATGGAGTTCCGCTTCCCATGTGCATTGTCGTGATGTGACTTTGAAATTGTTCACTGTGAGGGAAGAGATTCAGGTGAGGAATCACAGAAAGACTTATGGATTCATGATACTTAGGCTATGACTCAGGTTTTACAGATTTGATGAAAATTAGTAACAAAAGTCATATACAGCTTTAATGATGGCTTTTCATGGGTGGTGGCGGTGGGCAATGTTTCCTTGGTGTTCCTGATATTACAATACTAAAAATGATCAATTTAAGGGTTCCCTATTTATAGAATATTTTTTCATCTTTTTCTTATGGTTACACAGTCCCTTTTCCACTCAGAACTGAAGCCCTGAAGCCTCTTAAACCTAACACAGTTTCCAGACAAAAAGTGGAATTTTCAGCCTGTGTTGATGTGTTACTGTGGTGTTTTTTCAGAATGTAACAATCAATCAATATAGTGGTTTTACAAGGTGTAATCACTACCCCAGAGTCTGGTGGGTATGAATAGTGATAAAAAGGCTTCAGGTCGATGTTGCACAATGAATGAGTGGAGGACTGGAGGACTAAGGGTCTTGGATTGACACCAATAACATTGTTTTTTTAGTAGTTTAATTCTCTAATCAGTGGCCTTGACCTTCATCAGAGCAGATGAAGATCTGGAGTTGGAACCTCAGCGCCTTCAGTGCTCACTGCTCCTAATGTGCTATGTGATAATGCTAATGCTAGATACTGTCTGTGTATTAGGATGGATAAAATGAAGAGACCACATTTCCCTACAGTGATAGTAAAGTGAGTTATCCTTTAACCTCATACACTACAGTAGTGTGTGGAGAGCCTCAGTTTCAGTGGGGCAAAAACTACTGGCCTATGACCACACCCACAATTTATATGTTTTTTGATGTGTATTTTTGAGCTCCATTAAAACATGCTAACTAAACTAATTCTGAATAAAAAATACAGAGGCTAAAAGCCTAATGTTATTGTGTGTGCTTTGAAAGTGTCAGGAGCAACACTTGCATGATGTCGGACTAACAATGGAAACACCAACCAGGTCTACAAAGTCTGAATCATCTGTAGCTCAAACAAAATTTCATTAGACAAATTCAACTTTATAGAGAAGTTATTCCTCCAGTTTATTCCAACAATCAGCTGAAAAACATAAAAAAATACCTGCTGAAAATCGACGATAGTCTATTTTTCTCTCATTACGGTCTGTACGCCTTTTTTAACGTGTGCAAATAAATGTATAAAAAAATACAAATAAAACTCTGATCAGGCCTTTAGACCAATGTAATCATGTAGGATAATGTAATTTCACAAAGAGAAAATCTATAGGCTATAGCCTGTGCTTAAACAACTCCATCCAAATAATCTCAAATTCACGTCTTTTTTTTTCTGTCAATAGCCTATAGACAACATAGATGCAAGTGCGGTGCAAATAAATAAATGAAAAATAAAAAGTAGATAGGCTACTATAACCAGGCCACACAGAATGCAAGTCAACATCAACCAACATAACTTAACTTCTAAGTTTTCCCCGTCCTTTGTTTGTTGGACAATATTTATGTCCGGTCTTTCTGGTCCAAGTTCTTTGATAGCTAACTTCTCTTCCTGTTTTAACCTCTCAAAAGAGTTTTTTAACAGAAACTCAACGCTGTTCATCGCCAATGCAACACCCCTCATCATATCTGCATCTCATAAAGAAATGAAACATATTGGCGGAATAATTCAAGTTAAAACAACAAGATGTTCTTAAAAGTTCAGAGTAAATGTAAAAGTTATCATATCAAATAGAGAAAGCTGAAGAAATCGTACTTTTTCAGCAAAATATATCATTTACTGAACATAAAAACAAGCATCTACAACTACTGCCATGTGTCAAACTCCATGGGTTTTACTGATAAATCAATGTTGCAGAAGATGATGGTGTTTCCATGTTCACTTGTTCACTATGGAGCCTCTGAACGTCCAACTGGCTCATATCTGATGCTGCTGAAAAGCTGAGAAACTACATTTCACCTGAATTATTAAATGCATTGATAGGATCAGTGGTTCACAAGTAGATGAGTAGATGTTTTTGGTCATCGGCGGCTGTTTAGATCTTTGAGGGTTAAAGAAAGTGAAAAACAGTTCCAGGCTCCTCACCTTTTTATGGATCTGCTCCAAAACTTTAGTCTTTCATCTGTAGCCTATGCTCTATTCAAGTTTCATTAATATCCTTGCTGCAGTTTTTGTCTAAAGTTGCTGAAAGACCGACAAGTTATCATATAACCTTCTGGGGCGAGATAATTAAATAAAGTAAAAAAAAAAAAAAAACAAACCAAAACAACAACAACAAAAAACAGGAAAATAAAGAAAAAAGAGAAAATATTGAAATGAAAAACTGAATAATCCTCAGCAGCTGCAACCACAGTTTAATCCTGCTCTCTGATTGGATCCTGCTAAAGTCTGGTGGCCCAATGGGATCAATTACAGGAAGAGGACCAGCCTGCACCACCTGTCACACATCACTGCAGTTTCCCCCAGTGGGAGAGCATTTTAATCTCACAACCAGGTGTTCACACCAACAGATAACAGAGCTGAGGACGAACACATGAAAAACCAGAGCCACAGAAACACAGCAGAGAGAGGTTAACCTGTTCACCTCCATCAGCATCCTACTGCTCTGAGTCTGTCTCTGAACGTTAGCGCCACAGCCCACAGTCATATTTACACGTTTAGATAAACAGATAATGGACTGTGGGAGACTGAGGACTGCTGTTTTCTTGTTTTGTGCTGGTTCCATCATGGCAACAGCAGGGCAGCCATTTGTTGAAGTTTCAAAGACATTTCCTGTTGAATGTGTTGTCAGATGTTTAACACACAGCTTCACCTCCATGTCTAATCAGCTGTGAGTGGTGCATTTAGGGACACTCCGAATGTTGACGCAGAGCGATACCGGATCCTGTTTGTCCTTGTCTGACTCCTGTTTTTAGGATTCCAGCTGCAGTTGGACAGGATGGACATGAATAATTCAGTGTTTAGAGACTTAAACGTGCCGACTTTACTGCCGCCGCTGTTTCTTCTTCTTCTTTCGGCAAGTCTTCACCTGGAAGCAATTACAGAGAGTTGTTTCTGAGGCAGAGGAGACAGACTGAAGTGTCCACAGAGCCTCATGTTTTAATCAGACTGTCAGAGCCTTCAGGAAGACATGTGTACCCTCTATATGATAGCTGGAGCTTCATGTGAAGAAGCCCCGGCATAATAAAAGCTCACCAACAAAAGTTTCTTTTTCATTCCAGAGAGAAAATGAAAAATCTTTATATGACTGAGCTTTTGTAACATATAACCCCTGCATGTGGACCACAGCAGGTGACTGTTTTCAAGGAATAACACCCACAGTACACCACCTGCCCAGCAGAAAATGACAGACACAGAGTTGCCTGTGAAGAAAGTACAGTTTAACAAGCAGCAAAAGATCCAGATATTGTTTCCTAGGATGTTGATGAAAGCAAAGCAGAGATTAAAAAGAGGCAATATTGGACTTAGATTGATGAGTTGGACACAAACACGGCTTCAGTGGGATGATTGTGTTACTGATGTTTGATTAGGTCGTTGTTATTGGTTTGACATCTGGAGTAAAAACAAACAAAAAAAAATCTTAAAAATTAAGCAAATTTGCTAAAATGGGGCTATCTATAGTATTACCACGGTCAAATATTAAAGAATGGCCTAAAGCTGTCATTAGAGTGTTTAGTTTACCAAAAAGTGATGATGAGTGGATGATGAAGACTCCGCTGACACCGTCTTGATTTATAAAAAGGTTTTATTAAAGAAAGAAAGTAAATATGTACGGTTATCAGAACAAGCACCATGGATTGCTCGGGAGAGTTTCTGCCAATGTCTCTCTCCGGTCTGTGTATCTTGCAGAGTTTATATAGGTTTGAGCTCAGAACACCCGGTTTTAATGAAAGTAACTCCATTTACACCTCCCGTACTCATGTACTCGTTATACCGTCTCTGGACATCTAGTTAAACAAAGAAAGGATATTGGTATGACGAAAGAGGAGGTCTGGTATATCTAAACAACAATAGCGGGTTTCTCCAGCCTATAGGAGGAACACATGCCATTTGTCCCTCGGGAAAAGCTAAACTGACTCTGCACATATAAGACAGTTTGAACTTTCACATTTCACAATTTCACATGTTCACATTTTGTGTAAAAGGATAATTTGCAAATGTAAACATTTTCATACAGTAATTTCACATTTTTCACACACAAAAAAAATAAAAATTTGGAGTTATCATTATCTATATATTACTGTGCTATTATTTTACTATTTACTATTATTGTTTTATTGGTCCGATATCTTCAGTGTAATTTTTGTATTTCACAAATTCATCCCACGGGCCAGATTGGACTCTTTGGTGGCCAGTTTCGCCCCCCGGGCCGTATGTTTGACATCTCTGCTTTAGACTGTCTGTATCAAAATGCTTCCACATTTTAATTTTCCAAAAATTAACCCATGAACCCTTTATCAGTATACAGACATGAATTAACCTATAAAGACCCAATGCTACTTTGGTGGCAATTTCTAAATATATTTTTCTCTCTTTAACTTTTCTTAAGTGATTTATCACCATTTATTAATATTATCCTCTGTATTTAGTGTTTTTTTTTTCAGTGTAAATGAGGTATTTTCCTCTATTTAATCCATTGATTATGTTGATGTTCATTAAAGCTCAGAGTAAATCCAAAGGTTATTAAATCAGAAACAGAGAAAACTGAAGAAAAAGTGACATTTTCAACAAGTATATCAATAACTGTGCATTAAACAAGTGTGTCCATCCACTGTCATTGATCCAACTCCATGGGTTTTACTGGGGAATCAATGTTGTAGAAGATAACAGTGTTTTGCATGTTCACTACAGAGCCTCTGAACTTCCAAATGGGTCATATCTGATGACCATGAAAAGATGAAAAACTGTATTTAACACCAAATATTTACATGTATTACAGTTTAGATCAGTAGATGGTTTTGGTCGTCAATGGCTGTTTGGATCTTTATGGGTTAATAAGGAAATGTATGTTGTGATCACATTTTTTTTTTTACCAGATTCTGAGATATATGACTATTTATTTCCAAAAAGCCAAATGGACCCAACTTTCAATTTCACATCTGCAAAAATCAGCCATTTAAGCTCTTGTCATTTTATGTATGCTTGACACAAAGACCATCAGTTGCAGCTGGAGGCAAAAATGAAATATTTGTCAAGAAATAAAACATGAAACGCAGCACATCTGAGAGAGGATGCAAACACTGTGCAGAGAAACTATGAAGCTCATTTCATTTATTATTAAACAAGGTGCACCAGAATCTAGATATTCACTCAATATACCGTACATATTTCATAAATGATCAATGCATGTGTTTATGAATCGAGCTCATCACACACAGACATGAAAATACCAGCCTCTCCTGCAAAAGAGTAAAAATTTAAATGTAACATTAAATTAGCTCTATGTGTTTTTTTTTCTTGGATTTGATTATTTATAGGTTTACACTCAATTTAATATTTGTTCTGATAATTTAAAAAAAGTGATAAATTAATCACAAATACAGGCTTGTTTGTGTTTTTAATGTTTTTTTTTTTTTTGTGGTAATAAAGATGTGCAGTGGGGTGATTCTCAAAAAATCTACAAAAAACAGCAAGATTATTACATGTCCTGGTTCTTTGTTTGAGTCAGTTGAAGCTGAATGTTTGTCGCTGCTGTTGTTTCGGTTCAAATCTGAATCAGTCTGATTCATCAGCTTCGTGTTTTCCTTCCAGCTGGTGTCGACCTGAGACACTCTGCTGGGCTTCATTAGAGGAAACGAGCCGCACACGCCTCCTTCAGCCAATTAAAGCAGCCGAGCAGAAACTCCGACTGAACACAGACACAGAGACAGGACGGCGACATTAGTCTGCAGAGGGAATAAACAGATTAATGTGGATCTCAAACACATTTTCACTACAAGGAGGGGAAAAAATCAGCCAAACAGAACTGAGCTATAGCTTTTCTTTTAATCACATTAATTTATATTACATGGTCGGATAACTCATAATAATCTGATTCACATCCATATACGAAAAGTTTATAACATCAACGGTGAATTCTTTGTCATAGATAGAATTAGTACTTTATTGATTTAGCTTAGTTTTTACTTATTGTAGAAATGGGATGTTTAATACATAAAACACTGCACAGTAAAATATTAACTTACAAACTGTATTTTAAGT
>JAPQRP010000025.1:18993883-19011979 GCA_037367295.1 Apogon hyalosoma
TATATATAAAGTCAAAGTTATGCTGTCAAAATATACAACATTTCTGTTTGTTTCATCCAGATGCTTTTAAATAGGAGAATATGGATGAATTTCATAATGTAAGATAACAACAGTTTGTGCAAAAAAAGTGATATATTTGTGTAAACTGAATGTTTAAAAAGACTAAAAATATCCATGGGATCTTCTTAATCTTAAATAAAGATCCTGGTCTTGACCACCTCTAAATGTAAAGTGGCTTGAGGCTGCTTTTGTCATGATTTGGTGAAGGCTAAATAAAATTTGATTGATTAATTCCATCCATCCATCCATTTTCTGAACCCGCTTTATCCTCACTAGGGTCACGGGTTTGATTGATTAATTGATTGATTAAATAATCTGTTCTTAAACAATATTACAGTAAATAACAGAAGTCGTTTTGTGTGCTTTTTAATTTCTGTCTCATCAGGCTAAAAATGGACTCCAAAGAAGTTTTTTCTACTAAGAGGCAATTTGTGATAGAACTTAGAACAGACCATGTAGACCCATCATATGACATTAAACAAACATAAAACATAAAATGATTATCACAAATACCATCACACTCTATGTTGGCTTTAAAAGAGCATATCAATACTTGGCACCAATTATGGAATTAAAATAAATAGTGTTTGTATTGCCTCATGTGAGCCCATACCATCGTATGGGCCTGGCCAAGCGAGTAACGGAGTGAGAAAGCACTGTGCAGCAATACTAATCATTCCATATCTGATTTTAAAAAATGATTTAGCAGCAACCATAATAGGTCCAAGCAAGTACTTTAACATGCCATTAATGAATAATAACCAAATATCTAATAAGAACATGAATTTATCATCATTGACAAAGTAACGGAGTGAGGAAAAATATACAGCAGTTATTCAAGGTTTGGAAAAAATGCCAAAAAAGTGCAGTTCCTCAAGGAAAGTGCAAATATTTAACATACCACACTTTTCTTAATATATGAGAGTACATTCTGTCCAAAAATGAAACTGATAACATTTTTATTTTAGTTTTAAAAGACATTGATTCATGGTAACAGAGTGGGAATCCAAAAAAGTATTAAAATGAGGTGTTTGTTCAGATTCAATAATAATAACCAAAGATTTTATTAAGATACTGATCAAATGATCAGTCTTCAGTGACATATGTTTCATTACTATATTTAATACACGTTTCTGCATTTTTTAAAAAAAATTATCATAAATAACATTCAAAATCATTATAGTATTTGATAATTATGAAATATCAGATTAGACACAGGCATATGTTTTGAACACATTTATTTACACATTGTTATTTACATTCTGCTGAATACATTCATTTACGACTTTTTTTCATATATTTTCTTATATCCAGTTGTAATTCAGGTACAAGTTAAATAAACACAGTTTTAGAAACTAGAGATATATGTCTTTCATGCTGAGTAATCAAAAATATTGTATTAGAGGAAAAAAAAAAGATCCTGAAGTTCACTTTGGCTTGGACAGGCCTTTATACTGATTTAGTGAAACACTTATATTTTAATTATTGTGTGAAATACTGTGATTAAATGCTTTGTTTGCACAGAATGATCATTTTGAGATGTGCATCTTTTCCAAATCAAACATGCAAACTTGAAATGAAAGTACAAAAAAAAAAAAAAAAAAGAAATGAAATGTTATTCAGATCAACTGTGTGGATTTGCTCTGACTCATGTTGAAGATTCCTCATGAGCGCTGCTTTTTCTATCCTTCAGGTCTCCTGACAGCGGCAGCGAGCAAGATGATCCATGAAGGAGGAAAGTTTCCCATCATTCATAGTCCATTAATGCAAAAGCAGCGCATCCAATGCCACCGCTGCCGACAGATCATTAACATGATCCGAGCTGCGGGGGTCGAAACCAGCGCTCCCTGTGGTGAACTGATGAAACTGCGAGAAAACGACCAGCCTGAAGTCAAGAAATGACTATTTAACAGGAGAATTTCAAAACAGTGTCAGACAGCGGTGAAACAGATTTCCTTTAGTTTGTTGATTTTACAGACCAAAGATGAACAGAGCCAACCATGAGACGAATGTGGGGGAGAGCAGACCCCCCCTCCCCCAGTCACCACCGAAACCATGTAAAGACATGAACACATTATGAGAATATAAAAACTACACAGAGTAATATGAGTAATATGAGTATTGATAAAACATGTGTCTGTGTGAGGAGTGATGAAGCTCTTTATCTCTGTCGGGACCAGCCAGCTGTTCATGTGCTGAAAGAGAAGATGAAAAGTCACATCAGACATTTTTATGAACAGAAAATATGAACTCTGTGCACTTTTAGCAAACACCTGCAGACAAACTCTGAAGAATATAGACGGTGACACATAACATGGCAACCCGGCTGATGTATTTTTTATATATAATGATGTAAATTAATTGTTTATATACAGTAGTTAAACATAAACACATTAAATGACCCTCAGACAATAAAATGTATCATAAAACATAAAGCGTTTTTAAATATTCAGTCTCGTGTTTCCTGTAGAAAGTGTTAAATTCATTTTGCTGTGAGAAAGAAAAAAAAAAAGAAAAGAAAAAAAGATGGACAACCTTGATGGAAAATGCCAGAGGTTTAATGTGAACATAAAAACTGAAGGAGAGAGTTCAGCTACAGACCCCAGAGCAGAAGTGGAGTCTGACCTTATTATTGAAAAAGGGTGAACGGTGGTTGATGGTGGGAGACAAATATCTCCTGATTCTGTTCGAGTTGTGTCACCGACTCTACTTATGATGTTTGTGTGGTGAAAATTCAAGGCCTTCGTCATCTGTGGTAAGTTTAATGTGAAATCACGCAGAAGAAAAGGTATGGGACTTTTGGGCATGTAATCTTTCTTCTCTACTTATTTTCACTGATCCTTAAACAGTCAGTATGTTTACATTAAACTGGACTGTTGGCTTTGTCCCAGTCTACACGCACAGGAGTCTAATCCATTTATTGTTGAAAGCACGTCAGCTCTGTTATGATAGTTGACGATATGCTCTCTTTAAGCTTGTTAGTCTTGGGCCATTTCCAGTGTTGTATAGTAACAAAGTAAAAATACTTCACCACTGTACTCAAGTATCTTTTAGGAGAATATGTACTTTACGGAGTATTTTTTTTTATTCTGTTTACTTTCACTTTTACATCACTACATTTCCCAAGTCATTTGTATACTTCTACTTCCATACGTTTTTAATGCACAGTATTGTTACTCGTTGCAAAAACTAAATTAAAAGAAACTTGGTGTTTTTACTGCTGAGATTACTGGTGACTGCAACAAAGTCAGGAAGGTCCACACTCAACCTGTTGGTAATGTGTTGATGTGAGCAGCAGCGTAATATTCTAAATTCTGACTGCATTTGGTTGTTATTAATATTTACTTGTACTTTTGCATTCATTACTTGAGCAGATTTAATTGTTGTTTAATTTACTTGATATACTTAAGTACAGTAAATACACGATACTTAAAGACTTTAACTTGGGTAACATTTCAGTTGGTGACTTAAACTTCCACCAAAGTAATTTTTTGGTAGGGTACCTGTACTTCTACTCAAGTGTGACTTTCCAGTACTTTATACAACACTGGCCATTTCTGGTTGATCTGCAACACACCAAACCACTACAGTTAGTCAAGAGGAAGCTAGCATGTTAGCAATTCGGAGGTGAACTCACACAACAATGACAATGCTGTAAATTTGTGTGTCTCTGTATCTGTCCGAAAACAAACTCCACCAGTGTTCGCCAAGTTCAACAGTTAACAGTCAGTCGGCTTCTTCTGTTTGAGCTCCTCTGTTTACCTTTTTACACACTGTTCAACTCCCAGATCCAGATTTGGTGCAGAACACGTCGTCCTTTTCCAGTCAGATTGGTCTGTTTACATGCAGGACAAGCTCGACTTTCAATCACATTAACTTGGTGTTCATCGACTATTACAATTTTGATTTCAGTTCAGCTAAAATGTTTACTTCCACTTTTAAAGTCCTGTTTTAGTTGAATCAGTGCAATAACAAAGACAGTCCAAAGTCCTGCCCCTTTCAATGAGACCTAAACTTTGGAAAACTTACGAATAATGGTCAACGGTGGGAGACAAATCATTTTTTAATTTTTCACATATATCCTGTTTTTCAATTTAAAAGATAATTATAAGAACTAAGAACGTCATGACTTGTGGCAGCGACAGTAAAGAAACATCTAGTTTTGTGTTAAACAGCTCAGTGGACTACATAACGAGACACTTCGACACCAAAACAGCTGATGCGTTGGCGCATTTCCCCTCAATCTTTGAGAGTCAGTAGAATATATTAAAAGTTGTGAACATGCATACAATCTGGTCATGTTGAAACTGCAGAGACTTTCCTCTACAGTGAACAGATCGTGGAGAGACCGTTCTGACAGCATCACCTCCATGACTCTCTGATGTGTAGTCTTTGTATTAACATATTTTCACATTATTTTCGATAGTTTTACCACAAACAACTTTTCTTGACTTTATTATAAGTATACTCATATACTTTATTATCTATGATTGTGCAATTATCTTTGGAATTGCAAACATCATACATATAAATGGTGCATTGTCTCTTGCATTGACCGTAAGTGCAATTATTTATTTCTTTATTTCAAATAATGTACATGGAACACGACCATTGACCTCTGCCACTACACAAACATCCATTAATTTATTTCAGCACTCTGTGGCTATAAACACAGTTCACTGTTTTAACAAACAAATACTGTGCATTTTTAAATATAGTTTCTTTTTTCATATTTTAAATGAACATGGCAACAATCAGTTCTACAAATGTTCTGTTATTCTAAAAAAAGTAACCCAAAACAAACAAAAACATCCCTACTAAACTGTTGGTGAACAGGCCTATGAAGATGTAACATGCTCTGCTTTATACTCCCTGTATGTCTTCATAACATACATCCAATAGCTACAACCTTTAAATAACTTCATAATGCTGCTGCTGCAATATTTATGCGCATATCTGAAAACATGTTGATATCTCCTATGACCTGAAATGTGGGCTTTTCTTAGAAATTGCATGGCAGCCTTGCACATTTATAGCCTGCTGATTTGTTTACACTGAACGGTGTGTTGTACGCAGTGAAAACCCCAAATGAATGCGTTGTGAACATGACTGAAGAATGCTCCTAAAACCCCAATAAAACCAGCACGTCTTACAGGCTACATTTAGCCTAACTCAGAATAGCTGGTTTGCATGAGTCATATCTGCAAAACTGTCAGAGTGGTGAGCATGTAAATGTGGTGAGGGACTTTAACAGAGAGTGACCGTATCACATCATCTGCTGCTGGTTATGTTTATCTGCAGGACCTGCTTACTGCGATGCATCGTCACAGATAACAACAAAAGAAGAAGAAGAAGAAGCAGGACAGAGGCAACCGGCATGAAAAATGCAGCAGTGGCATTTCCTTATAAAACATTCAACTTACATGTAACATTAGTGCAACCATAGACACACACACAGACAGACAGTTTCCATTAACATGAATTATATGTCATATTATGTGTATGTTCACTCATATACGTCTTTGTGGAGGCAGTTAAAGGACGTTACCTACATTAAAAGGACGTGTGGGTCTGTCCTCGCTGCTTCACTGAGCTGTTTGGGACTTTTACGGTTAAGGTTACCCATGACTGCATTATGTCAGTCAGGTCTCATATATGGATATAAGTGTGTTTTTGTGTGCTTAAGGGACTTCAGATGAATAATTAAAACTCAGGAGCTTCAGTTCTAAAGAATGTCATGTTCTTTGTTTACGTATTTATACACCATACAGTATCCTTCCAAAATGTTATGGTGTATTGGATGACAAAACCTCATCAATCCTATGTATGAAAAAAAAAAAAAAAAATACTCTGAAATTATATAATTAGGCTAAAATAAGGTTGATATCTCACAGTATCTTGGACCGGTGTAACAAAGTATTATTCGAGAGCTGCACAAGTAGTGAAAAGTCAGAATTTGTCATAAACATGGTTTCATGTTTCTAAATGTGAGGCAAAAAATTTGACAAAAGACAGGGATCGCTGGAGCCTATCCCAGCTACTTATGGGCAAAGGGGGGGTACACACTGGAAGAGTCACCAGTTCATTGCAGGGCTGACATAAGTCACTTTTCCATTGACCCTTAAATTGCACGACTATAACTTGGACATAAAATTTTAATGGAAAAACGACAATTTTGCCAAAACTTGTTTTTTGATTAAAAGTTTTTACACTGGCAAGAGGTTTTTTTTTGGGCATAGAGCAAATGGTATATCACGCAAAACTGCAATGGAAAGACCTTATTCCACAACTAGAGTCACATGAATAAGAAAAAAGAATGTTAACAGATGTTACAAGAGAAGAGGAGTTTTAAAAGAAACATGGCACAGTATGTGTGGACACACCAGGAAACCCAACCATTTTTTTAATTTAGTACGGGATAGAGGGGTAATATATAATAATAATGAATATATCTGTAAATCAACACGATATTTATGTTCGTCGCCGTGTTTATGGAATGACTTCTTGTGTCATCTCGCGATTATAAATAAACAAATCATCACATTTGTGATTTAATGGAAAAAAGGATATTACACACGTCTGGGTTTTCAACATTTAGTAAATATGGGTAAAGTTTTGCACATATGTCCAATAGAAAAGCGACTATATAGTGACAAACAACCAATCACTCTCACATTCACACCTATGGGCAATTTAGATAAACCAGTTAACCCATGAGTGCATGTCTTTGGATGGTGGGAGGAAGCTGGAGTACACGGAGAGAACCCACGCAGACACGGGGAGAACATGCAAAATTCCTCACAGAAAGGTCCCACCCATCGACTGGTGTTGGAGACAGGGAATACTTGATTTAGAAATTTAATGATGAAAAAAGCCGTATCTAAATTTTCTCAGTAATAAGAACATGTAAACTGAGAACATCTGATGTAGAAACATTTATTCCAAGAACGGAACGCTGCATCGGTCATGTCAAAGGTGTTTTATACCGGATTTTTGCAGAAAATCACCGGTGATCTAAGAATTATTTCCAAAACTGATTATTCTTCCATTGCAGCTCATCTGTGAAATAAAAAGCTATAATTAGAATTTTACCCAAAATTAACTCAACGCTTAATAACAGAAACTGATGAGGCTCCTTCTGCTGTCGCCTCATTTATCTTTGCACTGAACAGACACTGGGTTTTGTCTTCCATTGTTTACACTGATAGCACATTATGGTGGGATATTTTAATGACCAGTATGAGCAAGAAAAAGCCTGTTTGTTTTTACACACATACGGAATTTTGAGCTTGCCGTTTTACCGTTGGGCTACACTTACACTGCAAGTCTTATAGCCTGTCAACACTAATACTAATATTTTTGTAAGTGGAAATACTCGTCTTCCGTTCTGTCCACACAACCTTCATTGTACAAAATATCTGTGTCCACTGTACATGTAAAAACAACTACAAACTGACACAAACACTCAAGCTGTGGATACTGTGGATAATATTGCAGAAACAAAGGCTTTAATCTGTCCTGACGGGGAAGCAGCAACAAGAGGTTAAGTTATAAGCTTAAGTTATTTTCAGTGTCGGTTCAGATCATTGAAGTGTATTACTTATATGCTGTGGATTTGTCCATAATGCTGGTCCAATCAGTCTCCTAAAAGGAATCATGTGACCTCCATCGACTGCGGATCATACACTGATGCATAAACCTGGATGTAATGTTTCAGGTGCAGCTTCATTACACAAAGTAATAACAGGCATATGCAGAACAGAGTGTGACATATGTTTTCCCTCCACATGGATACACACAAACTGGAGTTCATAAAAATGTTGTAAAATTTTGGAAAAGCATTTTGAAAAATCTCACTTGTACCTAAAATGCCATTTGCATGTGGGCGTGAGAAATAAACACAGACATATATCTGTTTTGCAAAATATCCACATTAGTGTGGACAGGTTTAGTCATGATTCATCTGTTCTTACAGTTTACAGCATATTTATGTCTTTTATGTAAGTATTAACCGGGTTTAAACTTCACTGGCTTTGCTTTTAGCTTTTTTTAATCTATGCATGTAGACACACACACAGTGGAACTGTGCAATATACATTTAACATAAAGCTTACCGACGTATCACCAAGATGTGTTCAGTTTTATGGATTTACAACCTAATGAACAATGACTCTTGTTATTTGATAAAGCCTCTTTGTAATCTCTAGATTTCCCTGATGAATTAGAGTGATGATAAATGACTCTACACACACACACACACACACGCACACACACACACACACACACACACACACACACGCACACGCAAACTGGAGTTTTTTGGGTTTTTTTTAAATTCTTTACATTGGAAAGCCTTTTTTTAATAAAGACCCAAACATCCATCACTGACCAAAAGCATCCACTGATCTAAGTTGTCCAGTACCTGTTGATCCGTTAATCCTATTAATACATGTAAATAACTGGTGTTAAATACAGTTTGTCGTCTTTTCACGGTCATCAGATATGACCTATTTGGATGTTCAGAGGCCTCATGGTAAACATGGAAACACTGTCATCATCTACAACATTGATTCACCAATAAAACCCATGGAATTGGATCAATGACAGTGGATGGACACACTTGGTTTATGTTCAGTTAATGGTATTTTGTTGAGAAAATTCACAATTCCTTCAGTTTTCTCTGTTTTTGAGATAATAACTCTCAACTTTAATCTAAGCTTTTATGAACATCTACATGATCAGTGAATTACAATTTGTGTTTCAGATATTTTTTATTGTGGAGCCTTATCATAGTAGAGATTTGAGACCCCCTGATTAGTACATTATGCCTCATTTTTAATAACTACATAGCAAACGCACATTCAGAAAAAAAAGAAGAAAACAGCATTAATAGAGTGAGAAAAAAAGAAAGGAAGGAAAGAGAAAAAAAACACACACACGGAAAATACCTGATTTTATGGGGAAAAAAACACAAAATACAGAGGATAATATTCTAAATAAATGGTGAAATATAGAGAAAATGTCATTTGAGAACTGATATAAAAGTAGCATTGGGTCTTTATGAGTTAAAAACCTCTATTTTTCTGATCTAAAACACTGTTTACATGGAACGAGAGGCGCAAACACAGAAAAACATATTCATTTTGTCAAACAAGTGTGAATGGGGCTCATGCTTGTTCACAATATATTTAAAATGTATCAGACTGAACCGATCCAGTTCTGAACCAACTCACAGTGACAGAATAATGTCATAAACCATATACCACGGTGGTTGATGTGCAGTGGAGTTCAGTTCAATATGTGAGAAGTTGACAGTGAGGATTATGGCCTTTGGTGAAGGTGCTTCTGCACAGATGTGAGTGTGTGGGTGTCGAGTCAGAGCTGAGTGGGATGAAGAAACTGATTCCAGCTACAGTTTCCAACTCTATACCCATCGTCTATGTTTGTTTCCACAGAGGGATGTCGAGTTAGATTATCCATCACCAGAAGCCAGGTGGGTTTCAGGAAGTTTTGTTTGTGTCACTGCATAAATTTTCACCTCAAGCACCACAAAAAAACATTAAAACATGAAGCGTAGTTTTAATCGTTCACGATGATTGTTAAATTCTGGTAATCATACCAAGAGAAAATCTAGTGTGAAAAGCTGACATAAATTCTAGTTATTTTATTGATAACAGGAAAAAACTAACCCTGTACACACTGACTACATTAATTTACTGTATTTGGTCTCATTTTGACATGTCTTCAATACTAAAATAAATGTGTGCAGATGTATTTCTCTTCCAAAACACTGATTAATCTGTCCAAGAGAATATGATAAGGTGATGTGGAGAACAAGGAACTTACTTTTGTCACACTTCAGTCAATACTAATTATTGGGCGGTAGAGTGGGTCACCCAGTAACCGAAGGGTTGGCCGTTCGAATCCCGCTCTGTCCAAGTCAGTCCATTGTGTCCTCGGGCAAGACACTTCACCCTCCTCGCCTCCAGTGCCACTGTATGTGTATAAATGCATATGAATGTTCGGTGGTGGTGGGAGGGGCCGATTGGCGCGAATTGGCAGCCAAGCTTCCGTCTGTCTGCCCCAGGGCAGCTGTGGCTACAGATGTAGTTTACCACCACCAGAGGGAGAATGTGGGAGCGAATGAATAATGGATCAATAATATAAAGCGCTTTGAGTGCCTTTAAAAGTGCTATAGAAATCTAATCCATTATAATACAGTGGCGGATCCAGAAAGAATAGAAGGGGGGGCATGGTGGGGTCCAGGGTTTGGAGCCTCGGTGTTCAAGAGAAGGGAAGTGAAGAAAAATTAATAGAATAAATGCTTCAAATCGCATAAAACTGTATTTTTTTAAAAAAAAAATTTTAAATGCTCACACACTGATAAAATGAATACAGGTTAACCTCACTAATGTCACCACTTTTGGAATCAAAGCAGAGTTGATTGTTACTAAAGTTTTCCTCAGTTACGGCATTGAATTCCATTGCATTCCAAATCATTTAAAATGAGAAAAAACAGGATACAGTAGAAGAATAGGCCTATGTTTGACAACTGTCTGTGATTCACTCAATCACTGGCTGTGTTCCATGGCAACTCAAGCATATTTAATATTCAGACCATGTATTTATGTAGTTCCCACTGTTTAATAATACAGAGCCATGAGTGCCAGATTTAAGACCTTAATTTAGGACAGTCATATTTAAGACTTTTTAAAGGTCTGTGACACCCTGTAAATTCAGAGGTAAGTATATTAAAACAGAGACAACTAAAGCAAAAAATGACTTTCAACAAAATATACCATTAACTGAATATAAAAACAAGTGTCTCCTTCCACTGTCATTTATTAAACTCCATGGGTTTTATTGATGAATCAATGCTGTGGAAGACGACGGTGTTTCCACGGTCACTACGGAGCCTCTGAACGTCCAAATGGGTCATATCTGAAACTGCATTTTACATGAATTATACCAATGTATTGACAAGATTAGTGGTTGAAAAGCTATTAAACATTTTTATCTCAGATGCTTTTGTTCTTTCAGGTCTTTGAGGGTTAATATTGCATCTTAAAATCAGTATCATTACATTCTAAATGGGTCCAGCCAAGCGGTAAGACGTGGACACATTTGGTGTTCAACAGTCTCTGTCATATAAGCAGAGTAACTTATATGCATGTATTATACATGTCTGAGTAGGTATTTATAAGCACTTTAATATTATGTATAACAAAATTTGGGGAGAAAATTTTTTTAGGCGAATAATGTCAAATTACTGCTTGATAATATGTGGACTTGAAACAGCATCAGTTTTCTAAGCTTTATGCAAACATTCAAAACATTCTTCTCGTTCTTGACAGAAATTGATATCAAGTAGAACAAAACCTTTTAGACATTATGTTCAACTATGCTGAAAACACATTTTGGAGTAAAATATTATAGTGACACGTGGATGACTCTATACCATTGTATGCGTCACCAAAAATTTATCAAAAGATCATTACTTTCTGAAGGTTTCACTGGAATATCTGAATTATAAGTAACTTGAAAATTAAAAATTGGTATTTTTGTATTTTTGTTGTAATACATGGACAGGGCCTTTTAAGCAACTCACAAATGTTCAAACTCATAAATATCAATAATATTCACAAAAGAAAGAAAATCTAATACTTGAAACTTAACAGTCATCTATAGAATCAACCGATTGAATACATTTTAACATTTTTTAGAGGTAATTTTTTTTGCATCAAATTCGAGCTATGGCTATGGTGTGAAAAGTACAATCGATAAAATTGGTTGCAACTTTTTTCTCTACAAGTGGTATTTTAAAAAGGACAGCAGTTCCATAAAATACAGATCTTTAGCTAAAAAATGAGCCCACTGGATAAATGATGTGTACAAATGTACTCTTTCATGGTGATGTTCACTTTCGCTTGTAAACTGTAACTTTCCCAACTCTGTCCAATAGTGAAAACAATGTTTTAACCTCTGAACATCCAAAAGAGTCAAATCTAATGATGCTGAAAAGCTGAGAAACTGCATTTTACCTGAATTATGTCAATGTATTGATAGGATTAATGGATTAAGTTATTAAAAATCTTATAACAGTAAATGCTTTTAGTCAGCAGTGGCTGCTTAGGTGTTTAAGTAGTTTCCCAGCATTCATTTGGTAAAGAAGAGAGCGTGCTGTTTTCTCACTTCAGTGGCTCGGCTCAAACTAAAGCTTCATCAGTCAAAAATAAATCAAAGCAGCAGCATGTTTTTAACCTGTTTTTCTATGACATCATCACCTGTGGGAGGTTGATGAAAGCAGGTCATGTGACGACCTCAAACAGACAGGACAGGTGAGGTCACGAGGACGCAGAGACATGAGGGAGTCTTGAAGGACAAGAAGGCAGGTCAGAGGTTAACAGGAGGAGGAAGGCATGACAGGTGGGACAGCGCGGAGAGGACAAGGTCCGGTCCCTGCGAGACGTGTCAGGGGCCGGAGAGACGCCGCTGCCTGCTGATGATTAATGTCCGCTCAAATGGGGACTGAGGAGGGCTGTCCCAACTCGCCGCCGTCATCAGCAGACTCCCATCGGGCCGCAGACAGAGCTTCACTCGTCTCCCCAGAGGTCCTCCTGCCGCAGGTTTCACACACACAGACACATTCATCATCGCTGAATTTTAACATTGTTTCATAAGTTAAACTCATCTTTAAGCGGCTGATGTCATTTACTTTGTGATCAGGCCCAAGTTGCTTTAAAACATTTGTTACCACTATGGGATAGAGTTGGAAAAGTTACATTTAGAGTCCGATGATACTGATTTGTTAACCCTCAAAGACCTGAACGACCAAAAGCATCTGGGATATAAAATGTTCAACAGCTTTTCAGCCACTAATCCTATCCGTACATGTAAATAACTCAAATAAAATGCAGTTTCTTAGCTTTTCATGGTCATCAGATATGAGTCATTTGGACGTTCAGAGGCTCCGTAATGAACATGGAAACACCGTCATCTTCTACAACATTGATTCACCAGTAAAACCCACGGAGTTGGATCAGTGACAGTGATTGAAGACACTTCTTTTTATAGGTAGTTCATGATAAATTTACTGAAAAAGTCATTTTTTGCTTCAGTTTTCTCTGTTTTTGTATAGTTACCTTTGAATTTACAGGGTGTCTTAAAGTGTTAGATGTGATTTTCTTAATTTATGGTCTTAAATCTGACACTTAAAGCTCTTAAAAATCCACAGACACAATAAACTCTAGCGCTTTATTTTATATGGAACTCTTTGCAAAGAAGTTTACTTGTAGCTATTATGAACAATAATACTGTCTGTAAATTAAAAATAGGAAAATACCTGATTTTATCTCTAAAAAAATGTTCAATAATACAGTGTCCCAAAAAATTTGACATCATTTCATCACCTAATAATTAGTTTGAAATTTGTTTGCTCTTTTTGCTCAAAAAAGTGCAATTATTTTTATTATTCTGCTTTCAGGAATAGACATGCCTTTTACTGCAACAGAAAAAGCATTCTGTGTATTGAAGTACGCCCAAACTCAGTCAAATGTGAATGCACAACATGAATTTGTTAGAACCCTGCGCTAAGGGTTAATGTTAGGATACCCTAACATTAACCCTTACCCTAACCCTAACCCTGCAGCCAGTGTGGCAGGAACTCCACTACTGACTTGACATGTGCTGCATTACAACTGCCACACACATTGAACATCTGTAATAACTTTGGAACATTATAAAATTACCACCCCCCAGAATTTTTCATTTGAAATTTGTAGAATAAAACATTTAATGTCCAAAATAAATCCTATTAAGTATAATTTCTCCTGACCATGTAGTCACTCCGATGTGGACATCTCAAATTATGTCGATTTTTCTGGGACACCTTGTATTAGAATAAATCACTTAGGAAAAGTTAACTATAGGTAAAAATTCACTTGGATGCCACATGTCTTTGAGGGTTAAAGCAGCAGTGCTTGACAGTTTTTTGGTGTCATTATTACTTTTGTATATATTATAATTATAGTGTGAGAGAACATGGAACTTCTGCATTTACACCTTGTCTGTTATTTCAGGCTGTAGAAAATCTTCCCTGTGTTTCCAGATTTTAGCAAACACAGAAACACATGAGAGTATTTTTGCATATGATATCATAATATCATATGCAAAAATATAATCATATGATATGAGACAAAAGAGATGTAACCTCAGAGAGACAGAATGATGCAAGAACAAGATGAAGACAAATGAGAGAGAGAGTGATGTAACAAGATATAAAACATGCAACAAGATGAAAATGATGTAACAAGAAAAAAGAGATATAGCGGCAATAATGAAAACAATGAAATCAGTGTCACAGATGAAACAAGATTTGAAAAATGAAATGGTTGTGAAAGATGAAACAAGACAAAAATTATGTAAGAAAAAAGAGACTTTCAGACAAATGAATGATGGAAGATTCAGTAAAAACAAAGACATTGTTGCTGTTCTTCATATAATTTTGTAAATTTCGGTCTTAAAGAAACGTAACATTGATTTTTTGGGGGGTCTTGAGCTGACAAAATTTCGAACCCGTCGGTCTCAGATGAGGAATCAGACCATTAATGTACACAACAGTGGTGTAAAAAGATTGAACTACTTCATGAAAGTAACTTTCTGAGGGCCAATCGGGTTAAAAGTCTTAAACACAATACAATATATGTAATATATGAAAAGCATTCAGACCGGAGCGCTTTGTTGTGAAATGTCTCTGTAGATGTAAAGGGAAAGTCCAAAAGGATAACAAACTTAATTTAATGTGCATCGATGGTGCAAGAGATCTAATTAAAAGCAACAGTAAAAACATTTCAGCTCACACCATAAAATGAAGGAAAAGATGCAAAGAGAAAAAATGTTTCTATATATAAAATTTCTTTTCTGAAAAGAATATAATCAGGTGTAATCCTTTGGTAATATCCACCACTTTGATTAACTACAGTTACAGTGCAACATAATGTTCCCCTTAACATCTCACTAATGCATTAATCATCTCATAATGTTCTTTATTTTATGTGGTACACAAATACAAAGCCTTATACTGTAGGTCAAAACATATTTCAGTTTATACATGAAAAACATGATTGTATTTTATGCAGAAACTACATTAGTAATTTCCCTTGTTCATGTTTTAATCTGTTTGGTATAAATGTCAAACGCCAAGATTTAGACAAAGGTGGATCTATATTCATAACAAATTGAATATATTGTATTTTTGTAAATCCCTTCAGGCTCTGTAATGTCAGCTTGTGTTTCTACCTTAATCTTTACTGTTTATCGCCTTCATAGATGCATAAAAACACCTAGATTCTTGAGTTTAATGTCAAACATTATTTTGGATTTTCTGCATTTTGTCTAAAGTGCAGTATTAAATCTCTCTGATTATTGTGGGGGACAGAAAATGTAAAAAGAGAAACGATCCCACTGAGAAAAATGGTGTAACATTTTATAACAGCGTGTACTTTGATAAATAAATCAGAATATTAAATGTGCCGTCTGTTGTTTTTTTGTTTTGTTTTGGGTTTTTTTTTCATTAAAAGCAGCTGAGAAGAAGAAGGGTCACATTTGGATTTGTTGTTTCGTTTTTACTCCTGCTTTACATTCGGATATTTTCCCGAATGTGTCACATATCAAACGTCTTCATGTTCCGGTTTCTTATTTCTGTATTGAGTGCTGTTTAACCTGCAGTGAGACGCTCGGCCTCCTGGGAAATGTGTCCTTTTCCTCTCCTGCACCATCCATCATGGCCGCAGAGGGAGGCAGCAGGCCGAGGGTCTCTGGAGGAAAACGTCCAGTGCTGCAGGTTTCTGTTTTACATCCACGTGGAAAAAAAAGGGACACCATAAATAAATGTTCAGTCGGTAAAGCTGTTCTTATTCTATCAGCTGGAAAAACACCAAAACCAGTTTAATTTAGTGCCATCCATCACTTCAGAGGAGAAACTGCTCCGTTCATGTTTATATTTATTTAAGATGTACTTAAATACGGAGGCCTATTTTCCTTAGGGTCATTAATAAACACATGAAAAATGAAGGAATGATGAAAATATTTTAATGAGTTTCATAACACAGATAATGTACGTTTGTATCTAATAACAGTTGCCATCACAATTATGCTTTATTATTTAAATCTTTAAAGACAAATGTGTGGGAAGAAGTTACAGACTCTGAAATAAGTGCATTTAATTAAAAATCTCATGTCAAAACATGTTTATTGAGAAAATTAATAATGCGTTGCTTCATATTAACAATAAATATTCATGCTTTTCACATAATGAGTCATTTGTCTTTTCTGACAAATAATTTAAACATAAACTGTGCTCTCTATTTATCAAATTCAGTTATGTCTGCATGACTAAAGAAAACTGCCATTTTCTAGAAGGAAGATAAATCCTTTTTGCAAAACTTTTCTGTCCAGATGAAAGTTCAGTTCAGTTCAGTTCAGTTCAGCTCAGCTCAGCTCAGCTCAGCTCAGCTCAGCTCAGCTCAGTTCAGCTCAGGAACGTTTATTTTATCCCAGAAATTAACTTACAGTCTGTAGCACAAGATAATTCATGTGGATTCATACAATATGCATACAAAATAATATACCCAATAATATAGTAATGCAATAAAACAACAGTCTCTATTATGATTAAATGACTGAATTTAAATTATATTAAAATTTCATGTTCAGATTTCTTAGGTTTATTGTACATGACTGATTTTTTTTAGTCTCATTTATCTTTGTATTTCTTATATATTTTATCTTTTGGACTTGAAAATAGACCTGGACCAACATGTCCATCCTGAAATTATCAGTACAATGTTCATTTCTAATGTACTTTGTTCGCTTTGTTGCTAAATATCAGATATTGTTGTGCGCCGTCTATTCATTGTGACCACAGCTTTTATTACTGCAGTCATGGCTGTATTTAACACACTCACACTTCAGTAACACTCTACTAGTGCAGTGACAAAAAAAAAAAAAAAGATCATTACATCAAACCTACGACAGCATTTTCTCGGAATAAGGTGTTATTATTACTGAGTTGATCATCACCCTAATCTCATCTTCTCCGTTTTCATTTTAGAACAAATCTGATTAAATAGAGCTGAATGAAATGCACACAGTGGAAACGATGAACTGATTTAGCGTCTTTATTCAAGTGAAGGTGGAAAAGTATTGGCTCTGAAATGTTCTCAGTGTAAAAGTAAAACGTGATTCTCTGAAAAACATCCCTCCTGGTTGTTTTTATGCAGCAGTTTTAAACCTCACATCTCAAATCATTAACTTCTACATCTGTATCTCAAAAATATTCAGCACATTTCAGCTTTTTGACACAAAGTACACCTCTACCAATGATTTCTTGGCCCTGATCAGAATTCAGATACTGATTGTATGCTTCTTTATTATTTTTATTTATTTATTTTTACTAAGAATTCACCATCTCATGCTCCTGCTGTGCACCGCACCTTCTTTTTAAATTACAGTTAAAGCAATAACATTAAATCACAATGAAATTAACCTAGTAAACACTAAATTGTGATGACGGTTGTGTTTTTATCCTGTTGTGTCGTTTTTGTCAACTAAGTCTTTACATTGTTTTCATCGTGTTCTATGGTTTTTGCAAATGTTATCACTGTTTGTCTCGTTTAGTTGTTTCACTCATTTTCATCATCGTTTCTATGATTCTATCATGTTAGATTGTTTATGTCGTCTTTGTCCTCTTACTACATCTGGAATCACTCCTGATGTGGGATATACAGTTGCAGAAAATATTATTAGACCGTCAAAAGTCATGAAAAACAATAGTTATGCAATCAAGTACTAACTCCTGTGTGTATCATGTCACTAAAATAGAGAGAAAAGAAAACATGGAATGAATAAAAGCACTGTTTTTGTCAGTACAATGCCATAGCTATTGATGGAAGAACTGAAAAATTTTGGTTATTATCAAGAAAACATGGAAAATGGATAGATATCAGCTCTGAAATTAAACTACTATGAGCTATTTTT
>JAPQRP010000025.1:19031798-19041963 GCA_037367295.1 Apogon hyalosoma
GCTCTATATGTAAAGTGTCATGAGATAACTTCTGTTATGATTTGGCGCTATATAAATAAAATTTGATTTGAATTTGAATTTGATTGAAAATGAACACATTTGAGTCCAATGCAAATGTATTACAGAACCATATATGTGTCCTACTAAGCATTAACATGTGTTTCATGGAGCTGAAGATATGAGGACTAGTTGAATATAAATATTGGAATGGAGCAAAAAGTCACATGTGATGGATCGTGTACAAACCAGCAGGATGTCAGAATGGTATATGTTTATACTTCTAATCCAACCACAGTCAAATTCACTCTATGTGGATGGCGCCATTTATCTGGATTTTTTTTTTTTTTCTTTTTTTTGAATGATGACAGGCCGGAATGAAAACAAACTGAAATTAAATTGGAGTAATGAGGTTATTTTTAAATGTAAGGAGTAGAAAGTACAGATAATTGTGAGAGAATGGAAAGAGTAGAGGTACAAAGTTGGCTGAAAAATAATTATTCCAGTAAAGTACAGATATGCAAAATTTATACTTAAATAAGGTAATGAAGTGTTTGTACTTTATTACTTGACACCTCTGAGTATTTGTGATCACACCTAAATACCACCACACTCCGCTCTACTGCCTCAGACCGTACTGTCCATGTTTAACACCCTGGTTACTGTGCTTGACACTGTCGGTCAAAATGACAAAACCTATTAGAGTCATTGTGGGATCATGGGAGTTGTTGTAATTACTGATGAAAATCTGTCTGAGGCTCAGGCAGAAATGATATTTATAGATAAAGCCATGTATTATATTCTCCCTGTGTCCTTTTCCCTCTGTTATTATTATTTGCAGACTACAGTATGTCTCTGTTATATATCACTAACTTTGTGCCATCTTTCTCTTGTACTTTGTGTTTTTCTTCTCTCTCACGCCTCCTTCCTCCAGGTATCTCTGTTTCTGGACCTGTTATATTCCTGGGGTTTGGTTCTGGTCTCCATCCTGCTCAGTGTTTTCCTGTGTCATCCATCATCTGTGTTATTTGCTGCTGTTCATTTCTGTTCTCTGTCCTTTTTCTGCTCACCCCAACCAGCTGAGATAGATTTTTTTCAGTTGTAGTTGTTTGTGTTCCTTTTAGTGTTTTCAATGCATGTATGAAGTGCCTTGAGATAATCATGTGCAGTATGATGTAAATACATTAAATTCTACTGAATATATTTGGTGGTTTATATCCATATCATGTCATTTCATTCTAATTCAGCAACAACATTTCATTTTAGTGAAGAGGATGTAAAATCATTGACAGGCAACAAAATTACCCATTAAACTGAATAAAATCATGGATTTCTCTGAATGTGAGTGTGGAAACATATATTTAACACACAAACCAACAAAATATATAACACTGTATAAGGTATAGTCTCTTAATCCTGCAGTTCCATCTGTGTTGCCATGGTAATGCTCCGTGAAGCTTGCAGCAATTTTCACATTATACATTCACATAACCAGAAGAATGTCAGCTAAAAACGGAATAAAACCAGTTTTCAGAAAACAGAGCTCAAGCAGCAAGCACTTAAATGGGAAAATATATAAAAATAAGTAAACAGACCAGTGTATGTTAAGAATATTTTCATGAAAACAAACACCAATGTGACCGCTAAGCTAACACTGAGCAGATCCATCAGTACAGGTATTATTCCTCCAGCACTAAAATTCACTGAACGAGCCAAAGAACAAAAATAAAGGTTGCGTTATTATGTGAACCTATATGAATGCAAATTTTGTCCTACCTTTGCTGGTTTCTTATCATAACTTGGTTTTATATTAATGAATCTTTTGCTTTTGGCTAATGCACTGTTTTATGCTACATTGAAATGATTCCAACTGGAAATAAATGGTTTAAGAGTTTAACAGGTTAAACCTCAAATGTGTAATATTTGATGATTTGAATGAAGAAATGAACATGATATTCATATTTATGTTTTCATAAATGTGTCTTTACTTTGTGCTGTCATTTCTATCTACAGAGGGACCAGGTTGAGCTGATATTACAGGATCATGTTATCTACTTTCCCTTCTCCTTTTTTTTGGTGGCCTCAAGTGTTAAGGTGCACCGTCAGATACTATGGCCCAATCCCAATTCACTCCTTGGCCCTCTCCCTTACCCCTACCCCTTCGGGTAGGGGTGTCCCAATTCTCAATGAGTCGGAGGGGAAGGGCTAAGGAGGAGGGCTGTTTGGCCCTTGAAATGGAGATATTTTAGGACCACACCAGAAAGGGGGGGGGGGTTGAGAAATTTCCCATAATCCTGTTCGAATCATTGGCAAGATTAAGGTAAACACAGCAAAAAAGTACAGGAGAGTGACAAAAGAAACACACAAATGTATGTATTTTCTTTGTAAACAACTTAATCATTTGATGGCCCATTTAATGTCAATTCAATGCGTGATGTGTTTTTGCGATTTGTGGTTGATAGCCGCCAAAAGATGACCAAAGCCCATGTAACAGAGTGGTTACAGCTGCTGACGGCAGGGTGAATCCTACAAAGTTGTCACATCTGTTTATAGCAGCATCGATGACTGCTGATGTTGTAACACAGGAGTCACCAATCCTGGTCCTCAAAGGCCAGTATCCTGCATGTTTTTAGATGTATCCCTCTTCCAGCACACCTGACTGTTGTTATCAGGCTTCTGTAGTGCTTGATGATAAGCTGATCATTTGAATCAGGTGTGGTGGAAGAGGGATACATCTAAAACATGCAGGATACCAGCCCTCGAGGACCAAGATCGATGACCCCTGACGAAACAGGTCTCAAAGGGTTGTTCCATTTCATGGGGGAATGTTTCAACTCCTATCCCTTGCAGCTCCATTTCAAAGGGTAGTGCCAAGTGCAAGGGCCAAGGGGTAGGGCTAAGGGGGAGAGCCAAGGGGTGAATTGGGATTGGGCCTGTGTTTGAGGGTGGACCAGATTTAACCTGTTCAGTGGTCTAATTCATGCTCTCGACCCATGGTTTTCATCATAAATACCGTGTTTTTGCTGGAATTTTTTATTTTTTTTTCTGTATTCTAGCAGTGTTTACTCTGAAACAGTACATTCGATAATGATTCTGACACTTCTACATCAGCGTGACAGGTGTTACCTTTCTTTTGAATCCAGATTTACTGAGAAAAACGTTGTTGTTAATCATTTTAATCTGGTAGGCTGAGAAATAGGCTTGGGGCTGAACAGGTTTTTTATGTTTATTGTAAACTCAAAGCTGTTTTTTTCTCAGCCATCATTGGAGGGGATGATGACAGAATTCATTTGGTTGAAATGTGCAACTTCCCTGCTTGATGTCAGTAAATATCACAGGCCAAACCTTAATGAGGAGGCAATTAAATTAGAGCACAGTGTAAATAGAAATATATAACAAAGTCGTATCCTCTGTCTGATATAAAAATGCTCAAAGACCCAGAATGCTGCAAGTTTCTGCACCCTCAGGGGGAAAAATGTTCAGCCTCTGCACAAGTAAAAAAAAGAAGACGAAACAGAACTTAACATACATTTCAGTAACAATATACCTCAGCCTCGGGTCATAAGCTTTTCAGTTTAACAACTCATTTAGCCTGAAAGAAATAATTTCTCTCAGCTTCAATATCGTCCACAATATGGAAAAGAACATTTTAAAGCATCATTGAACCTCAGCTATGGCTTACTAATGGTACATTAGTTTATTGCACTTGTGTATATAAGGAGCTGTGTTGAATGAGTCTCCCACTAACACACCCACTCCCTGCTCTGTCCGTTGGATCCTAAAGTCTGCATAGACCATATCTTTTGATTATGAGATGTGAAATATGAGAACCTGTTATGCAAAGTAGTGTTTTTACAACCCAGTGAAGTACCAGCGTTATTTTTAAATGTAAGAGGTTACAGATCATTTGTAATTCTGTTAAAAATGTAATGCATGAGTTTTTATCACTTCTGCAAATTATTAGTATTATTTCCACTCGATACAAGTGAGCTCAATGACTATTAATAAAAGTGCTAAAAACATCATTTTAAACAAGGACTGTACAGTGTGGGAGTGTTTTTAGGATTTTAGAGAAAAGTATTGATGAATTTTTGAATTTAGATGATTTTTTTCTGCATAAATGTTTTAATTATTTATGTATTAAAATAATCCACTTTGTAATGAGCACCATATTCAAACTATTCTTGTGTCAATAACAGGATACAACAATATCATGAATAACAAAAAATAAATTAAAGTCTCATACAGTACTGTATTAGGTTTGTTATAATCACCACACATTGCATTTCTCAGTCTCTGTATTAAGATCCAATCTGTATATATGTGAAGTATGTACAGCAGGAAAAACTAAAGTTTCAGGAAAAAAAAACAGCTTCTATAAACCAAAGTGGTAGTATTTAGTGTGACCTCTCTTTGTATCTCATATGTCTTTGATCTTTTTGTTTGTTTTGTTTTTCTTCAGCCAAAATGAGATTTATTGCATTAATTTTCTAATCTTTTACCCCAGGTTTCATTCAATATGTCAGATGTTTCTAACTGTGCTGTTAAAGTCATACTAAAGTGACTTTAACCTTTAGAACCCATTTAGTTCTTTTTTTTTTTGTCTTTTATGGGTGTACACATATTTTCTGAAGAAAAGAGAATGAGACATAAATATATTTGCTCATTTCAACCCAGGAATAACAACAAACCAAGAGAAGGCTTAACATTTTTGCACAGATCTGTAGGTCCAAATATCACTTTACAATTTATGTATAAAGCACATTTTGTTGCATTTTATTATGAAATCAGTCAACAGATATTAAGGTTATTATTTTACAGAGTCTCTTTAGAAGCTGTACAGTTGTCTGAGGCAATAATCTGTCTTGGCCTCAGAAAGAAGCCACAGGAGGTGAAAAAACTAAAGCAAATGAAGTGATTTCCTGTTCAACTTCCTTTTTTTTGTCTCTGAATGAAAACGACAGCACTGCACTCCTCCTCCGTTCAGGGTCTGAGCTTCAAAAGGTCTTTGTGAATTTTAATGTCACAGAAAGCCTTGCTGAGGCTTAACGAGTGGCTGTAATTAGTGTTTGTTAAGAAGAATGCAGGCCTTCTCATTTGCATAGTAGCATTTAATGAGCAGCACCATTACTGTGCTCTAATCACCCGGGTAAACAAACGAGACGAGGAAAAATCATTACCTGCTGTGATTTTTTTATAGTCAAATCACATTTTGGGCTCATCACATGTGAAATGCTTCATATGTTCTTACTGATCACAGATGTCCCTCTGTTTTTGGAGTGACTACACAGATATTGACATTTAAAAGGTTGGGAAGGTTTTAATCTTTTATTAAATGAAATGTTCAGACCTTTATATGGACACTCTCTTTGTCATTTTAGCTGATATCTTTATAAATAAATTAGCAGGTTAATGCTAACAATGTGAGCTTGAAATATTCCCGCTGTCACATATTTGCATACTAATTAAAATACCAGCACATCCCTGAACACACAGATCTTCACACTCCCTCCCACACTAACAAAGCTCCCTCTGGTCTCTCTGTGACCTCTGACCTCTGCATGCTGTGATGATGACACTGATTTCATTAATCCTCGCTGCACTCTGATGTAATTAACAAGCTGCTGGAGCTGCTGGAGGTGAATATCAATCACTGAGGTGGCGACGGTGTAGGTGCTGGCTGCTCCATCCTCCCACATGTTCAGACGTGTCCATCAAACACAGCAGCAGGTACAGAACACAGTGTTCATGTCAGAGCTGCTGCAGATACTGTTCGACACTGAGAGTGACTCAGCTGTTACATGTGCGTTATATGACCACGGAATATATGCATTAAATATTCAACTTTCCTGAAGTGAGATAAAATGAAAATGAAATATGTCCCAGATCGCAGCTTTCGCCATGACGTGTTTAGACTCTGAGTTTGGTGGAATTTAGTGGGAATTTAGTAAAAGCACAGTACATACAGTAGTAGCTAAAAGTTTGGAGAATGACACAAAGGGATACTTTGCTTAAATGTGATTGATTTGTCGATAAAAGTCACTAAAACACATATAATGTCTCTATTTACTCTGAAATATACCTCAGAAACATGCGGGGATAAAGAAGACTTCAGCAGCAAAATTAGCAAGAACAAGTCTTATGTCATTCCAAAAAATTTTGGCCCAACTTTAGTAGAGGTTTGGAAATTCATCGAGTCTTAGATGTATTGAGAGACATACTTTGGCATCAGTGTAGCAAATCAGCGATTAACAGTTTGTAATCAACATGAAAATATATCATACCAGCACTCATTATTGACTCATTATTGATTTTTCAGCCTTGGCTGGACAATAAAAGGTCTGAAGTTGCAACATTACCCTTATGCAATGGACTGACTTCAAATCAATCAAATCAGCCGTTATTATCATTTTGCTCTACATATAATGTAGTGCAGGCAGAGTGAAATAGTATTTCTCTTCAGGATCTAAATAAAGTTAAAGCAACTGGTGCCAGGCACCACGGAAAACCTGTGAAGACATAAAGCACAGAGACTCAAATTTGTAATGTGTAGACCTAGATAATGAGGTTTGAATAGAGAAGAAGAGGAGGAAAGAAGAGGAGCAGAGCATTATTTTCATCTCATACAACCATTTCCTCTTTCTACATTATGGTTTCCCATTGGTTTATTTGATCAGGAATACTCCACCACCACCATCAAACACTCAGATTACATTTACCTTATTGCATACATATGTAACCAATATTTAAATACAAACAAATAAAGCCACGAAGCATAAAAAGGATTCATGCCAATCCTGTTGTTTCTGTAGATTAATATTATTAATCCAACATCACCTACATAACAATAATATGTTTTATGAAGGAGTTATGTCTTTTATGTATTTTGTGGGTTTATATCTGCTGAACTATGTGCATATTGTCAAATGCTGGATACTTTGAACCGTTCAGTGTTTTTGTTTGTGTTTATTTTATTTCTGCTGCAACTTCCGACTTTGGCTCATTATTATTGTCCCAGTTTAGGTCATTTCAGGCCTAACCCCAGCCCAGAGCTGAGTAAAAAATGCAAATCGAACGCTATTCTGGATCATTTACCTGTGGAGTCTTGTTGCTGGGGTACAGCCCATGGCAGTTAATAAACGTTAGGAAAAAAAAAATTGTCGGTGGCAAAGTAGATAGTAGAGATTTTAGCATTTATTTGAATAAATCAATCAATAATGAATCAAATACACTTCAAACTAAGAATAAAGTCAGTTAATCCACATATAAATAAGGCCTCCGTGAGTCAAAGACTAAATTGTTTTGTAGCCTTGTGGGGTCTCGTGCTGGGTACTGTCAGCACCGATGAGACCCAGTGGTACCAGCTCAGTGCTGGTACCACTGGGTCAGGCGGTCCCCGACTGTCGACACCATGAAGACGGATCACATCCGTCCGGGTGGACATGTTCTTGAAATGTTGGGGTTAACGGGACCACCTTTCCCTGGCTAGGTGGTACTGGACTCCGGACACATAGCCCAGGAGACTCTAACCAGGTCCTCAAGCTGGCCCAGAGTAAACCAGCCTGGAGTTCTCTCCCTGTATCGAGGTGAGCCGCTACAGAGTTGATGATGCAGTGGGGAAACTTCAGGGCTGGATAACTCTGGGGTAGACATGTGGTTTGGGGTCTATATAACCCAGGGGGGATCGTCACCCTGGTCTCTACTGGCCTAACTTCTGCCCAGAGCTGAAGCAACATTCAAAAGTACCACTATTTATAGGCCCTTTGCCTCTGTGACGTCACACTGTAGGATCAGCCAATCAAAATCAAACAATTCAAACACAAAGAATCAGCCAATTATTATTGCTGTTTTAAGATGTTACTGTAATTACTTGTGTTATTTTTTAGACAGACATATTCATGGTAGCCATGTTGTCTGGTTGGTGGAGGTAAATGTTTGGAGAAAGTACCAAGTAAAAAAGGCACTACAGTGGTTTTTGTTCCAGTCTGTTGTTCAACAGTCGATGACTCGAGGTATGAAGGTGTTTAACAGTCTAGTCCTGATCCTGATACGTCTGTATCATTCAGACTGAGGTTACTTTAGTGTCAAGATCTGGCGAGGGACGCAAAGACAGCAGGTGATCAACAACACATAATGACAGCATACCCTGAAAGCAGACATATGGACACATTATGGATATTATGAACTTCATAGGAACTATGAACTGGTTGAGACACATGCTGTCTGTAAAATCTGCTTCACATATTAAATACTTTGGGAATACAATGAATCAGAGAAACCATGTTGGCCATTTCTAATCTGACCTAACATCTGTGACCATAAACACACCAAACCCAGCTAAGCAAAAAATATATAAATAGAAGAGCTGTTGTTCAGAAAAACTCCAAGGGGTTGAATAAAATTAATTACCCCATGGTCTATATCTGCAGCGCTCTTCACTGTCAAAGATTTAGAGCTTTATTTATTCATAGAAACCCTGGTTTTATGGGGTTGAGCTGCAGTACACGGTCTCATGACAGTCACTTTACAGAAACAACTAGCATTACAGCTGGACTCTACAACAAAACCAAAGCACGGGTAACAGAATGTCATTGGTAATGTTTATTTCAGGAAGTGATATGCCTTCTCTTAGAGCCACTACACAAAAACAAACTGCACTTTTATCACTTACACCCCTACTTTTATTGCACTGTCTGCACATGGATTTCTGTTTGGTTTTAGCTGACTGTATCAACTGATGAAATAGTAATCGTGTGCAGTATATTATTACAGATGCATCATGAATTGATGATGGGTGAAGCACAGCCTAATTGAATCATGAAGCCAGTGAAGATTCACACCAGCACTACACAGTGGCAGTACATCGCAGCTGATATTCAGCTACACCTTCTCTTTGCATCATAAAAATAATATAACAGGCCAGATGTTGTTCAGCTGATCAACAGCAAAGTATCTAATACATTCACAAAAATGCTTTCTCTAAATTAAATATTTAAATCCAAATCACATTTTGAATGACTTAAATGAAAGATTTAAGAGGATCTAATTAAAGAAGAGGAATATAGTATTGATAAATATGTTTTCACCAGTGCATACTCACAGGAAATTTGCCTGTGTGAAATGTACTCAAATTGAAGAAAATTTACTCTACTCAGATAACATTTGGTCCTTCCCTAACAAGAGTAAAAGTTACTCTTTGGGTAGAGTTCTCCAAACTCAATATAGAGCCAAATTTACTCTTATTGAGGAAAATACTTTTGACCCTGGAGAAAATGCACAGTAATTTTTTCTGTGTACCTGGATTTAAGTGTTTTGACTTTTGGTTGTAATGTCATTCAGCAGTTCTTCTGCATGGACTTCCTCTTATTCATCTTTTTTTTTTTTTTGTTCCAAGACATGTGGCATCCAGTATTAAAGTGGACCTGAAACACTGGGCAGTAACAGTGTGGCTCATTTTCTTTGTACCTTTAGGTAATATAAGGCACTGAAATAAAACATGTTATTTACATGGATTTATCAGAAAACTGTAATCCAGTCCTTTTAGATCAGGGGATCCCAGTGTGGGGTACGTATATCCCTAAGGGTACTTGTAAAAAGCCCAGGGGGTACTTGAAGTTTTTTTTGAAAAATACATTAAATATGTCATCATGTACAGAACACAAAATAAATAATGAGAATTAATGCTGAAATATAAAACACAATAAATACATTCATATAATAGTTGTCCTGTCAATGATCTTGTTTAATATTTGGTAACATTTTAAGAACATTTCTATTTCACATTATTCAAAATGACTATTTGAGTAGCTAATTAATTATTTTTGAAAGGTTCATTTATTAATTGATGACCAATTTATTTATTTTTCTTATCAATGAAAGATGGGACTTTTCAGTTTCTATTTTGCACAAAATTTACTTTAGGAACAAATTTTGCCAATTTTTTTTTTCAATCAAAAACGCTGAAGCAAGAGTTGGAGGTACTTGGTTAAAAATATGTGTATATATTTCAGGGGGTACTCCACTGTAAAAAGTTTGAGAACCACTGCTTTAGATAATCTGAACCTGATCTGCTCAGTCATAAACTGTGATCATAATTAATGTAATATCTGTATAATATTGTGAGCATGATAGATGCTATAGATGATATAGTGACTTATAATGTGAATTA
>JAPQRP010000025.1:19056379-19069713 GCA_037367295.1 Apogon hyalosoma
TATAAACAATAACAACCATGGTGATAACCACAATAGCAACAGCAACCAGAATAAGAACTGAGCAAACTGGGCAAAAAAAAAAAAAATAAAATAAAATATTTAAAAATATTTAAATATCGTCCAAATCTTTAAACATGTTAACGTGTATTAAAGTCACAGTATAAATATCAGATATCAGTGTGTGTATATCCTAAGTTTATTTTGACATTCCAGCCTAAGTAGTATTAATTTACACTGTATAAGTGCGTACATGTATTGGTATATTTACAGTTTTTATATCTTTACCAGTCATTTATTCAAAACATTTGGTAAAGTTAATATATTCAATTGTTAGTTGTTAATTATCTGGATTTATTTTGTCTGTGGAAGTGTTGATTTTATGTAAGCAGGATGGTACAGAACCGTCAAGACTCTGTGCAGACGAGTGAATAAAACTCCATAAAATGATGAAATCTCAACGCTTCCCTTTTGTCTGTCATTATATCCCCACTGTGTCAGTTCTTGCTGTGTGATTTTGAGTTCAATCTGAGTTTGATTTACATTATTTACAGATACTCATTGGTGGCGGCTGGAGATATACAAGACTGGAGCAAGAACATATTAACACAGCAGTTATGAATATGTGTGCGGCGACTCAGTCTGTGATGTGTTAATGGTGTCAGAAGAGTGTTTTCTGATACTGCAAGCAGAAAAAATAGCTATATTTTCAAACATAAAATACAAAACCCCCATTTTCCCAAGTAAAAGCCATGAAAGAGGATCATGATAATGCTTTCTATTAAATTTTGTGTGTGTACTTGTGTTAAATAGTTGAATATTTACATCAAACTCCATTAAAAGGTGGATGGGACTACATTTTAACAGGCACAACTATGTTACCTGATATTTAGAGCAAGTTAATCATCTCTTTTATGTTTAATCTGCCATTTTCAAAGCAAGGACGTAAATAAAAACATTTCTGTTTCAGTGGCAGTGGAAGTGGGAGTGTCATTCTCAGGTCACCTGCGCCCTGCAGGAAGTGTACATATTCACACGGAAATTAAACAAATCCAGTTTAAACTAACTTAAATACATGTTGACATGACTATAGGGCACAGGATGAGTAACATAATTTTATTTTAGAGACATTTTTGCTATAATTAATGTGTTTATTAATGTGTATCATAAATAGCCTTTCCTCTCCAGTGTTCCCTATGGACCACAAGACTAACCGTTGGAGTAAAAGCTTCACAAAGAAAGATAACATGTACATTTTTATTTTCAGATGTCTTAAGCGTGTGCCTGGAGCTGGTCTATGCATGTGATTAATGCCCAGTACGCACTAATACGGATATTTTGCTAAACAAACATTTTTCTCTAAGTTTGGGTTGCTCGTCCACTGGTAAACGGTATTTTAGGTCATTAAAATATAGATGTTTTTAAAAAGTGAAGTTTTTTTTTTTAAAAACCCACTTTGTGTGTGTGTGGGGGAAATTATTTCGATCTATTTTTAACCTATTTCGAGTTACTCACACTTTGTATTCATTTATTATTGTTGATGTTGAATGGAGCAGTGACCGTACTTTGAATTTCCCGTGGGGATTAATATAGTAAATCTATCTATCTATCTATCTATCTATCTATCTATCTATCTATCTATCTATCTATCTATCTATCTATCTATGTGTGTGTAGAAAATGATGGTGTCACACTGTGATTCACACATAACTATTTTTTGTTGAAACAACAAATATAGGCCATATGCATACAAATCAATGTGTTATCAAAGTTAGCACAGACACATTTGAGCATTTGGGAGACTGACGCACGTACCGATGAAATGTATGAATAAAATATACAATTCAAACACTTAAACCAACAGTTTTAATTTAACTTGACTTGTTGGTGATCAACTATGTGACAGACATGTGACAGCTGCATCCAAAATGATTTGAAACAGGTGCCGATGACCAAAAATATCTACAGATATAAAATTTTAAGTTTGATCCACTAATCTTAAAATCCATGTAAACAATTGGTGTAAAATGCAGTTTGTCATCTTTTCATGGTCATCAGATATGAGCCATATGGACGTTCAGAGGCTCCGTAGTGAACGTGGAAACACCAGCAGAGATTCAGCAGCAAAAGTCATGTAGTTTGAGAAATGACAGTGGTTGCAGAGGCTTGTTTTTATGTTCAGTTATTGGTATATTTAGCTGAAAAATTAACTTTTTCTTCAGTTTTCTCTAAGTTGAACCCATAAAGACCTAGTGCTACTTTTGTGTCAGTTCCCAAATGTATTTTTCCTCTGTATTTTAACCTTTCTTAAGGGATTTATCACCATTTATTCAAATATTATCCTCTGTATTTTGCTTTTTTTAAAATGAAAATCATGCATTTTAGCATATTTAATTCACTAATCATGTAGATGATCATAAAAGCCTCAAATTAAAGTTGAGGGCTATTATACTAAAAACAGAGAAAACTGAAGAAAAAGAGACTTTTTCAGCTAAATCTGTCATTACCTGAAGATAAACCCAGTGTCTCCATCCACTGTCATTGATCCAACTCCATGGGTTTTACTGGTGAATCAATGTTGTAGAAGATGATGGTGTTTCCACGGTAACTACACAGCCTCTGAACGTCCAAATGGGTCATATCTGACGACCATGAAAAGACGACAAACTGCATTTTACACCGATTATTTCAACATATTGATAGGATTAGTGGATCAACAGGTATCAAACATTGTAGATGGTTTTAGTTGGCAGTGGCTGTTTGGGTCTCTGTGGGTTAATAACTTTGAAATTTACTCTGAACTTTTATATACATCAACATGATCAGTGAATTCAATATTGGAAAACACTTGCTTTTCACTGATAAAATGCAAAATACAGAGTATAATATTATAGTAAATCAGATATGACTCATCTTCTACATCTTTTACAACATTGATTCACCAGTAAAACCCATGGTGTTTGATAGATAGCAGTGGATGGAGACACTTATTTTAATGTTCAGTTCATGATGTATTCAGTTGAATTACTTGACCTTTGTATTTACTCTGAGCTTTTATGAATATTTACATGGACATAAACAAAAAATAGTAAGTTTTCACTGAAAAATGAAGCAAATAAAATAATAAATGGTGAAAGATTCATTTCTTTACAGGTCTTTAAATGTTAAAGTCCTACAGAAATAGTGGTTGTTTGAGCTTTTGCAGCAGTTCATAGTCAGTCTTGCTTTATATTTTATATTTTGCAAAATGAAGATATTATAGACATACTTTTGAAAAAGCAGGGGACAATACCCATGAAAAATATCATAAGGCATGATTGTTGCTGTTGGTGGAGAAATTGTCCTCTCGGCACCCCTACATGCACTTAAACTAATCGTACTCCGTCTTTCACCGAGGTTTTCTTTAACAGATCATTTTTCTGTTTCTGTTTTTCTGTTCTGCATTGTGGAGTCACAGCAAATCAATCAGGCAGCAGCAGATGAATAGTAAATACACACAGCTGCTGCTGCTGCTACAATGTCAATGAAACCTATGAGGGCATGCAGAAAAACACTGATCTGTTAAAATGAGCAAAACTGTTTTAAGCCCGATGCACCAAAATCCAATGAATTCTAGATACACCTAACGCAATGCTATGTCATGACGGTCACAGACACAGACATGAAATCAAATTAATAGAGAAAGTGAAAATCATCATCATACCCTCCCTCTATTTTCTTGTCCTCGGACCTTTGGCCTCCGAGAACATTGGTTTCCTTTGCGTTCGGTAAATGCCGCCCCGTGTGAGAGGAGGAAATCACTTTATTGGCGGCTGCAGTTGGACGCTCATTCGCACCAATCAGCTGTGACCTCAGGGGTGACTAACAAGGTCAGCGCGATGGATGACTCCCATACTTACTTACATAACCTGATCATGAGCTCACAAGACAAATTACAGCACAAAGTGTTTGAGACAAGCCTGCTGGATATTAATTTATCAGCTGTGATTCATATATTTATAACTGCAGTGAGTTATTAGGCAGCAGTAGAGAACAAAACAGAGTAAAACTGGAGCGATGAGCAAGGACGACATGAAGGGACCGGCTGAGATCATTATCAGAATTTCAGTTTGTTTCACACACTGAAGTTGAACTCAAAGTGGTCGTCGCTCGTCGTCAATAGCTTCAGTGAAGTTTATACTTTAAGCCTCAAAATGACTTCACAGATGCACTAATCTACAACAAAGAGATGCAAAACCACCACAGAATGGCCCATAAACAGACAAAAAAATGACCACAAAGAGGCTAAAATCATTTGGAGAGACACGAAATTATAATGATTAGATGAAGAGGTAGTTTGTGGGATTTCTTTCTCTAGTTCCAGAGGCTGAGGAAAAGGTTGAAATGAGGTGAATCTCATCTTTTTAAAATTGATCGTGTTTACATGCACACCAGTGCAAGCGGTGTTTACACATAACACAGGCTGAAATCAGGTTTTTCACATCCTATCTAAGATAAAACTTTTAGTCTGACTTTTAGTATGATATTTAACCCATAAAGACCCAAACATCCACTGGTGACCAAAAGAATCTACTGATCTAAACTGTTTAATACATGTCGATCCACTAATCCTATCCATACATGTAAATAATTAGTGTAAAATACAGTTTGTCATCTTTTCATGGTCGTCAGATATGACCCATTTGGACGTTCAGAGGCTCTGTAGTTACCGTGGAAACACTGTCATCTTCTACAACATTGATTCATCAGTGGAGTTGGATCGATGACAGTGGATGGAGACACTGGGTTTCTGTTCAGTTAATGACAGATTGGACCGAAAAAGACACTGTTTATTCCGTTTTCTCTGTTTTTGATGTAATAACCTTCAACTTTAACCTGAGCTTTTATGAACATCTATATGATCATTGAATTAAATTCAGGAAAATACCTGATTCACACTAAAAAAAACCCCCACAAAATACATAGGATAATATTATAATAAATGATGATAAATTACTTAGGAAAAGTCAAATATAAAGAAAAAAACTACTTTAGAAGTGACACAAAAGTAGCACTGGGTCTTTATGGGTTAAACTTTAATTGTGTAAGATTTATTAGGACCATCAGTGTTCATTATTTTCATTAAATATTTATCTGTAGCGGTAGTGGGTCCTTTTCTTTTGTGTCTACAGAAGTTAAAGGTGAGGTAGGAGATGTTTTCCTGGAGCATTTTTACTATATTTCTTAAAATCCCCTTCAAACCCTGATTACAACCAATTAATTAAATGCTCTAACACAAAAATTTAAAAAAATGTAGTCACCTGTGGAATGGACAGGACTGAAAAAAAACACCATCCAATCATTTTGAGCGCCCACTTGAAATGATTGAATGGTGATATGTCTATCAAACTCAACTGCCATTTGTCCCTCCCCCCTCTGCGCGTACCCCTCCTGCATGAATCGTGCGTTCCCAGTGGCTTGGAGCACAGGTACAGGAAACGAAGCCAGAGCTTGGCTAGTTGTATTGGCAATATTAGGATATAAAGTTCACCGGAAAACTGTTTTGTCACGAATATAAGTCACTAGGAAATATAACGTTAGCCAGGTAGGTATGAACTGGGGCTGTTCTGTGAGAGCGGGGGTGTTGGAGGAGACTGAATCAGGTATGGATAGATTAGATCTGGAGCCAGGGTAGGAGCCCGAGCCCAGCGAATTGTTGCTGAGCAGCACTCGTGAACCCTCAGGAACAAGCATTGCGCGGGCCAATATTCTGGAGGCGCAGCTTCAGGGGGATGTCTGAAGAAAGGGGTTTGGACTTTTGAATTGTGCATTTTCAAAATGTAGCTCGCTCGAACCCTTTTTCTAAGATCTCGTACCCCACTTTTAAGATCAGACTCTTCCTTATTATGGCAGGTACCGTACAGAGTTAAGATGATTCTCTTAAAAACACACAACACAGTATAATGGTAAAATGTACACACTGAAGGCTGCTGCATTTTTAGCAGCTACCATAAGGGATTGTGATCATTTCACACACTGAACCATTTCAGTTCATTTAAACCTAAACTCTTAAAGCTCTACAAGTATTTTTCTGGTGACTATCACTGTTTATTATAATGTTATATTCTGCATTTTGCATTTTCTCAGTGAAAAGCAAGTGTTTTCCAATGTTTCATTTAATGATCATGTCGATGTTCATAAAAGCTCGGAGTAAATTTGAATGTTATTAAACTCAAACAAAGAAAACTGAAGAAAAAGTTACTTTTTCGGCTAAATATACCATTAACTGAACATGAAAACAAGCCTCTACAACCACTGTTTTCTCAAACTACATGACTTTTGCTGCTGAATCAACGCTGGTGCAAATGGGTCAAATCTGATGACGCTAAAAGGCTGAGAAACTGCATTTTTACTCAGTTATTTACATGCATTGATAGGATTAGTGGTTAAAAAGTTCTCAAATATTTTTGCTCAGTAGATGTTTTTGGTTATGGGCAACTTGTTCAGTTCATTTTTAACTCTGTTAATTGGACTGTGGTTGTTGAAAATGAGGACACTTTACCTCACAGTGGGCTTGGTGCTGTTAAATACCATCATTATATTGTGGATTTGGCTGAGGCACCTTGTTGGCAGGGCAGGGAGATGACACCAACAGGACATATTATATACTTTAATAGCTCAGCATCTAAACTGTCAAGCATATTTAATTCATTCATTACGAAAACACAAAACTCTCTTCATTTCATTGCAGATGCCAGGTACTTCTGTTGTTGCCATTGTTTGTGAGTCAGTTACATCACTTTGCTGAAGCATGTGCAGTTCACTAGCAGGGAACAGAAACCAGGATTAGATGCACACATGAATACATGGTTTCTGTCAAAGTACTCAGGCTAGCATAGAGTTTCTGAAAACCAGAATAAGGGCTTATGAGGGTTTCTGAAATTCAAGTATGATATTTAATTGTGGAAAAAGAAGATACTGGACAAACCTAATTTTTACCAGATCATTTAAGAGTGTCAAGGTTGCTAAAATAGTCTTAGACATCATCTATGAACACATCAATTTAACAGAATAACAATTAAAGTTATAGATTACATGGTATAGTTGTATAGTTAATGACATGGTAACATTGTAAATATAAACTTACCAGTTGACACATTCACATAATCTCTGGTTTTGGCTGCAGCAGCTAAAATATAGAACTTTAGACCTGTTCATGTTTGTGGTCATGTGACACTAACATTATTGCTTTTATGTGAATGCACTCATATCTCAAGCTGGAAACTCTGGGTTAACAAAGTGAGTTGAAAACCACCTTCACTGATACCACTTAGTGTGATTGTGATTGTCAGGCTTTGAGATCCTGAGGCTGTTGAAATTGCTTTGTGATTTCAGCCCCTGATGATATTCTAACTCTCACACTGTACAACTGTCTGCAAAGTAATACACACTGTCATCGCTGCAGCACTTATGGAGCTGAGATGAACAACAACGAATTAGAGGCTTCTTTATATAACCACCACCAGTTATTTGGAGGTCACAATTTGTTGTTTGTAGAGACACAAGTTTATATTCAACTTTGCATATTGATCATCTGACAAAAAACATCTCCAGCAAAGTTACATTGAAAACAAAAAGCCTCATAATACACACCCTCAGATACACAGAGAGGGAGTCTGACAGTGATTAAAGGACAGTGATAGTCATACAGACGGACATGATATTTAATGGGGTACTGCACAACACTGTTGGCATAGTGTGTGTGTGTGTGTGTGTGCGTGCGTGTGTGTGTGTGCGTGTGTGTGCGTACGTGTGTGTGTTGTTGGGACAGTGACAGTATATTTTTGCAGAGGTATGAATATTTTATGGAGTGAACTCATTAGACGCTCGGCCTCTTGGGAGCTCAGAGGAGAGTTTGTTTTGTTCCAGATTATTTGCGTGATGAATTATACATTTCTGGGTTTCAACAATATAAAAACAACACAGCTACAATTAGAGAGGGGGGGTGGGGTTGGGGTGGATGGGAGGGTGGAGGCTATATTTACACTCCACACATCAAAAAACTGCCTGGCCCACTTTGCTGTCCACCTCACCTCCTGTCTGTGACACTCCAAGTCTGCTTTGATAGAATAAAGCTGATTTAAATAAAAGCTATAATATCTAGGAGTCCATTTTCGGGGAACCATGTTTGTGAAGTGCTTCATTATAATTAAACAAGGTTCTTTACAGTTGTGTCAGAACCTTGATTTAGCCTTTTAGTAAGAAGTACAGTGTACAATGTCTTCAAAAAGGTACAACATGCAAAAAGAACATTAGAAATGAAGAAGACCAACCTGCAAATAGTACATTTTCAGAGGGCTGTGGGGAGGGGAGGTGGTTTGGCTGTGTACCTGTGAGGTCGTCTAATCTCGACTAGCTCTATTAGGGAGCTGACAGGACTGTGAATGGGCTGCAGGCCTCGTGGCCTCGGAGCAATCACCACGGCCATTTCACACCCTACTGATCACCTCATCTGCTGCAGAGAGCAGAGAGGGGCTCCGAGGGCCCCAGGGGCCCCTGATGAAGTCCTGACCTCACTCTCCACTGCCCCCCTAGGATTAAAAAAATACTCGTGCTCAGAGTGAAGATGGCCGCTCAGGTTGGTAGATGGACAAATTGGAAAGTTTTATTTCAAGATGAGAAGTGTGACTTAATAAGAGTGAATCTGAAGTCAGTGGACTTTAAAAGAAGTTCAGCCTTGAAACGGTCATCTCCTGCTGTCGCAGGCAGGAAAACATAGACAGAAAAATAACTGGGAGAACGTTCATCTTGAGATGCCGACAACAGCTGCATAGAACTTATGTTGTGTCTGTACAATCAGATTTAGGGAGTTTCCATACTGCGTACCCGAGTCCATACCGCACACGGAGACGTTCACACCTTTTCCGCAAATGTTGCGTTCACAAGCATGTACTGCGGCCCATGCCCGAGTATGAGTGGGTGTTACAGGACCGAAACAGTAGGTGGCGGTGTGGAAGGAATTCTGTCACCATCCAACAAACAGTCAGAAGAAGACAAACTCTTACGTCACCAACCAAACGACTGTTCTGTTCATTTGTCTACAATGTTAGCCTGTTTGAGGCAAAGTGAAGAAGAGCAACCTTCATTGTCCTTCATTGATTAAGTCATTTTCGTTGTCGGAATAGTGATTAGGTCATGTCCGTTCTTGGGCACAGATCACTTTCACATGGCAACGTACCATACTGGAGTCCACGCAGTCCATACCCAGGACCACCTTCTCAGCTGGACTCGGGGACAGTACTCGAGCATAGAACGTTTGCATTCACATTGATAAAATTAAGCAGAATTTGGGTTCCAGTGTACTCAGATACGGACTCAGGTATGCAGTGTGACATCACCCTTAGTTTTCACACCCTGCAAGTTTCCCCATTCAAGTTTTTATGTCAGACTCCTAATGGTTCAGTGTGTGATATTTATTGGCATCTAACAGCGAAAACCCCTCTCCTCACCCTCCCCTAGAGTGTCTGTTCAAAACACAACAGTCTCTCTTTAAACCCAGTGTTTTTTCTCTTGTGGACTTTTTAGTTTAGGGGATAATAACTCTGCTTGTGGTAATACATCCATGTCACCAACACATGATGACAAAACATAAGTGTGTTTTATTAATGTATTAAAAAAATGAAACAATGTTACCGTTTACAAATATTCAGGACTTTAGCTTTTTTATTAGAGAGATTATTTCATCCTAAAGTTCAGGAGCAGGACCACAGTTCTCCCCTTGCTGTCATCTTTATTTATTATTTGTAATTAAAATTTGTTATTTATTTACCTTTATTTAACCAGGAACTCCCATTGAGATTAAAAATCTATTTTGCAAGTGAGACATGGCCAAGGTAGCAGCCATACAAAGTCTAAACTATATAAAACACAAAATATACAAAATAAATGATACACAATGAACAGTGAAACAGAATAACAATCATTCAACCATAGTGGCCTCTCAAGAAAAACAGTGACATTCCTCCTTTACTGCATTCTCCATGATACTTTTAAAATCATCAACAAAGATAAATGTTTGTAGTTTAAAGGTTTTTCGAGGATTGTTCCATGACCATGGTGCATGGTAGGAAAATGCCGTTTTGCCAAAGACAAATATGTCTGTAAATATGTTTTGGTCCAGTACACTTCACTCCTATAATCAGGGATGCCAGACTAAGGCCCTCAATTCCTGATTTAGCTAATCCTGACCCTCATCCTCTCTCTCAAGGGGATCAACTTAATCCAAGAGCCACGGCAGATCTTCAATGAAACCTTCCAAAAACTGCAGCCTCACAGTCAGTTTCATCATCACCATCATCATCATCATCATCATCATCAATCATTTAAAATCCATAAATAAATCTTGGTTAAAGCACCTTTGGCACCTAGTCTTAATTCTTCTTGTGAATCATCCTAAAAGCTTGGCACTTCTTTCCTTTGGGAGTCTTTTGTCTATTACTTTTGGCAGAGTCGTTCAAACTCAACCAGATTGGATGGGAAGTCTGAGTTCACAGCCTTTGACTCAAGCTGAGATCCTCAGCATTGTCAATAAGATTTTCCCTTTCACCAAGGACTGCTTTTTATTTTTCAGCGTCTGTATTTCTGTATAATCTGCCTAGTTTCACAAAAACTTCCCCACAGCATGATGCTTCCACCACCATGTTTGACTGTAGGGTTATTAATGAGATGATGCCCAGTGCCAGGTTTCCTCCACGCATGCCTTCGGGAAGTGTAGCCAAATAGTTCAATCTTCGTTTCATCAGACAAGAAGATTTTGCTTTTCATGGTCTGAGAGTCATACCATTTGGCAAATTCCCAGAAGCCTGTTATGTGCCTTTTAGTGAGGGATTGCTTCCATCTGGCCACTCTGCCATAAAGGCTTGAGTGGTGCAGCACTACACCGATGGCTGTCCTTCTGTAAGGTTCTCTCATCTTTCATCAATAGAACTCTGGATCTTACTCATAGTTACCATAGATTCATGGATACATGTCTGACCAAGGCCCTCGGACATGATTACTCGGTTTTGCTGGAAAACCAGGTCTATAAAACTGTTAGTCCTACACTTATTCCACCTAAGAGTCAGTCCTGCTCTTGGGAATTTTGAAAGTTACCAACACAACATGTACATTTCCTCCATACCTACCACACGTTATACATAGATTAACTAGTAATGGCCTGATGAGGCTCTCTTGAAGCAGTGAAGCTTTCCATCAAATTGGTTCAGTATGGATGAAGTTAAGCTTCATTTGCTCTGCTAAGACAAAAAGTGACAGTTTACACTGACATTATGTTGACGTGTACATATTTCCGTTTTGATAAATGTACTGTCCTTTAAGAAAAAACAATGATCAGAAGGGGAAATGGAAATAATAAAACTGGGTTGACTACAGTGAATGTCCTTGTGTTACCTGATGAACCGCTTTTATCCATTTTTATTAAGAGATAACCTTCTCTGGCTGTCAACAGTCACAATTACTGAACCTGAGGGATGACGACCTCCACTGTGTTTCGTTGCTCCATTTATTTCACGTTGCACACCAAATGTCAAACCACTTCCTGAATCAGTTGCGTGGTACGGCTGGCCTGCAAGGCTTCAGGACGTCATTGCATACATCATTGAAACGAGCCTCCATACACGCTTCACTAAACACTACCTGGATTACTCTGCACGTGCTCCGAAGTCCCGTCACTGACCTTAACACAGTCTAGTCTCACTGGTCTATAAACAATTGTACCTTTCTACTCATGGCTTGATTTTCACTCTGATGTACTGTTGTAACTGTGAGACCCAAACAAAGTGTATATTATGTCCAGTGAATTCATTTAGAATGTGGAGAACTCCTGTCAGTAATTGACCCTGGTGCTAAAAGTACTGAAGTCACAAAAAAGTCTGTTAAAAATATTTATAGGGTGGACTTAGTTAAACAAATACAACATGTTTCTATGCTCAACTTGAGCTGTCCAAAAATGTAACTTCAGTACTTTTAGCACCAGGGTCTTCAATTTTGAAGCATCTCGAGGATAGAAGTACGATGCACCACGGCCCAAGGTGTGTGTGTGTGTGTGTGTGTGTGTGTGCTGTATTACTAAATATAAATTGGAATATATGATTTGTCTTGTTTGCCTCTTGCTTAATCCTGTTGTGTCACCGAGTGGAAGTTTTAATTGTAACCTGTCAGGTCACTGCAGATGTTTTCTACTGTATGAGCAAAACTGAATCCAGTTTCACCCTTTAACAAGGCCCATCTCTGTGCTGCTGCATTTTGCACTTCACAGAAAAAAATATTACTGTAACTCCTGAACCGTTTATGCTATCCACATAATTCAAACAGCATCAAAAAGCTGAGCTCCTGAGCTTTCCAACACTATAAAACACTTTACAGCAGCAATGTGGGACTCTATGACAAGTAGAAAGGAACTGTTTCAGAGACTACAACACAGGCTAAAAAACGCCTGGAATTAACAAAAACTGTGAAGCCATAATATGAATACTGAATGTTCAAGACCAAAAAGCATGTTTGAGCAGGTGTAAAATAGTTAAAAGTTTATTTATGTAATCTCAAAAAGTTTTGTTATGGACATTTATAGTTGTTTCTGATAATAAATATGCTAAAAACTTGGTCTGTTTTTTTTTTTTTCCTTTTTTACTAAAACACAGTTTTAAGCATTTATTATTTATATTAATGATAATTAATGGCCAGATAATGAAAGTTAAGTTCTCCCTGTAAACAAAGGTACAAATGAATTGGCAAAAAAGACATTTTTATTGCAAAGAAAACATGAAGACACCTAGGCAGCCTGTTACAATGGCAGTGTAGGAGACAGACGCAGGCTCAGTCTTGTAGCAGTGTTATGATGCACTTTAATTGGATTACATGGTGTCGGTGGGGTTGTGATTTCTTACATATCACCTGTTCACTCCAGGTGAGAGTTAGTAGTGAGTGGGTGACGGGGGAAGGCCTACTTTTGCTGAAAAATATTGACGACTGTCTAACAAAATTTTTAGTCACTGAGCGGCTAAACAGGGGAAACTGCCCGATGCTTTTCATGATTGCCTTTTTACAAGTATGTTTTACTGTTTTGTGGATTACCTGAATGTCCATGAACTGAATCGTGAGATGTTTAAAGGCCTGGATAGTTGAAGATTTTCTTTTGATACAAAATAAAGGAACCTTGCTTAAAACTTGGTTTAGTCTTTGGAAGAAGTGTGTTGGGTAGTTTCCCCTGTTCAGCTGCTCTGCGACTTAAAGGGCTCATATTTTGTTAAACCCACTTTTATTAGTCTTTGGTTCATTTATTTGTGTATTTGGACCCTAAT
>JAPQRP010000025.1:19093340-19110077 GCA_037367295.1 Apogon hyalosoma
TGCTGTTGTGTCCTTGGGTAAGACACTTCACCCTACTTGCCTCCAGTGCTGCTACTCACACTGGTGTATGGATGCGTTTGAATTCTGTGGTGGTCGGACGGACCATAGGCACAAATTGGCAGCCATGCTTCTGTCAGTCTGCCCCAGGGCAGCTGTGGCTACAGATGTAGTTTACCACCACCAGAGGGAGAATGTGTGAGTGAATGAATAATGGATCCACTGTACGCATTTTGTTCATAGAAAAGCGCCATGTAAATCTAACCCATTATTATTATAAGATACTATACTGCTGTAATACATAAGAAATATGAGTTCTACTTTTCTGTCTCCAGTACTGTCATGAAAACCAATAATGTCAGAGCGTATTTCTACTGCAGTCTGGGTTTCAGTGCCCATCCCTTGTAAGAAGCAACCGAAAAATACAAAGTTAAGAAGTGGAAAGTAAGTGCAAATACTGAAGTACTACACTTACATTTGAAGTTTTTGTTTGAGTGTTTTCATTTTACACTACTTTATTCTTGTATTATATAGTTTACAGTGGCCACTTTATTAGGTACGCTACAAGTCAAAAGTTTGGACTCACCTTCTCATTTAAATGGCATGAGATGGACCTCAGATGGCCAACAAGTGTTCAGCATCACTGGGAGCTCCTTCAAGAGTGTTGGAAAACATTTCAGGTGACTACTCATCCAGAGAATGCCAAGAATGTGCAAAGCAGTAATAAAAGCAAAATGTGGCTATTTTGAAGAATCTAAAATATAAATATGTTTTAAGTTATGTCACACTTTTTTAACTACATAATTCCATATGTGTTCATTCATAGTTTTGATGCCTTCAGTGAGAATCTACAATGTAAATAGTCATGAAAATAACTAAAAACCAGGTGAGTCCAAACTTTTGACTGGTAGTGTATATCTATAGGTCGATCACGTGGCAGCAACTCAAAGCACTGAGGGATAAAGAAAAAGTTCAGACTGAGCTTCAGAGTGGAGAAGAAAGGTGCTTTAAATGACTTTGAACATAGTATGGGTTTAGCACCAGACGGGCTGGTCTGAGTATTTCCCAAACTGCTCATCTACTGGGATTTTCACAGACAACCATCTCTAGGGTTTACAGAGAACAGTCCAAAAAAGAGAAAATAACCACTGAGCGGCAGTTCTCTGGGTGAAAATGCCTAGTTGGTACTAGAGGTCAAAGAAGAATGGCCCTGTCTTCTGATTGCTACTTTCAGCAGAATAATGTGCCATGTCACAAAGCTCACACCATGTCAAACAGGTCTCTTGAACATGATAATGAGTTCTCTGTACTCAAATCACCTCCACAGTCACCAGATCTCAATCTGATAGAGCACCTTTGGGATGTGATGGAACAGGAGATTCGCATTATGGATGTGCAGCTCACAAATCTGCACCCAATGTATGATACTGTCATGACAATACGGACCAAAACCTCAGAGGAAAGATCCCAGGAACCAGGCTGAATATATTCTATTAAGAATTAAGGCAGCTCTGAAGACAAAGCGGGGAAAAATTGATGAAATACTTAAATCTTTAATACTGATCCTCCTCTAATTTTGCTCTAAAATAACCAGAGGAACCATAAGAAGACACTCTATCATTCCTAGAAGAAAAAGTGCTTTTAGCCGACCTGTTTTTTCTGACAATATCCGTAGAATGTAATTTACTACCAGTCCCCATCAAAGAAATAAACAGCTACCATTGTTTTTACTCATCAGGTGAAATTATGTTTCATAAACAGCTAAACATGTGAACACTGAACATATCTGTACCTGCCTGCTGTTACTTTACTGCTGTAGTGTACTTGTACTCATTTATTTAGCACTAGAATGGTTATACATATTATAGATTGGTGCCTGCTACATCATATTGCATTTTAATGAGCTTTGTTTCCACTGTTTTATTAATGTTTTACATTGTTTGTGACATTTTCTTTCTTTTCCAGATTGTTTTAGGCTGCTTTTTAATATCTGACCAGAGACAACTGATGTAAATTATCCCTCATGTACAGTAACTTTATTGAACAATGAGCACTGTCTCTGTCAAATAAAGCACCATATAATACAACAGAAAAGAGGCTCCTACCCAGTACTTGTAAGGTGTACCTAATAAAGTGGCCAGTGAGAAATACATTAGCTATAAATAAAAGCTGCTTTTCAGATAAGTAGTTTACACGGAAAAACATACTGTTAAAGGTACACCAGCAGTCTTCAACCTCTGACTAAAAAAAAAAAAAAAAAGTGGTAACATCTGAATACATATTCAAATCATCCAATGAATCACCAAAAAGATGCAAGATTTATACATATCAAGACTGTGGTTTTCTTCTTTCCTCTGTCATTAATTATGTGGTGAACCTTCAGATTTATGTCTGTCCCTGTAAATAAAACTGGATGTATTATAGCCCAAAATAGCTCAAGCTCCAGCAGCTACAACCATAACCTGCTGCCACGGCGCTGATGCCTCAGTATTAAACTAATGACATGCATTTACTTAACTGTTTTCGCTGCTTATACCTCACTGCTTTCACTTAAGTAGGGTTTTTAAGGCAGGACTGTTAGTTGGAAAGGAGCAGTTTGTAGCATAGAAGCCTCTCCAAACAAAAAAAGTGTTGGGCGCCAGACAGGAGAATGGTTGAAATTCATCTCAACCTGTCAAATTTCTAAAGTATTTAACTTAAATTGGAGAGAAAATCCCAACTGCTCACTTCATTGCTACAAAAGACACATAATCATACAACACCATAAAGTTAAGGTTTCTTAACTTTCTTATTTTAAGTCAGTATCTCAAAATCATCACCAAAACATATCAGATTAGTCATCAAACTCAAGCAAGTCTTAAATCAGGAATTAAACAGTAAATTCAGACATTAAATTAAACTTAGGTAGTCAGACTCAGGAAACCCTAAGTTTTTTGAATAAATGTAGGCAAAGTGGGTGGAGTGTACGTGTGCATATGTACACAGGTGTGTTGTTGGTGAGTCTTCGGGTCCCTTACCAGTGATGTCATCTCCTGCTTCCTGTTACAACTTTTACATTTGTAAAGGACCTAAATACTTCTTCTACCTCTCAGTTTATGCATCTGATTAGACTGGTGTGAATATCTAGCATGTACATTCAGTCTTGGAGTGGCCAGATCTTGTATTTAATCCCTTAAACAACCGAAGCAAATGGATCATCTTTAAAGTTAAGACTGGCTTAAATGTCCAACAACTAAAACACAAACTGGTTGTCGCAAAACTTTCCTGGTTCTACTGAACATACTAAAAAATTTTTGATAATTTCCTATCAGCAAGCCTCTGTATTTAGTAAACGGGAGGATTAAAAAGAAAACATAAAAGCTTCATCCTTAAATCATCTTTTACATCTCTAAAATACTTTGCAGTCATTTTGTGTTTTCAGCGATGAAAATGAAATGTCCCGACTGCACTATCAGCAGCTCTTTTTCCTCATTCTTCTTCTCTTTAGGCAGATTTACCTGGAAAATAAATCTGACGATGAGCTGCAGGGTGAAAAAGGCTGAGAGTGCTGCTTATTAGCTCCAAATCCCCTCAAAATGAGACATTCTGCACACACCATGCTTAATCTACCTTGAAATCCTCCACACACACACAGAGACACACGGCTAAATCCTCACCTCTAAAACAAAGCCTGGTTCCTCGCCTCGGCCCGGACACTTGTCAGCTGTTTCAGTTTGATGTTCGTCCTCCCATAATTTAATATCATCTCCCAGAGTAACTGGTCTGAGGAAATGAGGATCCAGCGGAGTCCAAAGGAAGGGGTATTTTTTTAGCCCTTTCATTCATAACGGCAAACTGATATAAATGCAGTAAATATAAAAGAAACTATGGGCCTGTCGGTCTCTCTCTCATTGTTTTTTTTTTTTTTTTTTTTTTTTGTAATTTAAGCAATGTAAGTGCAATTATTAGAACAATTATCCTCAGGGATTTAAAATTAAGGAATAAATTACCAGAGATTAACAAAAACTAACAAAACCAATTTTAGGAAAACAGAACACAATCCAAACAACAAGCACTTAAATGGGTAAATATGTAAAACAGGCCAACAGTCTGCAAACAGCATATTTCACAAATAATTTCATAGAACAAAAGACAAATGTGCAAACTTTGCACTGCTAAATTAACACTAATCAGATCCAACCATGCGTGTATTATTACTTTACTGCTACAGCTCACTCAATGAGACAAAGAAGAGCAAAAATAAAAGTTCTACAACATGACGTGACGATTACAAATTTTGTGTAACCTTTGCTGTTTTCTAATCATAACTTGGTTTTATATGGATGATGCTTCTGCTATTGATTACTCTATTGTTTTGTGCTACATTGCAATGTTTCTCACAACAAACAAACGGCCCAGGGTTTGAGACCTCTGGTTAAATGGTAGAGTCTGATGCCTGTCACTACTGAGTCTGACGTTTGGGGTTTTGGTTTATTTAATAAAACATCAGTCCTGCCAGGCAGTTCCACTGTAGCTGTAATTAATAAGTTCCACTAAGAAGATTGCAAAACAACTTTAGCTAGCCCTTAGCGTAAGCTCACGTTTGACCCCTTGTGCTCCTGTAGTTCTGTCCCTTTTGTCCAAATATGATCACTTCAAGCTCAAAAAGCTAGCATGGTGACAACCAAGTCGCTAACTACTGGTGTCAACGCAGCAGTTCAGAAAGGATGATGTAATGGATAAACTGGGACAAAAGAGAAAGAAGAGCCAGCGTCAGGAATGTATGTTTGAGTGTGACATCAACAACCAATAGACCACTAGCACTGACGTCATCAATACAGGAAGTAAACAGATACACCGCCATATTGGAAGACAAGAGTGGAGGCAAGAGAGTGACACAGTGTGTGTTTATCAGTGATAGGATATTTGAAATGGGTTATTAGTGACAGTTTATCATTTATATATGGTAGACTATTTTCAAACATTGAACCTTGCTGAAAGGCAACGCTATTCGGAGAAACTGGCTGTGATTGATGGTTTGACCCGTACAAAGACACAGGTGCTGAGTGGGAGCAGGAACACCTAAAATTAATAACATTCACCTTTGTCAGAAATATTACGTACCAAAACAATCGTTATTTTAGATGTGTAAACTCACATGTTTTTTGGCCTTTCTTCATATCACTACCACTACACAAAGCAGACCTACGGTCACCTGTTGTGGTTTTTGTGTCACGGCACGGCTCAGACGCAGAGGCCGGCTATGAGAGCCCCAGCTGTGCACGGGCCGGAGCCTGGGGTTCAGCGAACACTGTGAACTGTGACTCAAGAACCACAACACGTACCGAGCCGTGGATAACCTGTACCACTGCATCCCTGTTGTTCACCACTTCAAATGGTTCTAGGTAATATTCAGCCGACAGGTGACCGTATGTCTACGACCATACTCGGTACTCTGTCTCTGGGCACTGAGTTCCTTATAGTTTTCTCCCTGGTTGGTTAAAACAGAGGGGATCCTGTAGAAAGACTTCTTTTCACCAAACCCTGCTGTTTGAGCAGCCTATGACTGCGCAAAAGTTAACCATAACTACAATATAAGTACAGTTTTATATCTAAAAAGCCTGGCACTCTTTCTTGCTTGCAGTTTGTCTTCCAATATGGTGGCAAAAATATTAATCATGTGACCCCTGATGTCATGTGGCAGCGGTTTATAGCAATTTATGATGCAGTGATCAATGCAACACATAACTTGGTGTAACCAAAAGTATTAAATAATGGACAATTTCATGCCAATTTGACCTGCTTTCTTTGAGTCATGACTGGATGATCATTCTTCCTCTCCCTCAACTTTGGAGGTTTTACTAAACACGTTAATACCACTTTTGTAGCAGCACAATCACTAGTTTAGCTTCATTGTTTACAGTGATGTGATGTATGCGGATGACATTTGGACATTCTGTTAGTGTTATGGTCACGCAGTCTGCACATGAGTCGCAGATATACCAGATCCATGTTGCACAGTGTGGATGCTGACAAACTTAAACGCTGCTGAAATCACATCAGTCACATCAATCATTCACAGCTACACCCTAAACCTGTCATGAAAGGGAACTGTTTTATAAAGTTTTTAGGGTACAATCATATGTCAACCTGCCACAGTGAAAGTAAGTGAGGCTTGAAAGTTGAAGCAGGTGTCACAAGCCCATCCTGTCTGTAAAAGTGTAGTGTGGGAAAGGACTATGTTGGATTGGATGCATTCAGTGGTGCATACTGCAAGTGGCAGCAGCAGGAGCCAAGAAAAGCCTCTTTTTACTCATGAAACTTTAAGTTCCAGGTCGACAGGTCCCTGATGACAAAGTTTTATTGATCTTTCATTGAGTCTGTGCTCACACTCTCTTTCATCTGCTCCTATCAGTCTCTCAAAGACAAAAAAAAAGTTCTCGATAAGGTGGTGAAGGTCTGCAGTGAAATAACTCTAGCCCTGCAGAGAAAACTTTACAGCAGTGGATTCTAAACTTTCACAGCTTAAGACCCTAAAATTCATTCTATGCTTCCTTGAGACCCACATTTACAAAAATAAGTCATGAATCGCCATATTTTATTTGAATCTTCCTTGTCAAAATGATGCTGAGTTAAGCACTTCGCTGGAACGTCACTGTATAAATCACATCAATTGTATCTGACTCTGACAAGTAGATTTAAAGGACTACAATCTATCAAACACATGAAATACGCAAATCATGACATAAACAATTCAAATGGTAACGACACAAAAACATGGCCGATATTTTCTAACTTTGCAAGTTTCTTTTTACCTTGTTACATTCTACTATGTTTTTTCTTGCATCTTTAGCATAATTTTTTTGTCACTTTACATCATTTAGGTCATTTCCTGTCCTCTGCCTTGGCTTTGTCACGGTCTGCAACCAATAAGTCTTCCAGAGAACACACTTACTCTATTATATTTATTTAATTTTTTTATTTCAAATATCAAAAAAATTTTTTAAAAAAAGCATTCGAAAAGGAGCGAAATGAAGTACAACTGATATACTCCTGTCCCCTTACCCCATCTTTTTCTACTGATCACAAAGTCCCATGTCAGTTCCTCAAAGTACCTTAACAAATCTTACACATTAAAAGAAATTCTAAACAATCCTGTACAAAACGCAAAAATATTATACATATCAAAAATAAACTCTGTCCATTTCATAACTGCATTTCATAACAGTGTTTGACGTATCAAAATATTTAGAAAGATTAATTCACATAACACATTGTGTGCTTTACTCTGATAATCGACGACCTAAATTTTGGATCCAGATCCTGTGTTTTGTGAAGGCAGCTCTGCAGGATCACTGCAACAGATTGTTATAAAAGGAAGCAGTTTCCCCTCGTGTCTGATTGTGTACTTCATGTACATCAATAGTTTCAGTTTCTGCCATCTTTTACCATCTTAAACACTCCTTCTTGAACTCCAGGAGGAAAATATTATTTACCGTGCTTGTGAAATTATGTTTTTTGGTTTTTGAACTTTCTTGGCATTAAATATTCATCCTACTGACAAATAAAAATATTGACTGACTGATGTTTCAATCCTTTCTCATGGATTATTTGCACTATATCGCACTATAATATATCATTATTATTATAATGAGGAGAAAATGTGCATAAATAAACAGAAAGACAGAAAGGAAGACTTTTCCTGAAAGTGTGTTATACATCATCTTATGCGTTTTGGGGATTATGGAATTCTGGAGAGAGAGAGAAAAAAAGTGGCTTTACGTAGTACTGCCATGAGGTCATTTTGACCTCCATTACCTCTAATGTAAAACTGCAGTTGTGTAAGGAACTGTGCAGCGACCACATGCAAATGAATGAGGCAACTGAGATTGTGTCACTGCCCCTTCCAACAGAGGAGGAGCAGCCTCAGGAAAAGCAAAGGCAATGTACAGTGAAAATACACTGTAATAAAAAACAAAACAGTCCCATTTTGCATCAGTGCTGTGACCTGTGTGTGGTCAGTGGACTGTCAAAGTGTTGGTACTGCTTGTGAATAAGCTATGTGGAAAATGGCATAACGTGGCGTGGAATAGGTTTGTGGTTCCCAAACATTTTCTGTAAAAAATTCAGAATTTCTGTTCATTTCACGACAGCAAGGGACTGTTGTTATTGTAATGTTCAAGGTTTATGAGCAATGTTCATTTTAATTTGTTTGGCAGCTTTCTCATATTTTATTAAATGTATTTTTCTATTGATAGTTTAACCCATAAAGACCCAAACATCCAGGATCGAATACAATCATCTACTGATGTAAAATGTTTTATACCTCTGAACAACTGAGCTTATTAATAAGTATAAATATTTGGTGTAAAATACAGTTTGTCGTCTTTTCACGGTCATCAGATATGACCCATTTGGACGTTCAGAGGCTCCGTAGTGAACGTGGAAACACCATCATCTTCTACAACATTGATTCACCAGTAAAACCCATGGAGCTGGATCGACGACAGTGGATGGAGACAGTAGGGTTATGTTCAGTTAGTGATATTTTTGCTGAAAGTCACTTTTCTCTCTTTTTGATATAATAACCCTCAACTTTAATCTGAGCTTTTATGAACATCTACATAATCAGTGAATTAAATATAGGAAAATAACTGATTTTCACTGAGAAAATGCAAAATAAATAAGTTAATATTACAATAAATGTTAAATCACTTAAGAAAGGTTGAATATAGAGGGAAAAGCCATTTGGGACCTACCACAAAAGTAGCGCTGGGTCTTTATGGATTAACTGAAGTGAATATACATATCTATATATTCACTTATATATATATATATATATATATATAGTCATAAAGCAGCAGTGGTGTGAGGTTAAAATGACCTTGTGGCGGTTCTAGTGTTAAAATAATACATGATTCCTTTTTTATCAGTGTCCATCAAGAAGCCCCAAAAACTAGAGGAAAATCTGACAAGAAACATCTACAACTAGAACAGAAGATACATTTATTATACCTCTAAAAGAAGGCGTGTTTTTTTCATAGGACACTGAGATATTATATCATGTACATTTAATAACGAGAGAGAAAACCAAGGTGTAAAAGATTCGACTGGTAAGATTTGTGTCAATAATGGTTTGGGTCAGTGAAGAGAACTTTTTGGACACTTGGACGTTCATGCAAATGTTGGGTGGTCGAAATCACAGAAACGTGTGCAATCATTTAAGAGATACAAGTTGTTAAACTGATGCAGCTGCACAAAATGTTTCCGAATTTGTGTCCAAGGGTCCCAGACATCAAGGACTTTGCAGACACCTCATGTAGGCTCTGGGCGTTCCAGCTCCAGCTGCTGACATGATGTGTGTACAGAGGAAATGTGTTTATTTATAAGCTGGACACTGTTAATTATCCGCCTGCGTGGATAATTATCTCCAACTTCAAAAACATTTTACCCCCAGAGACTCGGAGAGGCTGTGTGGCCAAGATCAGGACGCCCAAAATATCTGCCGCTAATTGGAAGATAACGATGACTCATCAGCAAAATACACACAGGATACGGGCTGTGAAATGTGGACCTGCAGGCAAAGTGAAACAGCAGCAGCAGATACAGGGTTTAGATTTTACAGGATTTTACATTTAAATCTGGTCTGGCTGTACCTTTACAGGTGTTTTTACCTTCAAAGTCAGCTCTTCTCTCAGGTCTGGCTCCAGAAGGACTCAGACGTCTCAAATCCAGGTGAGGACGTGTTGCAGTTGAGGTCACCAATCTGTCATTTTCTTTTGGGATGCGATAACAGCAGCGATGGTGCAACTGTGACATTCTGGACTGATACTAATGTTATTTTAATTTTGTTTATGTTGATTTCCTTTTTCTTTTTCCTCCCTTTGGTAAAACAAAGAAATATTCATTATATATAGAACAGATATTTTGAAGAGTTTTAGGCTCCTATTGGTGAAAAAAACATCTTTGCTGATAGCTGATGAATCAACAAAGCTGATATTAGTTGACACTGATGTTCAAATTCCACAAAATACCAATGCTACTCTGGAAAAATGCTACACTACATGCAAAAAGCCTGCAATAAAAATGTTAGTTAGTAAAAGGCTGTAAGGTTTTATCACCAAAATGGATATGGGTTGGCCGTGGCTCAGGAGGTAGAGCAAGTCATCCAATAACCAATAATCAAATCCTGCTCTGTTCTAGTCATGTGCTGTTTGTGTCCTTGGGCAAGACACTTCACCCTCCTTGCCTCCAGTGCTGCTGCTCACTGGTGTATGGAGGCGTATGATTGTTCAGTGGTGGCCATAGGCACGAACTGGCAGCCACACTTCTGTCAGCCTGCCCCAGGGCAGCTGTGGATACATATGTAGTTTACCACCACCAGAGTGTGAATGTGTGAGTGAATGAATAATGGATCCACTGTACGCACTTTGAGTATGCGTTCATAGAAAAGCACAATATAAATCTAATCCATTATTATTATTAATGTATGAAAAGTTGAAATAGTTGTTGTGCAGTAAAGTGATCCCTGTTAATATTTGACATATATTAATCCAATTTCAACTGTATTTTTCCACATATTAAGTGCTTCATAGCTAATTTATAAGATAAGGCAGAAGAAACCAGGACAGATTAAAATGACAAATACATAAAACTGACTAAATACAATAAATTAAAACATAAAAGCAACAAAGTGACAAAAACTAGAATAAAAATATAAATTAAATCCACAGAATACAAGTGAGTGAAGCAGAATAAAAACTTGACAGGCACAAAAAAATGTGTGTGTATATGTAACAATCAGCTTAAAGAAACTGCAGTTAAACCAGTAAATAATAATAAAAATGATACACTAAAAAAATATAATAAAGTAGCCTATTGAATTTGTAGTTTTTGTCCTAAAATAAACTTAACTCGTTACATGAGTCAAGTTCTCTTCGACCTGCTGCGGTGTTTCTTCCTCTTTTCTGAATCACCAGTTGTTTCAAATGCAGCCACAGCGTCTCCTGGTGGTCAGGTCATGAACTGCACAAAACAGCGAATGGGCCCATTTCAACTGCGCATGTTTGTAACCGGAGACGCGCACGGTGTGGAGATGATCTGAAGTGAGGCTGGAAGGTTCTCCTGTGGGAAAGAGACGAGTGTAACCTCTGCGTATGATGCAGCCACATGGGAGTCAATAACAGGCAAAAACAGAACCCCAGTCGGGTCATTAGATCTGTAGACTGGGTTTGTAGAGTCCAAACTAAACATCATACAGTTTAAACACTTCTGAGTTTATGATCAAGAGCTGAAAATATGCACCTTTTGTATTTACATTATACACAAAAAATAAAAACAAAAAACACTAATTACATTAAGAAATCTTTAATATTTTTAGTTACTGAGCTCATCTTTTTTTCTTATTTGCTATTTCTACATACTTTCATAACATTTTACTCCCAAAATCCCAATCTATTTATAAATATAAAATAAAAAGCTATGTACTTTTTCTACTGTGCAATAAAATGTAATAGAAGTCAATCTTATTAATTCCACCAGACGCTCCTTTAGTTTATGCAGACTCACTGAATACTTTTGGTGAATGACATGTACTCGATACATTACATTCATAGACATTTAACTTACATTATTATTGTGATCAATAGCCTGTTAAACTGGAGTTTTACTCAGATGGAGTCCACTTACCTGTGTGAACATGTATCCCAGGAACTCTGCGCTAAATGAGAATGAAAGTAAAAAGTAATTAAATTAAAACAGCATAACAAAATAAAAATATATGGTTTTACGAAGACAAAAAAAATACATATGCAAAATAATCATAATGAACCAAGTTAAGACAGATCAGTGATTCAATAACATATTTTAATTTTTCAGTGTTTTAGTATAAAAAATCCCAGCATCTCCCGTTGGCTATAACTGTGGTTTTTTTCCCAGAGAATCAGCTAAAGTACCAAATGTATTTACACACAATGTCATCCAGAGGGCTGAGACAACACAAAGTCCAGCCAACACTACCCCAACAAAAGAAACAGAACAAACACTACCACCGCACCGTTCAGATTAATGCTATCAATCAAAAAAGAAAAAAGAAAAAAATTAAAAACCTCACAAAACAACAGAAGAAGAGGAGGGGCCCCTAAGGAGGGCCCCCACTGTGCCCGTAGTATTTTCTTACATACTCTCTATAAAGTGATGCATAAACAATTTCTGCTTTACAATAAATTAGTTCAGGCACGTTCTCTTCTCTCCTGCAGCTGACTGTTGTTCATGTGGAAAAGATGACCATGTGACGTTTTACAGAAGACACTTGAACTCATCACAGCACACAAACACACAGAGAAAGGCGCAACCCCTTAAAAAAAGATGGTTAAAAAAAAAAACACATTAGTGGAAAACTTGTGGGCAGCAGATTTTTTGGTTTCGGTATGAATGATGCACTTCAGGCATTTTAAACTTTGAAACTTCTATATAGATTTTATATAAATATGTACAAACAAAAATTAAAGAAGTCCTGTAAAAACATTCAGTAAAAAAAATACACACACACACACAAACAAAAAAAATAATGCCAAGGAGAACTTGAAGCTGACAAATCAATAAGTTACAAAAACGGTAAAAAAAAGGAGGTGAAATAAAAACAGTATGCAGGTTAGTTTAGTTTTGTCTCTCTGTGGAGATAGCACCAGGAGAAACACCCACGCCTCCCACCATATAAATATGTGATGAACAGCTGAAAAAAAAAAAAAAAGGAATAAATTAGTGTCAGGCCTTGTATTTACAGGAGCTGCTGCAGCACATACACACACTGATGGACGCACTATGGCAGTGAGATTGTTGCAGCAGTCTTGCAGCACATTAAAAGAGGTCAAAGGTCACCCTCTGACACATTCATCAGGTTTAGACCCGTCATTTCGGTCCTCACAGCCCAGGTTGGATTTTTTTTTCACCCGCTAACTGTGTTGTTTTCGTTGCATAGCTCTTGGACAAAACAAGGTGACCGTCTCAAGCTACAGTGTTTAGGACAGATGTGGCATGAAAGCAACCCGGCTCCAGTCGACAGGAAATGGTAAACATGACGAGTGTGTGCTTGTGCGTCTCTGCGGCATTCGGTTTCGAAACAAACAACTGAAAACAAAGAAGACAGATGGATGATGGGAGGGAGGGAGGGAGGAGTTCAGTCTGTAAGGGCCGAGGCATTACTCGGCATGGGCTTGCCACAGACGCGGCTCAAGTGGTCCATGGCTCGGTCGAAGGCGAGCCGCACAGCTTTTCTATGGAAGGGGGAGCACGACTCCATCAGCTTCAGTCTGTCCAGAGACTGATAGATCCCAAATGGAGCCATCTTGGATTTAGGAAGCCATTGCCTGAAGAAAGCGGAGACAGAGGTCAGTGTGTGTTAAAAGGTCAAAAAGTTTTATTTAATAACAGTTTTCTAAAGAAATGTAGCCTTGTGCACATCCTGACTAATTTACACACGAGTGTGGTCATAACAGTAATAGAACCACTAGAAGGAAACATAAAAATCCATTAATCAGATGACAGGCTGGTGGATGAGAGCGTAGAAGTTTAAGGCTGTGGTCTGTGGTGGGAGGAGCCACCTTTAACACCACATGATGACGTCCAGAGAGTGTATCACGTTTGAATCCTCCACAGTAGGGTCGGATACATTTGGGACATTGATCACTAACAGTACGAAGTGTTGAGCCTTTCACGGCCGTACACATGGAGAAGAGATCATGATTTTTACTTCTAGTTCTCTTTAAAGGATTGACAGCCCACATGTACATGAAGATATGGAATGTTTTAGTGCCATACAGATCTGCAACACATCATAAATCCACCACTTATCTTTACCTATAAAAGCAGTTAACATAGACAATGTGTGACAGAAGTTATTTGCTCAAAGTACTGACTTTTTTTGTCATTAGTGCCTCCTTTCCATTAACACATGAAAGTAATATGTTGTGCAGTTATGTCACTTGGCCATGACATGGATTTAATGACTATAAAAAATGTAGAGGATAGCAACACCCCCTGAGCCTGAAAATCAGGCAAAGATATGGTTGGAACTTGGAATGAAGTGAAGAGTTGATTTCATTCATTTTATCTGAATCTACTGGGTCACACACAGTGGGGCGCCCCCTCCTGTACAAATGAAAGAGGTTCATTCTGCATTTGTAAAGGAGTTATGGTGTTTTCAGACATTTGACCTTAGAAAAGTAGGTCACAAAATAGGTCACGGTCATCCATTTCAGAACTTGTCCAAACTCTATACATGACGTACGTGAAAAAAATTTTAAAGTTCCAGCTGTTTTTTTTTTTTTTGTTTACAAGATGTGACATACAGACGGACAGACATGCTGACGAAAATATCCCCTTTGGTGTGCCAAGGGGGTAAAAAACAAGAAAAAAAATAAACCACTCAGTCTGACCATTATAACTGCCAATAATATCAAGTAATCATAGGCTTAAAGTACCAGTCCAGCATTGACACTGACACCATGATTAGCCTGAAGTTACTCCTCTTTTTCAGGTTCTTACCGACTTTCTGCTCAAGACTCTCCTCTCAGTTTTTAATTACCTGACACAATTTTCATTTAATGCAGGTAAATCTAGCACTGGTCATTTTTTCTGGGTTGTTTTTGGTGATAAACTGTCATTTCTGTCTCAGAGGACGCAGAGACCCTCACCAGCTGCGTCTGCTGTCGAAGAAGTGGACGAGGAAGAGTTTCTCTTCGGACCTGAACTGCATCCGCTCTCCGGCTCTGAGAACGTCCCGCGGTGGTCTGGGAAGATCCACCCCGCTGTGGATCCTCCGCGGCCTGGGCTCCATGATCTGTGAAGACACAAACATCAGTTGGTTGAGTGAGGCAACTTCGCATTCATCGCAATGTGTGGAGTAAATCCTGAGGCGACGGCGCCACAAGCCCCCAGCGACTGCACAGACACAAGCATGCAAAGTCCACCTCAACATGCACAGCAAGCAGTCAGCCACTAGCCAGCTGAAGCTCCACGGCTGAAAGCACAAAACATGACAGCAGAGAGGGAGAGGGTGACTGACAGTCACTCACCAGGGCAGGGAAGGAGGGATATCCACTACACTTAGCCCAAACTAGTTTAAGAGGCTCCAGAACAAATGCAGAGGTGTCTGAAGGCTTCCACACAGCTACAGGAACAACAACAGGCAGGTTAACATCACTGCAACAACACACACACACAGCTATAGTCAGGTTAGTAACCTCACTTCAGCACAACACAGACACACAATATACACACACCAGGTAGCTCTCAATAGAGATTTTGATAACCTAGTTTTTATCTTTAACACTTTACTCAAACTTTCCTTCCTGCACATTTTCCCCAAAATTATGTTGTGTGTCTTACCTTCAGATTGGTTACTCTATTTGAGTTTTGTTCCTTTGTGTACTCTCAATGGGTTCTTGAGGTCTAAGTATAGGCTATACTCTCATTTGGCTTCTTCTATGACAAAATGAAACGTATGAATTTGAAAATGTAAAAAAAAAAAATGACACACACACATACGACACACACAACCAGAGTAAACACTGCATGATATTTAAAGGTACAATGTGATATTCAGTAAATCCAGGTCTTTTAAAACACTAGTGACTGTTTACTGAACTGCAGGCGGTATTCTGTGGCTCATGCCTGCATTTTTACTGGGGTTTGAGTTCCTTGGACTCCTTTTCTAAGTTGAAGGTAGCTCAAGTTTCAGAGTCTCTTACATACAGAAGAGGAAAAGGGTCCTGAATCATTAGGAGGGGGGCAGGAATAAGCTTTAAGAGATTCCTGAAAAATCAGACACACAAGCCTCCACCTAAACTCAGTCTACAGTTATCATGAATATAGGGAAATGTGAGAAGTGAAGGCAATCAAAATGAATAACACAAGTGTTGTTACGTTATTACACATTGTACCTTTAATCAGAATGTTCAGAACTGTCTGTCCCACCTTATTAGATATCAAACAGGTGGAGCAGTAAACAGAGAACTCAAAAAGAAAACAAGAAAAGTGCTTGCTGACAGCATTAGTTTTTATTACTATGTTCAGTGACCATCAGCTGCAGACAGAAGAGTTGACCAATCAAAGCATGCCATGCTGTGTCATGCACTTTCAATCGATGACCTTTTGTTGGGCTCCTGCTCTCCTTACCTGAAGACACCTTGGCAGCTTTGGTGAACTCTCCGTTCTCCATACAGCTGATGAGAGAGCTTTTATCATCCACGGTGCTTCTACGAGCTGCAGCGGGCCGCCCCTTACCACTTTTAGAAACTGTGTTCATGCTGAAACAGAACCAATAATTGCAAGAATTTAGATAATTGCAAGATATGCATTACATGAACGCAGATTTTTGTTTCCAATTATACACACCTGGTACCACAGAGGACATCCCCACTGGAGGAAATACTTGACTCAGATGCGCAGCGGCGTCGAGGCTCTAGAGTACGAGTAGGCATTGAGGATTCCTCCTCCTCCACCACAAAACCATTCATTATTCCTGAAGAAAAAACTAGTAACAGTAACTATTTAGCAAGAACTATTATGATAACAGTGTAAATAAATACTAAATTTTAACTGGCTGTGACTTAAATGTGATCAAGTGATGTTTTTCTTTATGAAAGTTCAGCTGAAAGTTCAGCTGAAACACTCAGTTTATTTCAATCCAGGTTAAAAACCCACCTGTTCTCAGCTGCATTTGAATAGAGTTTTTATTCATCAGTTCAGATCTGCACTTTC
>JAPQRP010000025.1:19110177-19129054 GCA_037367295.1 Apogon hyalosoma
TTTTAATGTTTTATGTAAAGCACTTTGAATTGTCTTGTACATGAAATGTGCTATAGAAATAAACCTGCCTTGCCTTCCCTTGAAATGTTACATATATACAGCAGTTACCTGTGCCTAGACGTTTAATGGGTGTCTCGTCATTATCCTCGCTGTCTGCACTGCTGCGGCGGGTTCTTTTCTTTGGCAGGAGGAGGGTCTCCAGACGAGGGATCACTACTGACAAGAAGGTTTTGGCACCCAGCGGGGGTGGTGAACTGGCAGGTGCCTCTGCTACTTTAGGTGGTTTCTGTGGACTAGCGCTTTTGGACTTACGGAAGAGAATGTTGGTCCGTCGATTGCCAGTATCACAGGGTTCAGTGTGGAGGTCAGCGTTTGGGAGCAGTTGATCTGGAAGATTCCCATTGGGGGTATCATGAGGCAGTGAGGTAGATGTGTCGATGCCGCTGTCAAGCTCCATGGGAGATTCATCTACGGTGGGTGTGACAGGTTTCAAGGCGGGTGGGTCAGACACACTAGATGAACAATGGAGCTGCGGCGATGAAGGTAACGTTTCTAATGCTGGTGACGGTAAAGACTTCTCCTCCTTTGTGTGGGGCACTGCTGGAGGTTCAGGTAGTGATTTATCCTCTGACTTGACAAGCAGAGGACCAGGGTCCTGGGAGACAGATGGTGCTGGGAGGGTCTTCTTCAGGCTGATTTCACTGCGGACTTCCATGATGGTTTTCTTCAGCAACTTGAGCCTCTTGCTGCGAGACGGGCTGTGCTTCATGGCTGTGCTTCGGTCCAACTTCTCTAACAGCTCCTTCAACTGCTCCTCCAGAGGGGTCATCTGACGGTAGGAGGGGGTCAACAGACGGTCCACTGATATAGAGACAGGCAGAGTCAGTCAGTTACTTTAGGCAAGCAGACAAAAAAATTATATTGCAATTACAACATTAGTCATGATTTTAGTAGGAATGATCATTTTTGTACACTATTTGGCTTTTTTTATGAGATGATTTTTAGTGGGATCTGTAACTCACATTTGTGATATGTTTTGTGGATCAGGGATTTTCCATAAACAATGAACTATAACAACCTTAAAAACAGGGGGAATTATAATCAATATTATACAAATTAACTATATAACATGGATGCCTATAGTATAAAATACTGTCTCGTCTCAGACCCTCTAGATTATATTTTGATGGTTTAATTGCATGAACAGATTATAAGACAAGAATAGTAAATACTCCGGATTTAACTTGTGATTTTAGTTCATAAATATAATAATGTGCTGAATAACTTCTTCAGACTACTCAAAATTGTCAAAAATACATTTATTCTTCAGTTTGCTTATGCTGCTCTTCAAATGCAAGACAAAAAACAAACCTAAACACAGTGACCAATAAATGACATACCGTCTTCCCAGGTAAAAGGGGGCAGGGCTTCAATCTTCGGAGCTTCAGGTAGGTGCATTCCACTGGGGAAGTCAAACCCGATCCTTTCAGCATCCCTGCGGGCCCTTCGCAGGATGGCTCCTCCGTGGTCTTGCATGCGCAGTGCAGCCTTGTAGAAGAATGTGTCCTTGGCATTGTATGTCATGCAGTTTGTGATGATGAGGTTGAAATCAGCCTCAAACTCCCCCAGGCTTTGGTAGCCATGAGCATCTATGCGTTTCCTCATGGTGGAGAAGTCCATGGGGGTCTTGATGTGGTCCAGGTAGTCTGGAACCTGCAGGGAAAAAGAACAGGTCAAAGCCCTGCTGAGGTCCTGGTCATTTTCTGCCTTAATATCTTTATCTTTTCGTCACGGTCTTTAAAATGATCTGAAATCTTCAAGGGCATTATTTAATAGTTTCTTTCACTTTTTCAAAAGTGACATTCTGATTCTCATAGCCACTGTGAGGTACTCCGTTATTACTGCAGAGATGTTAGAGCACTTCAGTTTTATTTCAGTGTGCCTAATAAACTTGACCTGACTGAGCAAACTGATGAGCAAGTACAGACCTCTTTGATGCTAACGGGCTGAGCAAAGATGCTGTATTGGTCCTTCTCTTGCAGCTGACTGAGCACAGCTCTCAGGAGGATGTTGAACGGGGTCAGCTGGGCCTCCAGGACTGACTGCTGCAGCTTCATCTAGCAGAAAAAAGATCACCAGTGTTCATAAATACAATTTAAAAAGACTCGATGTCTCAACTACAGGCTGTATGCAAAGACTGACATAGTCACAGCTTCTCAACAGGGAAGATCATCAAGAACATCTCACTCTTCCCCTGGTGGATGGATGCAGTATAGATTAAAAAAACAGCACCTTACAATTCTATGCTAGTTTTTCCAATAGATTTCAAGATGCAAAGTTCTGTTTAAAAGTACCATCATTTCTTAACAGTTTGTTTGTTCCAAGTTATTTAATGCAATAAAAAGATGACTGGCAGCTGTAATAACTATTCACTGTTTCCAATACATCAATCATCATATCTAAGTACGTTCAATTTTACATAGCAGGAGAAAGTGTTGATTTGGTGTTCATCTTTATATGCATTGTGTAGACATAAAGAAAATGCAAAAAATGACATACAATGTTGTTCAAGATGTCCCTTGAAAAACAGAACACAATAAGTAAGATCTTGATGCACTTTTTTATGGTGGCTCCTTTATCACCTCGCTCAATGTTTATCATCTTTGAACTGAAATTTTAAAAATACAGACAAGTAACAATAAATGAATCTACCTCCTCCCTTTTCAGCTTCTCCCTCTTCCTGATGAGCTCCAGGAGTAGGCGGGCTCTCTCTAGGTCATGGCGGAGGCGGTGCCATTCCTTAAGTTGCTCCTTTAGCGCCTGGTTTGTCTCTGCTCGGTGCTCCTGCAAAAAACAAACCATTTCCATGAATGTGATTTACAAGATAATTCCTAGCAGTTTAAAACTGCAGTCTACAAACAGCTCTGACCATCTGATTGGATTTTGGTGGCTGGGGGTTGGACTGCAGCCGTCGGATAAGTGGCACATTGTTCCTAGACTGCCTCTTCAGCACCCAGTAGCTTAGTACCCGCTCGACAAACGGGCGTTTCCTCTGGACTGCCACCTGATTCAGGATGGTGTCAAAACTAAATTGCAGGCATAGAAACATACAAAAATGTTAGTTATTAAACACTTCATTATTATTCAGAAGTAGTTGATGAACTGTGTAAGTCTTGGTTGCCTGCCTACCTTGAGGCAGTGATACTTGGTCCAGAGTTAGTTGGGGTTTCAGGTTCTGGCTCTGGTTCTGGCTCAACTCGTTTGGTCTTTTTCTTATGCCATCCTTTTGCCCGGGCCTTTGCTCTCTTCTCAGTCCTCTTGTGGCAGGCTCCATTTTTTGGATGTGGTTCCTCATAGATATTGAGTGGCCGGCGGTCACATCCTTCTGGCGTGTGGACACAGCAATAGGCTGTCTTTTTCACAGAGAAGGTGGTGCCACCCGACTCAGTCACCTCTTTTACAGGGTCCATTTTCATGTAGAGGCCAGCCTTCTGGGCACAGCTGACATGAAAGGCTGTGTAACAGTTGATCTTGTCACATTGGATACATGCACCAATGCCCTTCTCCTTGCACAGGTAACAGGTGAGCCTCCAGCGTGCTGGTGGGATGTTACTGACACCGTCAATCGGCTCAATGAAAACCGTATCAGAGAAGCCAACCTCTGGCACCCACAGGGCACATGCCACATGGCCCCAGCGGTCATCATCCGTCTTCTTCAGGGCTCCACCACGATTTGGACAGAAGACACACTCGGCAGGCCGTGATGGACACTGCAGACAATGGCGGCACAGCCATTGACCCTCAGGGATGTATGGCACACCGTAGCACTCCTGGTGAACTGCAATGTTACATGAGTCACAGAAGAGGATGATGTTGCTATCTGCTCCATCTCCATCCATGCAAATGCAACAGACAGCATCCTCATCCACCAATGACTGCAGGTCACTCCGGCCTAGTGTGGCCAAGTATGACTCCTTCTCGAAGCGATCCATGAGGAATTCAAAAAGGTTGTGTGACACTTGGCTAATGCCCTCACTCTTCCTTTTTTCATTCATGAACTCCAGCCAAGCGAAGTCCTCCTCATCCATGTCGTACTCCACCTCCTCATCCAGTTCTTCTGCTGTCCTTTCAGTATATTTGTAGTATGCCACCGGCCTCTTCGGCACCACCGGCAGATTGTACTCAACCGTCCTGACCTTTGGCTCCAGCAGACCACTTGCATTCCCATGGGTGCCAGTTGCACCTTGAGAGGCAATAAGTGCTGCATTTTTTTTCTGTTGGTTGTTTTTGAGGCGCACAGAGCGCACCAGGACCTGCTGGGGTTTTTCATTGTTCTCCTTGTTGCTGTTGCATTCCATAATCTCCTGTGCTGTGGGGTCATCATCAGAGATAACATCCAGCTTGTCATAGATGCTGATTCGGTGCACACGTCCATCCACCTCCAGCTCCACCATGCGCTGAGCCTGCGCATACGTCAATGTCTCCCGGTTTGGTGACGGCTTGATGGGCGAAGACTCTCTCTTCAAGACTGTCGGGCGCTGTTGTCGACCTTTTTTCCTCATATTCAAACCGTTAGGACCCTAAAGACCAAACAAATGATACAATCGTGCTAATGGGTTGAGTGACTTGAGAACAGCACTAACTATTACAATAATGCAACCACCAGTATATTGACATAGACACGCTGTTCAATAAGTAACAGATCTGAGCCTCAATGCAGTCTTGCAGGAACAGTGTTAGCCAGTTAATGTGTTTACATAATGGCTTTAGAACACCTCCAGCCTTTCAGCTATACTAAAACACAACATTGTATGTTATCATGGTAATGACTGTGTGTCAATCCATTCTATTTACATGCCATTATTTAATATTGTTTACTCATGTCATACCTAAACTTTAGAAAATAAATGATATTCAAATCAATGATAATTGTTACAATCATGTATTAACAATTTGACCACTCTGATAAACACTGCTACTGAATTGAATTCTATGTTTGTGAAGAAGGAAACATAAATCAGATCAGGAGAATGTATGACCATATTAAGCAGATCAGGCTGAAACTGTGACCAACCAGCTTTGAATAAAGCCTCTTGTAGGTACCAATTTGAATAATTTATTACTGGCTAGCTGCAGACATAGGCTTTAAATTCGCAGTATCCCTGCTCTCACTCTCATAATTTAATGACATCGAAATTCCAGATGTAACCTTCCAGGAACATGAAGCATTGCTTTAAGGAGGAAGCTCCAGTGACAGGAGCGCTCATGTATGAGGTGCACATGCTGCTATTTTGTTGCTGTAATGTAATGCACAGGGGGCGGAAATAGAACACTGACTGTAATAATGCTTGGTGGATGAATGAGAGAAATGTTTCGGGTGCAGCACAGCCACATGACTACCGTGAGTGTCCAGCTGCCGTCAGACGGGCTGCAGCCACAGAAAGCTGCATTACATCGGCTAAAAACAGTTTTAAGTCCAAGTGTTCCCCTCTGAATGAACGGCGTGTGCTAGTCATGGCTAGCGTTAGCTCGGCTTAACCGAACTACAGCATTAAAATGAGAGATTAACTGGATCTGCTTTAATGACTTTTAGCAACTATGGGCCCGGTGCCTCATAAGACAGCCCGCTGGTGCCCCCTCTTCAGCTACCGGCCTCTCTGGTGGCCCGTTAAACGCATTAGGACACTCCGTCCACAAACCTGGCTAACATTAGCCTGTTAGCCTTAAACCCCACTGGGGGGAGGAAATATGGCGACCAACACAACAAGAAACTGACTCGATAGAAAAAGTTGGTCGTTCTTCGGAGCACACTGGGTCAGCTTTGAGGTCAAGAGCGTCCAGATTGTAAGGAATAAATATTTAAATGTGTGGACAAACTGAGGAGGGACTTACCCAGGTGTTTTCTAGAAATCAGCTTATAAAAACAGGAGCAATGGCGGCGCGGCCTGCGGAGCACAGCGGCAGCTAATTCCACATTCAGTCAGCTCCTCCAATGGCCGCGGCCCGCACTGAACGAACCGTGTGAAATCTGAAAGTGACCGACGGGTATCCAGGGCGACGGAGGCAGTTTAATGTGTTATACTTCAGCTAGGGTGAATATCGACCGATAGGAGGGTTCAGAGGTTGATAGAAGTAGCAGACCTCGTCGGCTGCCCGAGCTTCTCTTCCCCCAACAACAATGCAGTTGAGAGTCGTTATGACGTGACGTCATCGCGTACAAACGAAAACCAGGAAGCCACTATAAGTTCTGAATGACCACACCAGGTTAGAACCCTGGGCAACAAAAAGAAATGACGGCTTTACTATGACCATCTTTAATGCGTCTTACTGTACTCTGTACACTCAATAGCCTATTGGGCTTGACTGGAAGGTTAGGCTATTATTGATTGTATTATTGATTGAAATTAATTTTAACATAACTGGATGCAAAACTGTAAAGCCACTGAATACAGCATGAATTCATTTTACACCAGTGCTATATTCCCGAATACAGAATAAACAGTCATCCCTACCGGTATTACACTGTATTTAATGAATATAGTCACCTTCCTAATATAAGTCATTTTTGACAAAAACTGCCTGAATCATCAAATACTGAATGTTCTATTTCCTGAAAAATTGGAAAAAATTACGAAGGCTATTACAGTAGGAAGGTGACAATATGCTAACACAAAATAGGAGTCATTTTGTTTCGCAGTCATGAACTTTTTAACCAGAAGTTAATGTCAAGTGTTCTTTCATTCTTTTTTTTACTTTTGTTGTAACAAATATTGCTCTGTTGTCCAAGTAAATTATTATCTAGTGAGTTATGAAGTTTTGAGGGACATTACATGCTCGGAACTTCAGCAATCTTTACACTTGCGTCAGAAGTGTCAAAAATGGTGTATTTGCCTCAATCAGTAAATTGTTGAATGTTATTATTAATCTGGTGATACTAAATAACTAAATGGGCAGTTTAGCGTGAAAACAATAGGACTAGGCCTGCAGTCTGTTCATCAGCTGGTCTACCTGATGCACAGATGAGACAGAGCCTGTCATCAGGTCTGGAATCCGGATCTTAACGATATTAATAATGAATGAAGTTGCTGCTGCTCTGCCAGGTGCAAACATACACACAGCTGCTGAGTTATGGCTTCTTCATTATAAGCTCAGAGAGGATAAAAACTTCACCAGATGGCGTTTCAGGAACACCCTGGATTACTAGTGGTTACCATTGGTGAATACTGCACCTAGTCATCTTTGTGTATACATTACAAACTGAAACAGGCCAAATCTAAAATATGTTGACAAAAGACAAAGAAGTCAGAACACACCACATTACAGTTTCTTACATTTCGGGATGTGTTTTTTTTCAACATCAGGATAATTAACAAAAAGCCCTTAAAAAGTCATGCATCAACCTGACTATGGATTCAGTGAAAGAAAGTCAGCCTGCACATACAAGTTTAGTTTTATTATTTGCACATACATACAGTAGCATATAGATGGGACAAGAGATGGTAAAAACCCATAGCCTTAAAAATGGTAGATCTACAGAAAATGACACATTAAAAATAAAAGTACATCATTCTTTAAAACGACCTTTGTTGATGGGTTTCAGGACAGATCTGAGGCTGAGATCTGGAGCAGGGTTTCTCTTTTGCGATGGTGTGAGTTTGTTCACCACATAGTACACTGTCTACACACTGTAGCTAACCTCCTTTTCTAACCCTGTAGAGAATGGGGGTCATTTAAGTAAATACTGCTTTAATGATATCTCCGTCTGTTTCAGGTGAAGTCTGGTGGGTCATGAAGACTCAGCTGATGGATCCTGGTCTCGCCTCTGGTTGGGACAGTCGGTTGGAGCGTCCTCTCTGGACAACAAATTGTTTTTCCGGAGGTGGCAGGCCTGCTGGTAAGGCGGCTGGATGGGGGGCTGGGTGGGGGGGGTGTACTGGTACTGCTTACCAGCCTCCAGCTAAGGACAGAAAACAGCAGAGCAATTTATCACAAAATGATCCTTTTAATAATGTGCAATTCTAGAGCTGTCAGTTGAGGTTATAATGCTAAATGCAGCCTCCATTTACAGCTCAGTATTGATTAAACTTTTTGGGAGTGAATGTGGTCTATGTATTTAACCTGTAGAGGGTAGGTTCTGTCCGAGTCAAAGGCGCTGAGATCCCCACAAGCCAGGAAAGGAACAATGACACGGTTTGGACCTTCTAACTGGTTAAAATCCACATCTGAGGAACAGACAGCCAAACCAGACTGAACCAGAAGCATCACAGAATCACGTGCTTCCCATTTAATCTAATGTAAACAGACTGAACTATGTTTTACTGCTTATACAAACAATCAGAGATCTGTATGATAACAAAAATATGAGGTATGGGGTAAATTTTAAGTCTTTAGTTACCATAGGAGTGATCCAGCAGAGGATTGGACATGTTGGGGACATAACCTTCAGGAGGCTGGTAATTCTGACAGACCACAAACGCCTCTGGACAGACACAACAAGAAGAGACGCAGAGATTTACCACTAAATCAAAACCAGAACAGCTTTTTTTAAAGCAAAGTTTCCCAGTGCACTGTTTGATTATTTGAGGACACACTTTTCAAAAATTGGAAAACCATTGCCTCTGAGAATTATTATTATTATTATTATTATTGGCCATGATGTTCCTGCTGATCTTTACTCCCATTTCCACATAATCTCAAAACCATCTCATTCCAAAGAGACATGTTTTGGGAACTGATGGTGTGATTATTGTAAACAAATATAGTATACATGTAACATATTCAGTGCACATTAACATAACTCTGAAGGACACAAAAATGACTGTAGATGGAGTTACAGGCTTGTTTTTTCCATCTCGAGGGTTTTTGAATTGTACTTTCCATGGCGAGCTAAACAGTGTCTCCTGTGACCTAATCTTTGTGAATTTCAAATCTAAGTTGTTTCATTTATATAAAAGTAGAAGTGTAAAATCACATATTTTGGTTTTAGTGAGAATTATGAATTTCTTGCCTTAACTAATGGGCTGCACCTTCTTATGTTTCTGCAGGAAAAAACAGTGAGAGGATGTCCAAAGATGTGAAGCTACTCCTTTAAGTGAAATTCTTGTAAGACTTTTTTGAATGGAATTTTATTAATATGGGGTTTGTCTCCTGTCTGAGCCATGTGTTTGGTTTAATTTGGCACCTCACCAATGCTGGAGTTTCTGCTGCTGCGAGGTTTAGCACAGGTGACCCCGCTGAAGAAGATTTTCAGCTGGGAGTAAAGCAGTGTCACATCCTTCCCCCTGAAGATCTGACATACAAAGGACAGCTAGGGGTTAACACCATCGGTTTATGACCCACAATGCACCAGTGTACTCCAGTTCACCACTGAAAATAATGTTTAAAGGGTTAGTTGGATTTTTTGGATGATGGGTTGTATGAGAGTCTTACTTATAGTCAGTGTGTTGCTTACAGCAGATGGTACTTAGAACAAGAGATGTAGAATTGTGAAATTTTACATTTTACAGCCGTACAAGGCAATTCAATTACAATGCAGATGTTATAATCAAATTGACTTGTAAGGCTGGTAAAATTTTGCAAAATTACTTGTTATGCACTCCTTAAGTTTATGTTTTATAATGGAATGTGGTAGGTGACACAGGTACTGGTAGCATGTAAACAATTCTTTCCCAGACTGCTTACCTTAAATGATTAGAACAAGCCATGCGCAGTAATATAGAATGTTAATGGAGCAATACTATGATATGCTTCAGAAACAACTGTGCATTTCAGTTGTTGACATTTGGCAATTTTACCACACAAAACTACCGCTGTTGCGATCAGATAATTTGTTTTTGTTCTTTGTAAATGTTGGTGTTTTAAAGGGTTAGTCTGGAACAACTGCATAATGAATGCCAACGACTGGAATATAAGATAATTCTTACCCATTGTATTACCAGCTATGGACAAGTTAACACACAAGTAACAGTAGAAATTATTTTTCAGAGACTATTATAAGTGGCAGGATGTGTCACTGGAAAGTGACTCCAAAAGCAACCCTTTATTGACTGATTTGAACATCACGCTTCTTGTGATATTGTTCTAATGGTTCAGTGACTACATAATTCCTGATATATTCAACTCACTTTGGCCACAAATGTTCCTCCAGGTTTCAGGACATGTGTAGTGATGTTTAAGGCCTGAGAGAAAGAGAGAGAGAGAGAGAGAGAGAGAGGGAGAAATAGGTCAGTGTGAATAATCACAGTGTATCAAGTAAAATACAATCACACCTGTGTACTTACAGCCAATAGAAGCTGAGCCTGAATGTATTCGTCCACATCATGAAGTCCCGTTACTATGGAAACAAAATAGGTTGTAAATCAGTGAGCTGAATAAAGAAAACATGAGATCAAGTGAAAACACCTAGAAAGTAAACATCTCACCATCTGGAGCACCATCACACACTACCAGGTCGGCCGGCTGACCCTCGAAGTGTCGGATGATTTCCTGAGCCGTTGACACCTGAGGAGACAGATGACAATGGAGGTCATGAAACATGTTTGGAAGTCAGTGCGGATTGATATGTTTAATATAAAGAGGATGCACAGATGGACATAATCAAACAATACTATATCCTGTACAGATTTGGAGGAAAAGTGAGTGTTCCTTTGCAGTCTAAGTAATAAGAGGTATAATTCTGCACATGGTCACCTTGGTGATGTCTCCCTGAATCTGAGTGACCCCTGGTAGAGGAGCCATGGCCTGCAGGTCCACAGCCACGATCTTCACCTCCTCACCCCCCTCACCCTTTTCAACCTTCTCCTCCCGACTTCTGAGAGGAAACACAAAGGCATTTTTGCAATGGAGGAAGAAGTATTAAGATCCTTTACTTAAGTTCTAATTCTGCATGTTTATGCTTTGACTTCCTCTATACATCACTGATAAGACTGGTATCTGGGCTAGTAATGATAAAAAAAAGTTCTGTAGATATTGTTAAAAGTATTTTTATTTTTTTTTACATTTCCTGAAAAAACTTCTATATCACACTGCATTTGATGTCCCATGAAATCATTATGTGGATCATTTCATCCCCTGTTGATAGGGTTAAATCTAACCTCATTTAACAAGATAATATTAACATTACTTGTGAGTTTTTTTTACTACAATGACACATTAGAACAAAGGGGGCCTTTCAGGAAGGGGGTAGTCTCCTGTGGTTCCTCTTTTTACAGGAAACATGTAACATGTTGCAAAAGAAAATGCCATTTTTCAACGGTACTTTAATGTAAACACTACATTTCATAGTTGTACATGTTTAAGGCTAAATTGATCTGAATTACTTTTCTATTGGGCAGTTTAATCTAAAGGACTGCATCATCTTGTACAAGATCATCGCATTATGTTTGTTAGCATTACTTGCCCAGGAGAATTGCATTTCTGAAAAAAAATTTACTTTTCATGAGCTCAGAAAGCTAGCTTTTGCCAGCTAATCCAAGAGGATTTTAAAGAAATGAATTAGTTTGTGAAAACTTTTTAAATTCACCAGGTAAAGGTAAAATTAATTGTTCAGTTTATCACAGTGATTCAAAATGTACACATTTGTGGACATGTGATTTTCACTACACTGAAGGGGATGAAAACTGAAATTTGACCAGTAAAACTGTCAGATAATTAATAGTGCCTACATTTATTATTTATATCCCACCGCTGCTTCTATTAAGCAATGGCTCAAAATGGAACTTGCAAAACATTTCTTTGTCTCAGGATATAAAATCACAAAAATGTACCAATTTAACAAAATGTAATTAAATTTCAGCTGTGTTATTTTTGCCTAGATGAATGTTCACATAATGGAGACAAGGCTTAAACTCACCTGAGCTTCCGACTCAGGACCTGACTCCAGCTGCCAGGAGCTGCACACAAATCCACAGCTCTATTCACACCTGGAGGGGAAAGATAAGAGGGAGAAACAAGACAAATTAAACATCTGACAAGACAAAAACAGACTAAATATAACACAGTTTATTTGATCCATTATTAATTAATTTATTAAAAAGTGCTCTACAAAGTACTCATCGCCTTAGGGTGTCATAACAGCTTTTAATTCTTTACTTGGGAGACAGCTGTCAATTTTAAAGGCCACTGTAATGTCTACCTTTACTTACAAGGTGCAAATATGGTTCAGTCTAAAAATTTTTAACCAATTAGGTATGATTTCCCTCATTGAGACATATGGAATCCTTCATAAGCACTGATGGTCTGGGTTGCGCAACTTGCACTATAGCTCATTATGGGAAACTAAAAAAGATGTCCCCCAGTTCTGTTTAAGAACTTATCCAGGGGTGAGAGTTAATTTAGATATACTACTGTAAACATCAGACTCTTACCTGTGAACAAGTTAAACTCGTGATCGAGCTGCAGCAGCTTGAAGGCACTCCTCGCCCTCCAGCCTTCCTCTTTGGCCAGACGGTAATAAATGTCCCTTTTGTCTTTGGAGGAGCGACCCATCTCTATCCCTCTGATAGTCCACACACACACACACACACACACACACACACACACACAGAGAGAGAGAGAATAGGAATTCTTTAAGCAAGGAGTTTTATCTGATATTTGCCATATTGTAAATTTCTATAATGCCATCAAACACAGGTTCAATCTAACGAATAAAATAAAACTGGTTGACCACAGCTTTAGGTGATCTTTGTTCAATTCATTTTTATATCATCTTAAATTTGAGTTCAGTGTAAATCGGACTTAACAAGTAAGATTTGCTTTGTCCTTTTGCATGTATAATTAAAGACAATCCCTTCATGTTTTTATTATTACTCTTTAATCCTATAATTTACTATACTATAAGAACGTCTGAATGCTGCCAGTTAGCATGTCTGTAGCTATTCGTTGTTGTTAAAGTACACACCATAATGCGTTTCTGAACTTATTGTCTGACGCTTGTTCGTTCATTTAAGACTACAAAAATCCAACACGTCTGAAACAATTGTATAAATCCTCTGTTAAACACAAAAGTATGACAATTTTTACTCACTGCTAAGTGACGTTCACGTGTTGTTCCGGTGTTTACAGTGGAAGGACCCCCTGTACATAGCTGCCCCACAGCGCCTGTTCAAAATTCACTGCTAATTGCCATTTTCAAACCAAACTTTCGTTTCCCTTGTGCATTCATCTTTTCTGCACTTCACCAGTGCGTTAAAGTGGTAGCTAAATTTACAGAATAGACGAAAAGTCTGGGTTTTTTTTTCTTTTCTTAGCAGATTGTAATGTGTGTGATTCTCATCAGGCCCATTCGGGGGCGCTACTGATGTGGGCATTTTAAAGCTAGGGAAAACGGTGAAGATCACAGAAGACAGTGGTTGGTGTTGGAGTTGTAAAAAAAAAAAAAAATCTCCATAACACATTCAGTTGAAGGCTGGATAACAAAGAATGTGAGAAGCATAGATAAGACCGTATCCCATAATTTGGCACCTCTATGGCAAAAACAACATAGAATGATGCTTCCCCGTGATGTCATATCTGACTATAAAGTGTGTTGTAAAATGTATTGAAAAATATATCATGAGTTGTTTTTTTTTTATTATTCTATACCATCATAGTATAGTCTACACATTCCACAGGTATGTATATGGAATTTTTACTCGTATTATGGCATGTTGGTAAGGGACCGGACGTGACGTCAGACGAATTGTAGTTGCTCAGCTGTTAATTTGCCGCCAAAAAAAAATATATAAAAAATTTAAAAAAAAAAATTTGCAGCCAAAAGACTCAAAGCACAAAGTGAAACCTGTCCACAGAGATCAGTCCTGTGTTTACAATAGGCTGGCTTTAGCAGAGTACTGTCTGCATTTGAATATGATGGATATTGGTACAGACCGCTGAAGGAGGAAGAATGTGAGGAATACGTCAAACCTGTCTGTTGTTGACAGCAGAACAACTAGTGCGTAGGTGTCCTCTCAGCACCTGCTCAAAATTCATCACCACTTACATTTTCATCTAGATTTCAAAGGCCAATAATCTCATTCATAATTGTTGTATGTGAAAAGAATCACATGCTGAGATTCATTTTTAATTGGTCCTTGTCTCTGTGTCTTCATAAAATCCTCTTCAAAATTGTGAACCTGACTCAACTATTTGGCACAGATAGTACTGAAAACATCATATACATACAGTTATATACAAAAACTTTTAATGTGAAAAATCTTGTACGAAAATACTTTTCCCTTTCAAAACTTATACTTTACATCAAAAAGTCAAAAGTTTCAACTCCATAACCCCACTTATGTAATTCTCTGTTCACAGGAACAAAAACAAATGAAAAAAAAAAAAAAAGGAAATAAATATCCACTGGAAGATCCAAGGAATATTACTAAATAAATAACACAAATGTACAAATAAAAATCAAGACATTTAAAATAGAAAAGTGAAAGTTTGCATTGACTGTGCATTTAACATAATGCTTTCAGGACATCTTAATTTCCAGTACTGCCTCAAAACAAGACATAACCTCACTTAGAAATAAAGGTGTATGTTCCTTAAACTATCAAAACTAAAAGAATCACAACCAATATAATTTGAGGCCCTGGATGATGCAAGAAACATTTTATAAATCTTAATTTAGAAAACATATTTTGTTTTCCCTCTGGGTTGTCAGTACTGAAAACCTGAGTCAGCAGTAAAATCTGAGTCAAATCTACATGGTTCATCAGATCTGGTCTCATTGTAGGTTTTGGTAAGAAAAGGTTTAGGTGTGTTTGTGCCCCTTCATTCTCCAGAACCGACCCACAGTGTCACGGTTTCAAAGTCAAGGCACTCCAAATCAGTAATGCCATCCTCAGCTGTAGTACTCTGCCATGTGATCCATTTTAAAGTCCAGTTTAGTGTCTCATTATTTGGAGCCGTGCAGACCAATCAGAGCTTCTCCTGGCTTGAGGACGATGAGGAGGAAGAGGAGGCTGTGATGGTGTGGAGCATGATGTTACCATTTTCTGTTTGCTGCTCATCACTCCCCAAAACCCAAGGATGAAGAAGGATCTGCTCCAGGGTTGGCCGGTCAGATGGCTGTTGGCTCAGACACCAACAAATCAGCTGCTGGCACTCTGTAACACACGAACACAAGCAGGAAATTATGTCACACTACAGCAAAACAGAACACTGTTATTGGTAATGTAGGTTGTGCAGGCATTGGATGTGGTGTACATCAAGAAGTCTCTGGTACCAGGACCCATTACAGAGGAGAACATTTTACACAGGCCCACCAACACCATCTTTTATTTGTTATTGTTGATACCTAAAATATTCCAAAAATATTCCATTTGAATCATATTAATGAAACTTACTGCATAGACCCTTGTACCTGCGGGTTTCTTTATTCGGTTTCCATTTCAGAAATATATACACTAAAACCTGAACTTGTAAAAACAACCAGCCCAAACTTTATTTTCAGTGATAACAATAACATAACGTATTGCTTTTGGCAGAAAATTTTAAGCAAATCATGAAATCATTTCTTAAAATAGTGTTACAGACATGATAGGAATTAAGCCATTTAAGAAAATACGTTTCCACATTCACCAAATAAGTAGCTAGCTAAAACACCAAGATGCACTGCAGCAGGACCATTTCACTGGGTGATTTATGATGCGTGTCAGAAAAAGTTTCTACTGGCCAAAATCTAATGTGTCTGAATGTAACAAGTATGATATGAGTGTTTTATCAGCATGAATATTCTATCGGTAGATGGTCAACAACACCATTTTGTAATTCAGAGAAAGTTATTTCACTGATTTTGCTTCCATGGTGCATCCTCTCACTAACCTGCAGAGACTTGACCTCTGAAGCTGATGCACCCCCTCAGGATCTCCTCATCTTGTTCAAATGGGACGTCCCCACAGACCATGTCGTACAGCAGTACACCCAGAGACCAGACGGTGGCTGTACGCCCATGATACTTCCGGAGCCGGATCCACTCTGGAGGACTATACACTCGAGTACCTGACGAGATAAGGAGTGGAAGAGGGTTAAACAAACCTGCAGTGTCATCTACTCTGGGTCCAGAAATTTGTATTTTTTATTCATTTAACCAGGTTGGTCCCATTGAGATAAAGGATCTCTTTTTCAAGGGGGACCTGGCCAAAACAGCAGTGACAGTCACATAATTATAGTTTAGAAATGTTAATTGCTAAACAAGGCAAACAGTAATTTATGCCTGGTGCAGTGTGATGATTACTGTCAATAACCACGGAAAGCTGTAGTGATAAAACACCATCAGCAGAAGACTCAAAGTGTCCACACATTGTAAAAATATCACCAGTTTTAACTCCTAGTATTTCTCAGGAATACACTTTACCTCTACTCCAAAGGTATAAAAACTCTTTGTCCTCTCGATGTTTTTCTTAGCAGTAGCATACTCCTAATCCTGTTTTATTACTCATTATTATGATGACTACATGTTACGAATATCATCAAACTAACCATCAAAGTCAGTGTAGGCAGAGTCTTTGAGGATGGCCCCGGAGCCAAAGTCGATAAGTTTGAGCTGTTCCGTCGTCAGATCCACCAGCAGGTTCTCGTCTTTGATATCTCTGTGGACTACGCCGCAGCTGAAGCAGTGCTGCACCGCCTGCAGCACCTGCAGGAAGAAGCCACGCGCCACTTCTTCACCCAGCATGCCGCGCTCTGTGATATAATCGAACAGGTCCTGAGCCGGATCAGGACGCTCCATCACCATCAGCCAGCCATCTGGGCACTCCCACCAGTCCAGCAGCTGCACCACCCCACCAAAGGTTCCGCCCACTTTCTTCAATAGCACAATCTCTAAAGGAACAACGCCATTGGTCTGAGGAAGTAAAAGTATCAGTTCATTAGTACTTAAATTATAGCACAATTATCTTTATGAAAATTATATCAATATGTGTGTTACATTTAGAAGCAAATCTGATTTTAATCTGCTTTAATTCAAATCAAAACAAGGGACATTGGCCAAAGGATAAATATGGTGTTAAGTCCTTGTACCCCCCCACACACACACACCTCCTCATTACCAATTTACTTCATGTGTAATCGACATTTATCAAATATAACAATGTATTGTATGAAGAGGCAGATTTTTTTTTTTTGAAGAGTCATGGTTGTTTCTTCTTTGTGGTGTTGAGTGCTGTACTTTTGTTGTAATTTCAATACACACACTTGTATGTATATTAGATCATTTGTATATATAAATAATTTGCATTTTAAATGTCAATGGTTCAGCACTGTCTATTGCAACCTTCTACAAGAGGTGCTGTATGTATAAATTTCAAATAGTCACAAAAAAAAGTATAATATGTAAACAGAGGTTTTACCACAAATATTCATCATTTAGAACTTGTGTTAATATTTCAGTCTGACACCCAGGCACAATCGAGATTTATTTTAAACTGTAAACACAAGTCAATTAAATTGTTATAGTAGATTTTTGTTATTTGAAACAATCTGATTACCAGATTTAATATCTATTAATGTTTTCTTTTGTCTGGAAACTGAATAGTACCCACAGATATTCAGTTGACGATAAAAAAAAACAAAAAACTTTGTTGTTAGTTTTGTGTCAGAAATGCTTAGATACACAGAGGATGAATGATTTTATGTCTACTTAACACAGCATCTGATTACAGAACATGTAATGTAGTTCAAGTAGCACAAAGTGTTTCAACGAGGTTTTGGTAAATTATTCTCACCAGAGACCCCCACTCCGTCACTCGGTCCTTGCACACGTGTTTCACCGCTACCTGCAAAACCATCCACATAAAAAGATGTTAAATATATGATGTAGCGGGGGGGAAAGCAACAGTTAAAATACTGACATGGAAAAAACTGAATTAGTATTAATACAAGCTGAAAGAAGAGCCGAGTACATTTCCAGTTTATTTGTATAAACAATCACACGCCGCACAGCACCGACTGTGTCAAGATGCAAAAGTGGCGCCAAAAAGAGGAAGTACAAGTGCACCCTTCAAAATAAAAGTACAATGACGCTATAATGTACAAACATAAACCTGACTAGCTTTGATAATGTCAAGACAACAGTCATTAGACTAAAGAACACAGAGAAAAAAATACTTCATTACCTGAAATAAAAACAAACAAAAGCTTTGAAAAACGTTATGTACAATCAATTTTGTTTACTTTTATACAATACATGCCCTATAATAAACAATCACTTTCAATTATTTTTCCTAAACCTGTCCTTTGCAGTGTCTACAACTCATAGCTTTTCTCATGGTGACTAAAGAATTACTATTATATTTATTTAAAAAAACTACTCAAAGTATCTACCTGATCTGAAAGATTAATGTAAGAATAATGGAAATTGTAAAAACTGAATGCTGACCAAAGGACAAACATCAATTTACTCTTAAATGTCTGTGTAGGTTCTCATTTGCCCAGGCCATCATTCTTCTTGGTTCAGCTGGACTGGTTTAGCTCTTCTGAAAATGTTTCATCTCTCATCCAAGATACTTCTTCAGTACTAATAACGGGCAGGGGGAAACTGGACTTATAAACCTGATAGGGGACTGGTCTGTGTGGGTGTTACTAACAACTTACGTGTTAGGGTCGTAAGGTGGGGATTGTCCCTGGGGATAGGGTCATTAGTGGGTATTGTGGGTGAGTTTCAGGGTCGTTGACCAGGTGGGTGGGTCACTGTCCAAATCCATCAGGGTGAGGGTTTGTTTGGTTTCAGGTGAGTCCAGGCATGGAAGGTCGTTGAAAACCAACCAAGGGAATGTTGTTTAAAACGGTTTTGGATAAGTAGTGTCTTAGACCACCACCTCTGTTCAGAGAAGGATTTTCTACAGTCCAATTTCACTTAGAAGAAAAAAGACAATCCTTCAAGGACAGCAATGTC
>JAPQRP010000025.1:19129154-19139360 GCA_037367295.1 Apogon hyalosoma
GAAGGATTTTCTACAGTCCATTTTCACTTAGAAGAAAAACGACACTCCTTCAAGGACAGCAATGTCAGAATTTCGACCAGAGAAGACAAGTACTTTGAAAAAGGAGTCAAAGAAGCCATTATTATTAAAGTGGAAAATCCTTCGCTGAACAGAGGTGGTGGTCTGAGACACTACTTATCCAAAATCTGTAACATCATTTTAAACAACATTCCCAAACAGTTTTCAACCAACAACCTTCCACACCTAGACTCACCTGAAACCAACCAACCTCCCCAAAGGATCTGGACAGTGACCCACCCACCTGGTCAATGAGCCTGAAACTCACACACAATATCAACTAACGACCCTACCCCCAGGGACACTCCACCCCCCCTTACAACTCTAACACCCACATAGACCACTTCCCTTACAGGTTTATAAATCCAGTTTCCCCCACTACAACTGAGGAAGTCTCTTGGATGACAAACGAAAAGTTTTCAAAAGAGCAAAACCAGTCCAGCTGGACTGAGACTAACTACTAAGAAGAGTTTATGCTTAAATCCATAACCACAGCCAGGTTAGGGTTTCCAATTAACCAATTACAGTTAAAACAGGAGGAGCTGAAGCTATGGTGGAACATAGCTGAACACAGTGTTACAACAATAGAAGTGAGTTGAATAAGATTACATGGTTTAATTTAGAGATCACAGTCACAGTTAAAAATAAAGTTAAAAAAGAAAGGGAAATAGGATAATGTAGTATGGTTTGATAAAGTTAGAGTTGAAGCTGAAAAAGTTTGTAGTAGAGTTTGACTAAATTCAAAGTTCATACAAAAGCTCAAATCAGTTGAAAAAGAAAACTACAACCAACTACTAAAATGGTTATTTGTTGCAGCTCTGCTAATCATAATACGTAAAGAATAGCACTATATTATGGGATGTTCGAGAATACGTTTACCGGGTTGGGCTTTTATTTCTAAAATCAGGAGGCGGAAACGCTGCTCTGTATGTGGGCTCTTTGTAACTTGACCATAAGCACCGCGGCCATGTGCCGGGACCAAAACAAAGCCTGTCCCGCTCTTACCGGCAGACCGTCGGCGAGACGAACAGCCGAGTAGACGGTGCCAAATCCGCCACTGCCGAGCACCGAGTCCAGCCGGTACAGTTTATCAAAAGGCTGCTTTTCCACTTTGGCTGAAAAACACAGAAAAAGGTCAAAACAATAACAGACTCATAAGAGTGCAAACCATGTGAGGCGTTGAAAAAAATGAAATAAACCGTCCCATTTTCCGCGTGACCTCGTTTTACATTTAATATATTTTCATTTGGTTGAACAGCTAACGTTTGGAAAACAGAAACGCGGTCTAAAGCGAGAATTAAACAACCGAAAACACATCAGCATGTGTCCTAAGATGACTCCCGTTGTTCTGGGGTCGGCGGTTTAAAAATGGAGGGCACGAGCTCGTCCCCAAAATAAACACAACATTTATCGATTAGAGAAAGGCCGCAAGCTAACCATATACGGTGAATTAATATGATTTATAAAAAGGAACAGGAGGGAAATATGGCCTTTTTCACTTGAAATCACATTTTTATGAACAAAAGGAAGAAAACATTCAAATTTTGAACGAAAAGCCGCTCTTCGGTGAGCACATACCGGTTTATTTAAAGTGTAAACAGCTAGCTAACAGGATCCAATCCCCTCACAGACACTTCCATTGTCTAGTTTGTATCGTCAAATTAACTGAATTTAAGTCAAATTTGAATTACCTCAAAGATGTTTCCACTAGAGTCAGTAACATTAGGAATTACTTTAGTGGTCGTAAAGGTGCGGGTATGTTAGGTAAAGGGCAGGTAATCTGGTCACACAGTTTACTGGGTCACCACCGGCTTGACCTCTTTATTTACCTTGCTGCTGCAGCTGGAGCTTCGCCGGTAGATCCATGCTAGGCGAGATGTAACCGAAGGAGCCCACCTTAGAGAGCAGCATAGTGCTCCAGAAGACTCCGAAACACACCCGAAAATGTGTCCAAAACAGGCGCTAGAGGGAAAAAGCGCATCTCACAGAAAAATTAAGAAAAAACGCGGTGAAAAGCTGTTAGTGTCTGTGCCATGTCCACAAACACGCACTCACTGCCCGCCTGCGCCGCTACACTCCGCCGCTGCAACTGTTTAAACCTCAGCCACCTTACACACTCACACCGGATAGATCCTTCCGCCTGACCGTATATCAACATTTAAAAGGAACAACAAAACCCCACGAATTTCTAAATAAAGTTACATATCATAAAATGCTATCGCAGTTACTTTGACCAGCTCACGGTGATTTTGCTCTTATAGAAATAAAAATAAGGGTGGAAATCAAAGAGGAAACGCGTGGACTACTTTAACGTAGTAAGTAGCGAATGGGGACAGTTTGACGGTGGTGCGGATCAGAGGACAGAGGAGGCTCTTTGTGTTCTTATCAATAATCAGACTAATTAACATGGAGCAAAAATCATCTCAGCACAGAGTAGCTCCGTTTTTTTTTTCTTTTTTTTCTTTATTTTTTTCTTAATCTGTGAGACACGCATTGAGCAAAATATATGGATTATTGAAAAGCCTCCTTCACTCTTAGTTTGCTCTGGTTTAACACCAGTTAAACTGTTTTCATGTCGAATTCCAAATCATTTTTCTTTCTTTCCTAGATGATTTTCACATTTTCCTCTGCATCTTGGATTTTTCAGTGACAAGCAAGTATTTTTCTAGATTTGATTGACTATGTAGATGTTCATGACTCTGTTACTACCCCCCAAAAACTGAGTTAATAAAAAAATATATATCATTAACTGAACATAAAAACAAGCACTACAACTTGCCAAGCTACATGGGTTTTATTTGTGAATCAATGTTGCAGAAAATGATGGTGTTTCCGGGTTTACTACGAAGCCTCTGACCATTACCTCAGTCATTTCAATATATTGATAGGTGTAGTGGTTCAAAATCTATTAACCATTTTAGATCAGTAGATGTTTCGAGCTGTTCAGGTCTTTGAAGGTTAAAATTCAACAAATTTTACAAAATCTTATTCACAGGAGCCAGGAGACTATTTAATATGTCATGTTTAGGCACCTCTGGTAAAGACTAAAAATATATTTACTACAATTACTATATATTTAATAAGGTAGGTTTTTTGCTGTTGCTCCTTAAGTCCTGTATCTGTCTGCAGATGAATCAAATGCTTAACATTTTTTAAAAGATCCTTCACCTTTAGGAGATAGAGCACGTCTTGATATTTTTGTGAGTTTCTCTTAAATGAAGGCAGATTCCGCTCTGAAGAACAATTTCTTTTTTATCCAGAATATAATCCAGAACTGAGCTACAGCATATTTTCTTTATATTTCTAAATCTGCCATATTTAATCACCAATTCATACCTCACTTTTGAACAACATTATTTAGTTTCTTGCTTGTTTAAGTCGACCCACTGAACGCCTAAATGGGTCATATCTGATGCTGCTGAAAAACTGAGAAACTGCATTTTACCTAAATTATTTAAATATATTAATAGGGTAGTGGGTAAAAAGTTATTAAACATTTTAGATCAGTGGATGCTTTTGGTCACAAGTAACTGTTTAGGTCTTTGATGGTTGAAATAAATGTTCAGCATTGCATTGCTTATCAGATCATAATGGTTTTCAAATATATGGAAATATTCAGATCCTTCCATCACTGATTTTATTCAAACACAAAAGTTTGTGAATATTATCAGCAGAAAGAACCTCATGACAAAGCAAAGCAAGTAGTCACTGTGCAGTAATATGATCACTGTAAATGTTTTAGTATTACATTCTATGTCAGTGGTCCTCAGCTGGTCTCACCTTGTGACCCACATTTTCCGATGCCTGTCACTTTCATAGAAATTCAAACCAAGAAAATGGATTCTTGAAAATCAGGCCAAGAAACACATGTTTAAACCATTCTGAGCTTTTTTCTAAACAAAATACATACATCTTTTCTTCATTGCTTTCAGAGAATGGCTCTAATAATAAACTGTGTGTAAATCACAGGTTCATTTGTACACAAAATAATTACAGCCAAAAAGAGCAGTTTTTATTTTAGACACATTATTAAGTGAAAATGGTGTGTGTTTGAGTTCTTACTGACATTTCAGTTTTGATGTTTTGGTTGTGACATTTCATACACTTGTGTTTTAGTTCCTTTTTATTGTCAGTATCTCATATATACACAACAACTTTCCATATAAATGACTTTATAAATTTAGTCATCTTACAGACAAATGTCTGCAATACCAAGACAACAACAAATTATACATATGTTTTTAGTGCATGTCTGTCAAAACACAAATATGATGTCACACAGCAATTAACCCACAAAGACCCAGTACCATGTTTATGGCTGCTCCCAAATAATTTTTTCTCTCTATTTAACCTTTCTTAAGCAGTTTATCACCACTCATTATTATATTATCCTCTGTATTTTAAATTGTTTTCAGTGAAAATCAGGTATTTTCCTATATTTAACTCACTGACAATGTAGATGTTGATAAAAGCTCAGATTAACATTAAAGGTTTTTATGTCATGAACAGAGAAAACTAAAGAAAAAGTGACATTTTTTTTTGCAAAGAAATCATTAACTGAACACAAACCCAGTGTCTCTATCCACTGTCAGTGATCCCACTCCATGGGTTTTACTGGTGAATCAGTGTTGGAGAAGATGGCGGATAACTATGGAGCCTCTAAATGTCCAAATGGGTCATATCTGATGACCATGAAAAGATGACAAACTGTATTTTACACCAAATATTTACATGTATTGATAGGGTTAGTAAATCAGAAATTATCAAACACTTTAGATCAGTAGATGATTTTTGTTTCCAGTGGCTGTTTGGGTCTTTAAGGGTTAAGCAAGACACCAGTAAAGCTTTTTTGACCACACACTTTTTGACCCATTTAAAATGAATCTGTGACCCACTTTTGGGTCATGACCCACCACTTCAGAAAGCTAGGCCAATGTAATGCTCTTATATTCATATTACTGCTGTGTTAAAGTATCTGTTGCATTTTTAGATGTTAAAGGCTGAACTCATTTCACCTACTTTGTGTAATGTATGCCATTAAGTTGTCTAATCCAGAGCAATGTCTCATAAGATCATATTGTTTGTAGTATTACTGTGGTGTGAGAAATACATACTTCTGAAAAAAAATCACCTTTTTAGAACTCAGAAAAACAGATGGTTTTCAGCTTTTTGACAAGATTTTTCATTTATGATTCAATAGGGGTTTTAAAGGCTGAGTTTTTTTTATGATGGTGAGGGGTTATAACATTTAACAGAATGTCTTATTCTTCCATTAATCACAAACATGCAAAAATAGTGCTTTTCACTGGACGACAAAGGGATAAAAATGTGACAAGTAACACTGGCAGACAAATATGTTGGAGTAAAAAGTACTGGCCTCTGAGATGTAGTGAAGTAGGTATAAAGCTGCCTGAAACTGGTACTATTCAAGAAAAAGTATAGCACCAAAGTCTGTACCAAAGGGCTGCACTTGAGTAAAAGTACTTTACATTCCACCATAACTATGTGTAATGTATAATGCATTACATCTTTCATGTTTGTGAATTTTTTAGAGCCCATCTTCGATTATATACAATAAGTGAACTATCAGTCAACTGACAATGACCAAGTAATTGAATTATTCAATTAGTGAACAAAGTGAAAAATATGAAACATATGAAACACAGAGAACTGTGTGTATGTATGTATATATATATATATATATATATGTGTGTGTGTGTGTGTGTGTGTGTGTATATATATATATATATATATATATATATATATCGATAGAGAGAGAGAGATACATACACAGCTCTCTGTGTTTCATAATTTGACTTATTTAAAGCAGTCTGTGTTTAAAAAGGTGCTGCAAATCTTATTTAACCCATAAAGACCCAAACATCCACTGGCGACCAAAATCACTTACGCAAACAAAATGTTAAATACCTTTTCATCCATTAATCCTAATAATCCATGTAAATAATTGGTGTAAAATGCAGTTTCTCATCTTTTCATGGATCATCAGATATGACCCATTTGGATGTTCTGAGTCTCTGTAGTAACTGTGGAAACACCGTCATCTTCAACAACATTGATTCAACAGTAAAACCCATGGAGTTTGACAAATGACAGTGCATGGAGACACTTAGTTTATGTTCAGTAACTGATTTATTTTACTGAAAAAGTCACATTTTCTTCACTTTTCCCCGTTTCTGATATAATAACCCTAAATTTTAATCTGAGTTTTTGTGAACATCTACATGATCAGTACATTAAATATAGAGAAAAGAGTGATTTTCACTGGAAAAATGCAAAATACTGCGCATAATATTACAATAAATGCTAATAAATCACCTAAGAAAGGTTAAAAATAAAGAAAATTTAATTTGGGAACTGCTACAAAAGTAGCACTGGGTCTTTACGGGTTAATTATCCATTTCTAACACAGGATACAAAATAAAGGAGGGACACAAACATGTCATTTACTCCTTGATAAACTGTCTAGTAGGCTGAAATAGAAAAGAGAGCAGTATTTCTGGTTCTTCACTGTGGATTTGGGTCAAGTGTGATGATGACAGTCTGCTAGTTTAACAAAAATAGAGTTCGCAAAGTACAACTGATGTGTAGTTCGACAGTATTTATCAGGAGGGTCACTTCATTATCTCTTGATCTGTGCATGATGGGATGTGCTGAAGAGACGAAGAGGACAAAACATCATCAAAGTTACACATGATGTGGGTCAGGTTTCATTTGTGAGTTCAAAGTTGCTACTCGTGTTTTGTCGTCATGTTCTTACATATTGTACTCTGGTGTTTCTATTGATACAGGCCTACATACTGTATGTCTTTGTGATTGTTAACATTTGTCTGTGTTTTCCCATGGTGCACAGGGGATCATATCATCACCTGCAGCCACTCAGAAAGATCAAAGCCGGGTCAGTGTTCCCATAATCCCTCCAGTCTGCTCCCAAACTGCTGGAGCCGCTGGGATTGTTTTGACTGAGGAGGGAGCAGCCAGGTCACATGACTTGCTGTATTATGTCAGACTTACTGAGTCCAAATGTAGGTCAGTCCCCCCCCCACCCACCCACTAACTGTAAATGAATGTAAAGAGACAGATGGATAATGAGACCTGCTGGTGGTGTTCAAAGTGATCGGAGATAACCAGCCTTTGCTACCTGTAGAGGTTGGATCAGTAAAGATACATGTATTAAGGCGGGGCTGCGAAAATGAATATTTGTACATAGATAAGCTTTTCACTCTGTTATTTATCTGGCTTTTGAAAGAAACAATAATCTAATAGGAATGGTATTTTAGGCTTTTTTAGGACCTTACATTTGCCATGAGCATTCCTGCAGCACTGCTTTACTCACTTTTTGAAATGAATGAGGGTGCTGCATTTTCAGCATGAATATGACTCATATGTTCATTTGTCCTCTTCTATGTTTAGCTGCTTCTATTTTAAAGCTGTGAAACAACTGAGCCTCCCTAAAGAGTAAACCGGCTTTGTACAGAGTCACTTCTCTCCAGCTCCTCTTCAAGGCTTTTGGAAACGCTTCAACTTCTCTTGGACTTTTCATGCGTGTCATGTCGTTGTACAGCAGTAACTCAGAGAACAGCGACTGTGGCGGTGCAGATGGGGGGAGATGTCTGCCATGTTCTACTTCTGGGGTCATCTCAGCTAAGTTAACCATTGTGGTTGGAGACACTCACTTCTCTGAGGAGAAGACGTTACTCATTCAGAGCTGTGACTATTTCCAAGCTCTTTATCGCTCTGGGATGAAGGAATGTCGTCAAGAGGAAATCCACCTCCAGTGTCTGCGGGCGCGGGGCTTCCTGATCGCCTTGGGTGTTTTACGAGGAGAAATGCCCATTCTGGATGGTGATGACATAGTTGAGGCCATTGAATGTGCTGCTTTCTTACAAGTGGCACCGCTTACCAAACACCTTATTAACCTCATTGACTCAGATAACTGTTTGCTCATGTATCACACCGCTGCAACCTTCGGTCTGATGGACCTTTACCACGCTGCTGCGCTGTTCATCAGAAACATGTACAGCGAACTGGAGGAAGAGCTCAAGAAAACGTTACCACCTGAGCTGATCTCCTACATAGAGTCGCTAGCCCCAAGTGTTTTTGTGGCTGTAGGTGCCCATGTGACCTGCGGAGTTGACGAGACCGTACACGCTGCCTCCAGAACAGTCTGTTACTTGGATGAAACTGGAAATAAGTGGAATGTTTTGACAGATCTTCCACTAGAGGCCAGTACCTCATTGGCTGGAGTGACAGTTTTGGATAATAAACTCTACATCATCGGTGGTGTTCATGGAATCCATAAAGAAGTCGTGGATGCTTCTTTTTGTTACAGTGTTGAAAACAACAGCTGGAGTCGAATTGCTAGTCCGGCACAGCTGCGGTACAACTTCAGCCTCGTGGGCGTTGACAGTCGTCTTTATGTCATTGGAGGAGAGTATGAGCGTATCATGATGTCGTCTGTTGAAACTTATGATGCTGAAACTGGGAGGTGGGCGTTTGTGGCTCACCTGCCCCGACCTGCGGCTGGAGTGGCGTGCACCAAAGCCATGGGTCGGATCTTTGTGTGTTTATGGAAACCAATGGACACAACGGATATCTACGAATATGTTTTAGGGAAAAACACGTGGCAGCTGGTGACGACGCTGATCAGACAGCAGAGTTATGGCCACTGTATGGTTGGCCACAAAGACAATCTGTACATCATGAGAAACGGACCCTCAGATGACTTCCTGAGATGTTTGATGGACTGTTACAATCTGACCTCAGGCCAGTGGTCATCTCTACCAGGACACTTTGCTAACAGTAAAGGTTCACTGTTCACCTCTGTGGTGAGAGGTGACACAGTGTTGACATTAAACAGAAGCATGACCCTTGAGTACACCATAAAGAGTAAAATCTGGAAGCCCCGACGACAGATGAAAGGTTTCCCAAGAAGTGGATCTGTGTGGACCTTTCTGCTCAGATTGCCTGAAGCTCTCCCGCTTCAGTAGTAGCCCCATACTGTAAAATCTTTTTTTAGACTTTTTCAGACTTTTCACATTTATAAACTTCTTTTCTTCAAAAACTTTCTTCTGTAAATGTGAAAAAAAGTGTGCACACTGAAAAAGTATTAAAGGGTCAGCGTGTAATGTTTGCTAGCAACTAGTGGTGAAATTGCAGATTGCAAACAACTGAATTCCCAGTTCCGCACCCTAGTATTAGCTATTAAAAACAGAAGAACGAAGAAGTCTGTCCTGAGCAACTGACCTTATCCCTGTGCAGATAGATATGAACAGCTCATTTCATGGTAAAGAACAAAACAACACTTCATATTGTGATTATACACTAAAAATAATAATGAATATTATTTTAGTTTCCAGTTAGATCTTCCTAAATCACTGAACCTGTAAGATAGAATTAGGAAGCATATTGACTAACTTTTTTTCCTTTTTACCACAACAAATAAGCAGTGTGTTGGGAACACAGTATGGAAATGTTTTTGGAATCTTCTAGTTGTAAGTAGTGGTAATTGTAAACCACATACAAGCAATGTTGTCTTGCTAGAGCAAGATCTGCAATCTTCTGGAAATTAATTGTAACATAATAGTTCATAGTCAGAATGTGAAATTTGGGTTAATAGTTGGATTGTAAAGCAGTTAATTTACATAACAAAATCATGCATCCTACAAGCATGTAGGATTTTAAAGTGGAAAAATACTAGAACCGTGAAAATATAATTAAAATCTGAACAATCTGAAAAGAAAATGTGAACATATATGTATATATATGTATATATGTGTGTGTGTGCGTGTGTGTGCATGTGCATGCATGTACATGCGTGTGTGTGCGTGTGTGTGTGTGTGTGTATATATATAATTTTTTTTTTCTCCTTGGCTTTTGAAACCATGTGAAGTGTTTGAAGGTTTCTATTTTTATTTTATTATTATTAGCTAGTGGTTTATTGTTCTTATTTTCTGTTGTTTTTAACAGTATGGCTTTTTATTTTATTTATTTATTTATTTATTATGTCTTTTAATCTATTCTATATTTTATTCTTTTATCTTGGTTTTAATTATTCCTCTGTACAGCACTTTGGTCCATTGTGGTTGTTTTAAGGTGCTTTACAAATACATATATATGTGTATATATATA
>JAPQRP010000025.1:19214446-19230804 GCA_037367295.1 Apogon hyalosoma
CAAAGCAGGTCCACTCACTGTTCATGCAGAGGTGGACCTTACAGACCCTGGAGACCACATTGGACCTGAGATTATTGCCTCACTGGCCTCACTGTAACTGTTGCATTCATTGTCTTGTAATGTATGTGGAAATTACCAAAAATAGTCACTTGCCCAATCTGGTCAGTCTAAATCCCCGATAGGTGTGAATATGAGACTGAATGGTTGTTTGTCTGTATATGTCACCCCTACAATGAAGGGTGTGTGTGTGGGGGGGGGGGGATGGATGGATGGATGGATGGATCCTTGAAAATGATGCACTGAGATTGATTACAGAGATATGTTACAGAGTTATGTCAGACATATATGTGTTTTGGTGTTCGCATGGCCAAAACAGGACAATGAAGACTTTGTTTGCATTTAACTTTTAGTTTTTTTAGACAAAACAAAAGTACAAATAGAGAGTTTGATTTTGATTCTCTCATTTTATGTCATGCACAAGCGCTCAAGTTCTCAACCTTTGTGTGTTTACGAGACATCAAAACAAACTTGCAGTCCTCAAAAAATTTCAATGTTTTTAATTACATAACCATTTTATTTTTTTTTTTTTTTTTTTTTTTTTAATATAGTTTGGTTGAAAACAAAATATTCCATCTTCTCTATCAGGCTTAGCAAATAAAATCTGCGTCAGAGAGAGGCTCCTTTCCTGAAGCAGTACCAAAGAGGTTTTTATTCCATCCAGCCCAAAGTACTCCACAGAAATGGGGGACATTTTACTAAAGGGTACATCTTTGTAGACACAAAAATAAATAAATAAATAAATCTTTTTCACCCAGCTCATGGAGTGTGTCGTCCTCTGGAGGACCGTTTAACCTGCCTGCGACTGGGGCTAATGATAATGTTGCTGAAAACCTTGCACATCGGGGCTGCTGGTTTGTCAAAATCACACTTCACACATGAATCTACACAACTCTGGGTCTTTATGAGACAATAAGCTCATAATTGTTACATCAACAGATCATTTTTCATCAAACATTAATTGTAATCACCTCATATCACAGAGTAACCACAGAAAACGAGAAATCACTTCTATAAAATGAGGCTGTGAACTCATTAGCTTGGCAAAAGGTCCTCATGAAAAACCTTTTTAGTGATTATCTGATCAGGCATCTATTCCAAACCTGAAGTACTGATAATTTAGAGAAAACTATCAGCTGATTTATCTAGAATTAAAACATTCTTTGTTGCAGCCCTGATCACTAGAAACTTGACATATTCTCAACTGATGTATTTTTAGAAACCAAACTATGCAAGAGAGCACTTTCTTCATATATAGTTGACCATATCACCACCAAGAACTAATCCAATAATCAAATCAATAGATTGTTTCAACTAAATACTTGTATTTTTGATGGTTCAGTGCTTAAACTTCTATAAATCCATCTGTTTTATTATCAAAGCAGCAATGAACAAACCTTAACCCATAAAGACCCAAACACCCACTGGCAACCAAAACCATCTACTGATCTAAACTGTTTAATACCTGTTGATCCATTAATCCTATCAATCCATGTAAATAATTAGTATAAAATGCAGCTTGTTATCGTTTCATGGTCATCAGATATGACCCATTTGGATGTTCAGAGGCTCCGTGCTTACCATGGAAACACTGTCATCTTCTACAACACTGATTCACCAGTAAAACAAATGGAGTTTGGTCAATGGCAATAGATGGACACGTGTTTTATGTTTAGTTAATGATATTTTTTGTTGAAAAAGTGACATTTTCTTCATTTTTCTGTGTTTCTGATTTAATAACGCTCAATTTTAATCTGAGCTTTTATGGACATTTACATGGTCAGTAAATTAGATATGGGAAGATACCTAATTTTCATTGAAAAAGCACAAAATACAAAGGATAATATTATAATAAATAGTGATAAATCACTTAAGACACGTTAAATAGAGAAAAAAAAATTGTGAACTTCCATAAAAGTAGCACTGGATCTTTATGGGCTAAAGTTGTAGTTCTAAAGCCATAAACTAGAAAAAAATCGAAATCTTACCAAGTGTATTTTTCTCATTTCTAATCAAAATATCTCATCACACTTAAAATAAGACATAATCACCTAAAGAATAACTTTTCAGTGAGATATAAGAACTTTTTTAGACATTAGATCTGGAAAATTTTATTTCAAGAAATGTTACCAAGATAATTTTCACTTTTTCCATTGACAGATTTTTTTTTGCTTGAATCAAGAAAAAAAAAAAAATCAGATAAAAGATATGAAAAAACTAAAACTAAGCATTTAGAAAAAAAAAAGAAAACAAATAAAAACTAGCAAACCTACTCTAAAAACTAAGGCTGTTTCTCAATATCAAGAACGCAGAGTAGGATCTTGCGAACTTGGTGAGTACGGTCTTGGTAAGAACGGACCTCCTAAGAACACAAGTCTCTCTGTAATTGAACGGCTGGTGTTTGTGAACTTTCCTCCCTGTCTCTGCTGTATTTGTCGTCTGCTCCCCAACACATTTCCCTCTAATCACCACAGTGTCACTGATTTGACTTATGTACATTTGTACTAGTACTTACATGTCATTTATGCGTTTTGTATATTTTTCAAAACTGTAAAGCATTTTGTTGAATCCCATATCATGGTAACAATGACGTGTTTGTGCACATGCTCTAACATTAAATCACATCATCTCGTTACGGTCATTTAGTCAAAAAAACAGTTCTGAGCTAAGTTATCAGAAGCCGCCGTAGACTTCGAGAGTAGAACGAAGTGCATCTTGGGATATTTTGCCAGGCAAGTCTACACAAGACACGAACCAATGCATCCTTGGTTTAAGCTAACTGACAAGCACAACATCTGGGTATTCCATGCGTTCTTTGTTTATGCGAACTTGCAGTTGGAACAGTACTTGATGATGTTTCATGAGAACGTTAGAATGGAAGGACGGACAAGAACGCATATTGAGAAACGGCCTAGTTAGAACTAACTGAATTGGAGAAAAAAAAGGTAAAACTAAATAAAACTAGACTATAATGAAAAATCCCAAACTATTATAACCTTGGTAGGTTGTCTGGTGCGTTTGGCTGTTTGTCTTCTACATCACTCTTATCTTTGACGTGTTGTGAAATGCGTTGACGTTGTGTAGCGGCTCGACTGTAAGTTGACGTTTATTGAGCTACAGAATAAAATTGTTCTCAAGCTGAATGATGATGTTGATGACGATGAGGAGGAGTAGCTGTCAGCTGTGGAGTATCCCTGGAGAAATGTCTGGAGCTGTCTTCTCCGTCATCTGTACATTTCATGCTACATTTGTGTTTGCGCCGCTCTCTTCTCGGTATCATGTGTGAGTCAATCAGCAGCTGCGGGAAACTGTGTTCAGTCTGTGCCGTGATTTTATCTGTGGGAGTTTCCTACTGACTGAGCTGCACCTGCATCTTTTGGGACCTTCTGTTTCATCTTCCTTGGTCAGATGGAGATGTCTTTTCTTTTTTTATTAAATCAGTGGTGGCAAAAAACGCACAGACTCTTTACTCAAGCAGAACTACAGACACTTTAAAAAGACAGGCAAAACAAGAAGCACGTATTCAACCTCTTTACTCATGGAAAAAAGAACAGGCTTTAAAATATATTCAGAATAAAAGTAAAATATAACCCTCTGAATGACACTTACATCAGCGGTTTCTGTGCAAGATTCACTAAACCTGAAGCTGAAGCAGCAGCCAATTACAGTATCTAACCTCAGATGAAATAAAAAACAATATATTGAACCTCAGTTTTGCTGTGAGGTGCAAAACAGTTTTCAGTGTCAGCAACAGAATGCTTTTCACAGCTCTACTCTCCCCGTCTTGTCTGTTTTCTGTTGTGTTTGTCTCATGTGATGTATACAGATTGAAACATGAGAGGAATAAAAATGATAATTCCTCAGAAATACATGAAAACTAAAGTAATGAGCCTGTTTTGAAAACGTACGATTTAGAAATCATAGGTATTAGTGTTAAAATATTGGAAAATAGAAAAAGGAAAAAGAAAAAGAAAGGTTAAGTATAAATACACTGTTGCACATGAAGTTGGAATAAAATATTTGTATCTCTTCTCGTGAAATGATTGTGAAAATGTGATTTATTCTTGATAGATAAAGTGTGACTTGGACTCATTGTGATCACTGAACGTGGTCAAAGGTGATTACCGATGTGTATAAATAGGAATAAAAAGAAGAATGTGTCTGAAAACACAATTATTCCAACCTTATGGAGCAACAGTGTATCTCACATGTCTACTTAACCCATAGAGACCCAGTGTTCATTTTGTGGCAGTTCCCAAATAAATTTTCTGTAGATTTCACTTTTCTTAAATGATTTATCACCATTTAGTATAATATTATCCTCAGATAGGTCACGAGTTCACTTAGTTTCTTTACACAACTCGCAGATGTTTATAACTACCACTTTAACCCATAAAGACCCAGTGCTACTTTTATGGCAGATTTTTTTTCTGTTTAACCTTTCTTAAGTGATTTATTACCATTTATTAGAATATTATCCTCTGTATTTTCTACTTTTTCAGTGAAAATCATGTATTTTCCCATATTTAATTTACTGATCATGTGGATGTTCATACAAACTTAGATTAAAGTTGAGGGTTATTATATCAAAAACAGAGAAAAGTGAAAAGAAAGTGACTTTTTCATCAAAGATATCAATAACTGAATATAAAAACAAGTGTCTCCATCCACTGTCACGGATCAAACTCCATGGGTTTTACTGGCGAATCAATGTTGTAGAAGATGACGGTGTTTCCACGGTAACCACGGAGCCTCTGAACATCCAAATGGGTCATATCTGATGACCATGAAAAGATGACAAACTGTATTTAACACCAATTATTTACATGGATTGATAGGATTAGTGGTTCGGAAGTTATTAAATATTGTAGATCAGTAGATGGTTTTGGTTCCAGTTGCTGTTTGGGTCTTTATGGGTTAAGTACAGTAATGAAGTATTTGTACTTAGGTACTTCTCAGCTCTGTAATGACGTCTGACAGCTGCCTTCCCTTCATTCATAGTGTGGGCCTACACAAACACACTTCAGTGTTACTCGACCTCATACACTGCATGAGGTCAATGGCCGCTCACCCTGCTCCGTGTGCGCTTCTCGTAGCACACATGTGTCCTGCTGCAGGCTGCGGATGGTCGCAGGTCAAAAAGGAAACGTGTCGCATCGTTTCTCTGCAAGCCTCAGGATGATGATGTCACAGCGTGTCGCCGCTGACGTTGTTCTTCCTCATCAGCGTCAAGCAGCTCCTCACGTCGTCTCCTCACGTCTCCGTGCGGTGCGGGCCGACGGCGCCGTGACGTTTTGGGGTTAAGCAGTGGGAAGGCAGAGCAGTGCACGCTCTGCAGGACGTGATGCTCGCTGACAGGCGTCTGCTGACACTCAGTTAAGGTTCAGCCAACATGTCACGTTCAGATGAGGCTTGTAAAGTGGACCGCCTGGTGGACACGCTGTGGCTGATGTCACAGGGTTTTCTGAGTCTGCAGAAATATTAAAATATTAAGCATTAAATATGTTTAAATGTGTTAACCTGCAGCTTTAATTACAGTGTCAATTACAGCTTTGGAAACAAGTATTATTAGACCATCTGTGATTTTCTATAGAAGTTTAATATGATAATACTCAACATTATGTTTTGATATTCTGTTGTGTTTTTCAACGACATATTCTTAATTTATATGTTATTTTTACTCACAAAATTGGGTTTAATTGCGACTCATTAAAAATAACTTATTTCTTTATTAACTTTTTTAAACCAAATATTTTTGCCAGATTTTTTGCCTCACATTTGCACTCAAGTAAACTCTGATGCCTCTGTGAGTCATATGGTAAACAGACCATCACTTTTCTACCTCAGTGGTATTCAGAGCACCTTAAAATGCATCACATTCATGCACTATTGAAACAGGCACTGGGGGGAGCGTAGGGTCCAGTGTTGACATGGAGCTGGGACTGAACCACCAAACTAGGGGTTGGTGGATGAACTGCTCTACCTCCTGAACCACAGCTGCCACGTTTATGACAAATGCTGACTTCTCACTATATGTAAATACCTTTATGTGCTTTTATATATGTATATATATATATATATATATATATATATATGTATATATACACACACACACTATCTGGAGCCTTATCAAACCCTGATATCTCCAACACATCAGCTATTTAAATCTAATAAACTCAACTCCATACAGTGCTGTGGGTTGATTGATTATTGGGTTATTGGCTCTTACTGAGAATTAATCAGCTACAGCTTCACAACTGACACTTTGATTAAGTCACATTTTCAGATAAAATGTGGTCACATGAGGATTTTGTAGCTTTTCCCTCTAAGCGCTGATGATATAATGTAGGAATGTGGGATGATACAAGCCAAGACTCTCTCTCTCTTTATCTCTTTATATGTATATATATATATATATATATATATATATATACAGTACAGTTACAGTACTTATTATGGTCGCTGCTAAATTAATTTTTAAAAACAGATACGGAATGATTAGTATCGCTGCACAGTGCTTTCTCACTCCGTTACTCACTTGGCCAGGCCCCTATAGTAGTATTTCTCGCTCCATGCACCTTGTACTTGGGTGAAGTTGTGCCATAACCATCTACTTCGATGTTCTTCAGATTGTGATATGGTATCAGTGCTAGTTCTGTCCAACAGAGGGAGAATATCACTTTGCAGATGAGACTATGAACTAACCTGTTTGATATGTCCCAATGTCCTCCACTGCTCTCTCAGCGCTGATGTTTACTGGTCTTGACAGCTTCCTGCTGTGGATTGGACAACTAACCCCAACCCCCTCCACCCTGAATCCACTGAGACGATCCCCCTGCCTAACTGCAGATCAGCTGAAAACCTGCTGCCTCTTGTCAAACTGTCACACTGAACGTAGACTGAACTGTTCATCATCTATACATCAGTCAAACAATTAAGAAAAAAAATGTTTGTCCAGTTCAGCTGGAGAAGTTCTTTAATAATGATGCTTCAAGAGCAATAAATGCAACAGAAAATTATAAGACAGACTTATAGATGTGGGTCAGAGTTTAAAGATCCAATTCATTTCCTATTTTCTGCACCACCTCTGTCTCTTTACAAGTAAATTTCTTTCTATTTATATTATCAAGTCAAACTTCTGTTGGCTGACATTTATGTTCCACCTGATCGCAGCCAGTCTGCAAGTTTTGATGAAGACATTTTTATTTAATTTTTTTCTAGGAGAACAATCTGAAATGCCAGAGAAATGTCACCATGCCTGTCTTTATATTTTGCTCTTAAGTCAGCACATTCAAGTTAAACAGCATCTCTGCCTTTCCTCTTAATGGTACGTTTTAAATGAGCGATGGCACAGCACGAGTCAGAGGTTAGTTTAACGGAAAAGGCCACTAAAAAACTGTTTTATCTCCGCAGACTGTGTCACTGTGACTCATTGTGACATGTCAGATATTAGGAGTCCTGTCGGGAAGTACAGAAATGATAATTACGACGACAGCCACTGAGAAAAAGCTTTAGTTATCTGGACAGAAGTCCTGAAGGTGTCACTCCTGTGTTTTATTACCCATTCCAGCTGTATAACCACAGACCATTTTAATGCAGACCAAAATATTTCCACTATTAATATTGAATGAATCATTACGACTTGACTCTTAAGATCTCCAGAAAATGGCTTCTACTAACACGGTGTAGCACACATTTTTCCTTTAGCTTGTGACAGAGCTGCTGTTGACACTAATGATGCCTTCACACAGAGCTACAGGTGGCAGACTGAGGCTGGCCTCTGATAGCTGTGTCTCTGTGGGTGTTTGGAGCATGGAATTTACACTGAGTTGTGAGTAGATACTGTTTTCTAGTGTCACTGCCATAGATACACACATCTGCAAAGACTAGTGCCGCTAAATAATATCCCATTATACCATTGCAGAACATGTCATCAGTGGTGAAAGAATTATTCCTATATTTAACCTTTAGATGCAGAAGTGGGCCAAAAATGACACAGTGAGGTTGTTTTCTTGCAATCTTTTTGTTGTGAAAAGTTGTTATTACCCCGTCCCTGAAGGGGAGGCAAGGGGTATTGTTTTTGGTTTGCTTTGTTTGTTTGTTAACACTCTGGCAGAAAAACTATAGGTTGAATTTATAACAAATTGGGTTTGTAGATTGCCAGTGACCCATGTCATTACATTTTGGGAAAAGTAGGTCAAAGTTCAAATTTTTTATGAATTTTTTAAAATCTTGTTTTTCTTTCCATTTACTTAAAATTGGTGAAATTTCATGTGTCTATAAAAACATCAATTTTGTTTCAATTTACTTCAGACTTGGCACATATATAGAGACAATTGATATGCTGACATCAGCACATGCACAGACATAAATTGCCTACAGATAGCATGCCACTTTTAATTGGCGTGTTATCGATACATATTATAAGGTTTCCGCGTGTATGTTCACGCCGTGTAAAATACCACATGATTAGCAGTTAGGGTTAGGGTTAGGGTTAGGGGTAAGGGGTTAGGGTTAGCATTTACAGATATGTAAACTGAAGCTCTTGGCATACATTGACACGCAATCAGATGACATTGAATGACACGCGAAAGGATGAAAATGCATATGTATAGCACGCCAAATACCACAAGAACTGGCGTGACATACAATGCGATTTCATGAGATCAGTCTGCATGACGACATCAGCTGGATCCATGCCAAAATAAGCTACAATATGTGCAAGGGGTGGGGTTTATTGTGCCTGGCACCACTTGTTATTTCATATTCCAGGTATTCCTCAAAAAACGTTACTTACATCATGCCATTTAAATTTTTAACTTATAGACACTCACTCACTCACTCACTCACTCAATTTCAGAATGTATATTGACGTTCTGTTGCTGTTATATCCTATGTATGTAAATTAATCAATTAAAAATGCTAACACTTTGCTTTTAACATGGGTCATTTTTTACCCATTTATGGAAGAGTGTAGAGTCCAGACACTCGTTCATAAAAGTTAGGTAAAACCAGTGACACAATACTGTGAAAATTCTGCAGTCAACATCAGCAAAATGCAAAAAAATGAAAACTCACCATGTGGCAAAATGCTCAGTATTTGATCACTCTGTAAGATCATTATATGTTTTCACATCACTTTTCTGTAAACTCTCATGACCTCAGAAAAACAGGCCTGTATCAGTGTCATGACACTGCATTTTCCAGCAAATCCAAGATATTTTGTAAAGAATTTATGTAGTTTTAGGATGAGGAGAAATTTCTAAACCCATGAAGGAACACTTCATCCTTCAGTTTATCACAAACTGTCCAAATCAACACATTTGAATGTTGTGTAAATATCTGAAAATTGGTAAGCGAATGTAAATGTAAACATTTGCCTGAGTCACAGTGGAGGAGAAGAATAATTCTCCAGTAAACCAGCTTAAAGTACCTCAACACTGTGCTAAAGTGCAGTACTAAGAGTAGCATTTACATTGAGATTAATTCTCCATATTTGCTCCTTTTCTCCTCCCTCTTCATCTGCATAATTCTACCTTGCCACGAGTTAATAACAAGAATATCCTCCGAGCTGCAGCTACAAACTGAAAATGGCAAGTTTTGACAAAAGCAAATGTTTTTTTTTATGTGACATTTTCCTTTGTGTGGATTTAGTTATTTTAATTCCACAGTGAGTGTAGTTGGAAACAGGGGTACAAGTTGAACAAACGGTCTCTGCTGCTATATACACCTGGGGCTCATTTCTGCACTGGCTTGTTAAATCGTTAAGCCCAGTGCAACGCAAAATGCATCCATTTCAGGCATTTTGCGCTATCCTGTCTCTGTGCTAGATGGTTAAAAGTGCGCGCTCACCCAGTTCCTCCTTCCAGGGCTGATTTTAATGTGGACCACAGAGGTCCACGTTAGAATAACGATATATACTTGTAGCTTCATTTCCCCTCATGTCTGTCATGTATTTCCTTTGAAATATTATTTACATTTGAAAAAGAAGATTTTTAGCAGAAGTTTGACAATATCTTTGATGGTATCAGATTTTTCCCCTGGACATTTTGCACTGAAAAAAACAAATCTATCGTGAAGATTGATCCGCTCACTGAATTTTATTCTCTGCATCAATTTATGGATAGATAAAGATTACTTCAGGACAAAGTGTGAATGAACTTTAGAGTTCTGTTAATTAAGTCACCTGCGGAATAACTTGGGTCATCCAGACGTCCAGCCAGACGCACAATATATATGTGTAAATAATTCAGTTCAGGTCAGTATGGTGGGGGCATATGCAGACAGCTGAGGGGGTCCATCTAGTCAGATGAGGGTGAGGAGGTCCATCCAGAGAGGTGACGGTAAGGGTGGAGCTCCGGGGCCACAGATAGCCTATAATAATTCTTCATTCTAACCATGATGCTGTCAGATGACTGCAACAGCAGGCGTGGAGGTGTTGTTCTCGGTTAAATAAATAGTGAACACACCCGTTTAGCAAACACCCTTTAACACGAAGGGTGAGCTAACGATGGTTGAGCGAACACAATGAGCCCAGAAACTGATTTTGTATCTGTTAAGACTCTGCGTTCGCATCGTTAGCCTGCCATTTGTGTTGATGGGCATGCAAACGGGCGCGTTCGCTAGTCAACCCAGAAACCAGCCCCTGGTTAGAAGTAAATAAGTACATGTGCAACTCCAGTCTGGATGTAAACTACATTTTAGACAAGACACCTGGATGCAAATAGCATCTGCCTACCAGTATCACTGATTCACTCGAGTAAAAATTTTAGTAAAAACACATACAACAATTTATTTACTTCCCCTCTCCACTAAATGAAACTATCTAAAAGCCCAGGATTGAGTTCCAGCCCTCAGTGCAACACACCCACCAACAGCTGTCCACACTCTGTATAAATGCTCTTGTTTGCTGTCCTCATATAATATGTTGTGCATATATTCTTCAGACTATTTGAGGACCTAGGACTCCAGCACTTCAGAATCTTATAGATCATATCTCCATATTTGGCAGCAGATGTTTCAGCTCTTTACATGAGTAAGCTGCAGTGCCTCCACTCAGCAGTGATACAATTAAAAAAAAATCATCTTTTGTCAGAAAACAATTATCTCCATTATAAAATAGGCATATGTAAAAGTAAATGCCTTTCTTTAAAACCAACTTGTTTATGGATCATGGAATCTCTTCATATTTGAAACCTTAAGTAGATGATACCTCATACCCTCCAAGATGAGAGCATCATCTGTGGCTAAAGTGTCTTTTTCTCAGAAATGCTCAATGAGTTTAACCTTTTTTTCTGCCCATAGTCTTTAAAATGTTTCTCACCTCTCCAGTGATGACACATATCTCCTGTTTGCACATTTAGAGGCGTCACAGCAAATAAGCTCAGCCCTAATGTTCTGTAAAATTAATTCAGCATAATTTCTTAATTTTATCTAATAAATTGCTTTAACTTGCTTAGGAAAGGATAGGTATTTACAAAAAAAAATGCATTTGGAAGTCCAAAACATCAATATATAACTTTCTAAATAAGAAATTAACAAAAGATCCCTAAAGACTCTATAAAATACAGGATTTTTCTGTAGTTTACTGAAAATGTGACTGGTAACGGTGTCTGGTCTCAAACTAAGCAAATGTGAAATTGTAGCAGATGAATCTTGAATCCAATAATGTTTGACACCTGATGCTGACTGATATTATAGAATAGAAACATTTAATTAAGTAAAATAGAGGTCAGGCATGACAATTGTCCTCTGTCTTTGAGGGTAAATTACTATTTTTGTTTTATAGATACAGATACTGACAATTGTTATTGATCTTCGAGGGGAAATGGACTTTTATATGAAAATACTGAGTCAAGTATTGCTCTCAAAACTTGAAATGTTTTTAACCCATAAAGACCCGAACAGCCACTGACGACCAAAACCATCTACTAATGTAAACTGTTTAATACCTGTTGATCCACTAATCCTATCAATACATGTAAATAATTGGTGTAAAATTTTTACATTTTTGACATTAAGTTAATGAAATATACATTTATATATATTTTAAAGGCACTTTTTCTTCAATTTCATATAAAAACCTTTGAATTTACGCTGAGCTTTTTTGAACATCTACATGATCAGTAAGTTAAATATAGGAAAATACATGGTTTATACTGAAAAAACTCAAAATAAAGAGGATGATATTACAATAAATGGTGATAAATCACTTAAGAAAGGTTAAATATAGAGAAAAATTCATTCACAAAAGTACCACTGGGTCTATGGGTTAAAGAATCGTCATCAACTCTGATTTTCTGCTTTTCAGACTCTGGCTCTCAGTCCTGGCTTTGTGGTGTATTTTCTATTTGGCTTGGTTTGAGTGCTGCCATAAGCTTACACTTTAAAGATCATCGTTCCCATCATCAGAGGAACAAGACAGACCTGTCCTCGTCTTTCCTCTCCTGGTCCGCTGGCTTCCTCTCAGCTGGCCTTCCCTCAGGGCAGCTCAGTGACTGTTTGACTGTTGAATGCCTTTCTGATAATTAGAAACGATAGCAGATAGGGAGCCACCTTTATAGAAGCCTGGCTTAAAAAAAGTGGGCAAAAAAACCTCCCAGCAGGACAGAAAGTATTCCATGAATTCTATTAAGAAGCTTCTCAGGAGGCGGTGGGGGGTGTAGATCAGATAAAGTGACTGCCTTCGAGAATGTGGTTTCATGTAAGACTCACTCCATAAATGTAAAACCTGATTTAAAGTGGGTCCCTATTAAAAAGATCAAAAACAAAGAAACAGGAAAGAGGAAAATTCTGGTTCAAATAGTCACTTGGTTGGTTAATCACTCACTTATTTAATCAAACTACACATGTATTTTAGCAAATACAAACATCAGAGTGTAATGTAATGTCATATCTGATAAGAAACTGAATACCTTTGAGTTTGAAAGCACCGAAAAAGATTCAACCTCCAAAGCTGACACCAATAAGTATTTTCAACACATACAGGTTATCTGATACAGCGGCAGGCAAGTATCAGATGCTCCAGCAAAGCAGAGGCAGACATCTACTTTAATAATATTCATCATAGACACAACATAACAGTTTACACACAACACCATTCTAACTGCTCCTGCCAAAATTAGCCTGATATTTTCAGACTGCTGGTCCAGTATGCAGCGATAGCTATCGGGCTACATATCAGAAACACAATGAGGCAAGCCTATACCAGCAAATGATCAGGGTTTGACACTGAGATGAAGCCACTCTTTATCCCCTGATTGTGTTGATCAGGGGTCACCAATCCTGGTCAGGCTTCTGCAGAGCTTCATGATAGGCTGATCCTTTGAATCAGGTGTGTTGGAAGAGGGATACATCTAAAACACGCAGGGTACCAGCCTTCGAGGACCAGGATTGGTGACCCCTGGTGTAGATGCACAAAAACTGCTCAGTTAGATGTGTCTACTGCACTGGTATCATAAACTGTCTGTGCAGTTTTCTCAGTTACTAGAAATTATGGCCAAAGGTTGTTTTATGACGTCACCAAAATCTATTCGATTTATCCTTCTCCCCAAGTGAATGTTTGTCCTTCAGTATTTTTCTGAGATATCTCACCCTATAAGAATTGACAGGTATGACATCACCATGACCTTTGACCTTTGGCCACTAAAATCTTTTCAGTTCATCCTTGAATCCAAGTGAATGTTTGTGTTAAGTTTTCGGATATTCTGGCCGACCCTTCCTAAGAAACTGTGTTTTGACCAATAAAGGAAGACCCAAAGAGCCGCCAGCGACCAAACCATCTACTGATCTAAAATGTTAAACACCTGTAGATCCACTAGTCCTATCAATACATGTAAATAATTGGTGTAAAATGCAGTTTGTCATCTTTTCATGGTCAACGGATATGACCCCTTTGGACGTTCAGAGGCTCCATAGTTACCGTGGAAACACCGTCATCTTCTTCAACATTGATTCACCAGTAAAACCCATGGAGTTGGATCAATAACAGTGGATGGACACACTTGGTTTATGTTCAGTTAATGATAGATTTGACTGAAAAAAATTACATCTTCAGTTTTGTCAGTTTTTGATATAATAACCTTCAACTTTAATTTGAGCTTTTATGAACAGCTACATGATCAGTGAATTAAATATAGGAAAATAGATGATTTTTGCCAAAAAAAAAAAAAAAAAATACAGAGGATAATGCAATAATAAATGGTGATAAATCACTTAAGAAAACTTAAATATAGAGAAAAAATCATATGGGAACTGCCACAAAAGTAGCACTGGGTCTTTATGGATTAAAAGTAAGTGGACTGATGGAGTTTTAGAGCTGTTTCTTGAATAAAACATTATTTTCCTCTGACAGACAGTTGTTAAGTCAGTTACTGTAAATTAGACGTTGTAAAAATGATTATGTTAAGCAAATGTTGATTAAATGTACCCTTCCACAGTGACAGTAAGCTAGTGTTTAGTATTAGCTTTCCTCACCTTCTTGTCCACGTATTGTCATTTCTGACTCCAAAAAACCAAGATGCTAACAGGCTAAATGCTAAGTGAAGCCATTAAAACCCAACAGGACATCACACTGACTCTGTCCACTTCTTTATACGACCATTATCACTGCAGTCTGAAGGGAAATACATTTTAGGGTACAGGGGACGTTTTCATTGCAGTACCATGAGCGGCTAATTCTCCTAATGTACTCTTTATCATAGCTCGTAGCTCGGCTCCATTAGGGACTCTGCCTTTCCTGTAGACACAACCTTTACAGTTCCTACGAGATGGTTAGAGCCACTTGTTGTCATGACAACAGCTCCGTAAAAATATGCCTCAAAATAGTCTTTTTCTGGTAATTACCTCATTTAAGCTACGCAGATATTTTACACCTACAGTATGTTTTCATGCATTAATGCTGTGTGTCACTGAATTTGATTCTCAGTCTTGCAGCCTATTTCTGTTTAGGAGAAGTGAATGTTGTCATGCTTTCTGCTGCTCTCTACAAACTACTCTGATCTGCAATCTGCTCTTTTGTCTGTTGAGTCTTACTCTCTGATTGTCAGGGAATGAACCCAAAACCAGAAAATAAATCCTCTGAAATAATATGTTATTACATCCTAACATTTTTGACAGTGTGAAAATGAAATGTGAAATTAATCCTGAACAGGAGTTAAAATCTGAAACTTGTGATAGTCGTGTTTTTTCCCCTCCTCACAGCCACACTTTACATTTCCTTGTTTGTCTCCAAAAGGTGCTAATTTTCCTTTTTTTTTTTATTTTTTTTATAATTCCTCCAAACCTGCTGAAATCCAGCACTCGCCCACACATAATGAGCTCTGCTCTTTCTTCAGCTGTTCCCCCAAAACCCAACAATTAACTCTGCCTGTGGTCGGTGCCTATTGTTACTTAAAGAATGGTCAGTAATTAGTTGCACCAAACCCAGTATTTTCCTCTAGAGACCGAACCTCACAGCTGACAATATCGACTGAAAACAGGGAAGGTTGAATCTTCATCCTTATTCAGTCGAGCAGGTGTGACACTGATGATGATGATGATGAGTGAAACATCTTCACTGTCTCCTTTTGGTTTGACAGAAAGAACCAGAAAGACCAAAAATATAAAAATAGTAGCGGAGCTAAAGAGCTAAACTAGTCCAGTTGAACCGAGAAGAAATGCCAAGGAAAAAAAAAACAAAACTTGTATTTTCTGTTTTTCAGCATGCAGTTATTCCCTTGCCAAGCTTTGAATCATTCAGTCAAAATTTTAGACTGATAGCCTCATGCAAAAGAATGAGAGAGGCTGAGTGAGCAGAAACACACCAGCTTCACATGGTCATAAATTAATAGTCACTGGGGCGATGCTAACGCTGGAGCTAATGAGTGTCAGTATGGAGATAAATGCTGTAAACATTCCCAGCTTGTGTTTAAAGCCAACAACATTTGCTCTCAGTGGCTCCAGGATCAAAAAGAGGCTGAATGAACATGAAAAGACTGCAGGCTGCTGTTAAACTGCCTCGTGATGTTCAGGGAGCGTCTAGTTTTATATTAGATCTGCTGCAGCATCACGCCTCAGTGGAGGAAAATCCTGTTCAAGTACTGTTTTATAGAGGCAAATATTGAACTTTAGAGATTACAATTGTTTGTCCCTTTCATGTCCGGTGAAAACAGATGTCTTCAAAGGTATTAATGTTAAAGTTTATGGTAAAAGAAAGTATGATGTGTTCCTTAATTGTACAGTCCATCCATCCGTCCGTCCGTCCATCCATCCATCCATCCATCCATCCATCCATCCATCCATCCATCCATCCATCCATCCAT
>JAPQRP010000025.1:19249440-19261190 GCA_037367295.1 Apogon hyalosoma
CCTCGAAGCTGATGTGTTGGAAGCAGCAAATTGAGTAACCGATCAACACTGGACTAAGGAAGGACATCCCAATCTCAGGACAATTGATCATCTGTGGGTGGTGTTGGACAAATAAATCTGATCCATGGAGATCCACCTTTCTACTGCCAGGACTTCAGGGATCTGCTGCTAACATCTTGGTCCAAACACCACAGCACACCTTCAGAGGTCTGGTGAAGTTTTAAGGAATTTTTTTGTTCATTTTTGTTCATTTTGTTGGCTGTTGTATTCCTTCTTGTTTGTTATATTTATTTGGTGGTTATTTTGGTCAGTTTTTGTTTATTTTTGTTCTTTTTTTTGTCATTTTTGTTAATTTTGTAAACAATAATGTTCTTTTTACATTTTTTAAAATAAATTTTATTGTATGTTTTGTTTTGTTTTTCAGTTTTGTCCATTTTGTTGATTGTGTTGACAACTGAATTCATTTTGTTGCCTATCATATTCTTTTTTAAATCATTTTGTTGATTAGTTAGATCAGTATTGGTTCATTCTTGGTAATTCTTTGGTCATTTTTGTTTATTTTGTTGACAATTGATCATCTGTGGGAGGCGCTGGACAAATAAATCTGATCCATGGAGGTCCACCTCTCCACTTCCAGGACTTCAGGGATCTGCAGCTAACATCTTGGTCCAGATACCGCAGCACACCTTCAGAGGTCTAGTGGAGTCTAGGCCTCAGGTCAGAGCTGGTTTTGTGGAAAAAAGAGAACCTATAGAATATGAGACAGATGGTCATAGTGTTCTGCTCTTACTTTTGGTAGGTACTAACTACTTAACACTAGTGATGTGCGGATCGATACTGAAATATTGATATCTCCGATACCAGATCTTTACACTCTAAAATTGATTCACAAATCAGAATATCGATACTTTTGATACTTCAGTTATTTGAGGTAATGTATATCAGGAACATAGTGGAAAGTAACTAAACTATTGGGATCTTGTCCAAATAATACGCGATTGGTGGGAACTACTTCTTCCTCCGCCTGGGTAAGTGTGCATTGTGTCATGCTTCTCAGTCAGTCCTTCCCAGCCCTAAGCTACCTGGGAACTCCTGCCACTTCTGGACTAGCAGAGAGAGTCTTTTCAAAGGCTGGAGAGCTTCTGAGTAAAAAAAGAAGAGACTAAAGGGGAAAACAGTCAATGTGCTGTTGTTCCTTAACAAAAAATTGTGAATGAGGGAAAGTGTTGATGTTGGATGCTTTTGTTGAAGTGTTCCATGTTCAGTATTATCATGTTTCATGTTAACACATTCATGTAAGATGAATTAATGTGCAAGTTTTCATTTTTATTATAATTCTTAATAATTAAACAATGATCACGCTCATGTTATGATTTAAAATACACCTTTTTTTTTTTCCCAGACATTAAGTGTATTTGTACAAAGTATCAGTATCGGATCCATATCACCGATACCAACCTGAATTTTAGTTGGTATCGAATTGGAAAGGAAATCTGTGGTATCGAACACCACTACTTTACACTTTACAGGAATAAACAACAAAATCTGGAAATGCTTAATATATCCATTCACTGACAGGTCCCATTGTAATGACATAATCTAAACTAAAAGAACTCTGCCTGTCAGTGGTTATTATGTTGGGGCTGATACCTGGTGTATATCCAAATGTCTGTTGCTCCAGTACCTGTTAGGAAACATTTGCAGGATAGTAGTGTAGTTAACCCATGTTATGATGGTTTGCACCTTTACCTTTTTTCTGGTGAAGTTCTCTGTTTAGTGCTTTCAGACACAGCGGTTTTAGGTGCTTTCTAAGAGTAACTACCATCTCAGGACCTCCACATCTGGACTCAAACCTTTAAAATGGCAAACTTCTGCTTTAGATTATTTTGTTCTCAGTGTTAATTACACTTTGACATTAGGTGTACAATTTTAAACTCATCTTCTGGGCTATCCATTCTTTCTGACCATGCATGAGTAGCGTGTGGTTCATTTAAAAAAGATCACACAGTGATCTGCTTCAGTCTGGTCAGAACACCAGGGATACATCCAGAAGGCTGAATGTCAGTCATTCCACATATGTGCTTCTTCAGCAACAGCTCAGTGTAACTGGAACTGGCGCTGATCGACCACGGCCGGGTCAACTGTTCAATCTGAGGTATATGTCTTATCTTATATGCCTCAGATCCAATTAAAACACTACCATCTGTTCCAGAGAAGAAGGATTCTGACAGCTATTGACAGTAACAGGGTCATACTTGTTAAGAAGCTGGTCAGAAGTGTGCCATAGACATGTTTGATTTACAGCATATGTAAACTTAACACTTATTTGTTTCTTGTGAGATTAGTAGAATAGATTTTGTTGAGCTTTCCTGATTCTGTCCACTAACACAATGCATTTTCATTTATTTTTCCCAGCTTTCTTCCCAGTGAGTATTTACATTAATTAGCTGGTACCTCTTTAAATTATTTTATATATGTATACCTCCAAAGGCTTTTTCTGTTTGTCTCACTAAGACTCAATAAGAGTGACTGAAGAAGATTTTGATAACGTACTATTTTTGCTATACCTTTTGACTTTTTTCTGTCATTATTATTAAGATTGTGTAATATAGGGCTCTTATTGTCATATGAATGGTTCATTGTTACTCGTATGAATAATGTGTCTGTCATTTTCAAAAACAGAACTTAAATATATGAAAATCCACTAGAAGAATCAACTGGACATTTATTAAGGACTAGATTTTTTAAGGGATCTTTGTAAAGCTCAAAATAGTGCCATTTTTTATTTAAATTTTTTTTCTATTGCTGTAAAATATTACTGAAATGAATAGTTTCTCTCTATTTCACCTTGGTAATGCTGAAATAAAACCAACAGACAGTAGCAACTACTTTTCATCAAGTTCCAGAGATTCACCCATTGTACATGGATGTTCAATCACTGTACAGTTACATAACTCAATGTCCCTCTTGCATTGGAAAACTGCTGAAAAAATACCTTTGTATCTCAGCTTAATGCATTCAAATTAAAGTTCCCAAGTACAGAGGTAAGAGTATGTCACATGTGTAAGCAACAAGTGAGTCTCAAGTCTGAACCTTTCAATCTCAAGTTAGTCTGAAGTTTCAGTGGTGAACATCAAGGACGTCGAGTCCCAAGCAGGTCAGGCCAAGTCACAGGAACCTCTGATAAGGTCCTGCGTGAAAAGTTGCACCATCAGTTACAAACCTCCAAGATGAAGAACGATGGCGAGTGGATGAACGGCTCCAAAGTCACAAAAAAAAATTAAATCAAAGATAAAATAAAATGAATTTAGCCTAAACCATTACTGACAATGATGGAATGTAATTAATTCTACTTTAAAGGAACACTTTAACTTTCCACATTTTAGCGACATTGGGCAGATTATACTTGGTATAAAGCTTTTTTTTGGAATACAGTACATTTAGTTGTATTGGAGTGTTTACACAGTGTCATATTAGTATTTATATTGAACTGAATGATCTGAGTACCTCTTCTACAAGTGCTGTCATTACGATTACATTAAAGCAAATTCCAGCTATTCAAGTTTCGTGAGATACTGATATGAAGTATTAATTTATTAGTATATTATCACTAGGCCAACTGCATTCTTCATTTCTTATCTATTATGTCAACTGGTGACTTATATAACACATATTGTGTTAGAAGCCACCTTATCATGTGAAAAATCAAATGTGACACCTCTCAGTATCTTTAAATATGGATAAATTGTTGAGTCAGGTGAAAATGAAAGCCCTGTTTGCATAAGTATATTAGTATTAGCACTATTATTACCAGTGATCGTCTGGTCATTTGTAATAATTGTAAAAGTCATCTGTGATTTTAATCCCATGTGAGTTGGTGATGTCTGTAATTGGTCAGTTCTTCGATAATGAGACCCTGTCATTATGTTACTCCTGTGTGAATTGACATCTCTGTAATTTGATGGAATATGCAAAAATGTCTGTTTCCTTGTGCATTGATTTAATTTATTTCCTTGTCAAGAATGATGGAGGTTGTGCTAGTGATGATAAATCAAAGTTTCAGTTGTTCTGAGGGGAAACTCGGGAGGATTTTGCCACAGTATAACATGAAAAAGAGCAAACTTAAATCTTTCATAAGAGCAAAATCTCAAAAGATGGACGGATGACAAGCGTGACAGTTTAGTACGGTAAGAAACATATTTCTGTCTTTCAACAGTTATCTGTAGGTGGTGAACCGTGACATCAGAACTGAGGAAAATGTCAGTAAATTCAAATGAAAAAACCCACATGTGAATGCATCCACTGGGGTTTTAGTTTCTGAATCATCAGAGGTCACACAGGTTATACTAGTCCTATTTGAATCAGGCTTAAGTCTAAGTCAAGTTGAGTCTTTGTGCAGTGTTAAGGCGAAGGCACGCCAACCTGATTTTTGGCAGTCAGGCGTCATCAGACAGTTTGGCGAGGTCGGTGACATGAGTCTGTTTGGTGTGTTCTGTTCGATCGGCTGTCGTTAATGCCATAGCCAGTCTTTTCGGCCAGTTCAATATGTGTAATTGGCCACTACCTGTTGTTCAAGTCGGACCAATCTGATTGGTGGAGGGATAGCACTTGACTAGTGAATCAGTGAGCAAGAAGTTTCCATGTGAATCCAGCTATGCCAAGGTACTTCACACTATTACTGTCTTCTATAATAGGCCATTAGCTGCTCATATTGTATCTCAATTAGTGCCAATCAGTGCCTATGGACTTCATTCATTCCATGAAGTGAACACTGTTAGCATTGTTAGCAGAGTGCGATTTCTCCTCAGTTTTCGCCTGCGACATCTTTGTCCTTCCACAAGAAGAAGCCCCAGAGCTGACAACGACAGTATCTTCTTATTCCTAGCCATCCGTTCAACAAATACAACAACAACCCTTTTTAACTACTCAACACTCTGCTGACAACAATGACTGACAACAGCGAGCTCTGGGTTTTGGTCTAGAGAGGCGTTCCGTCATTCCTGGGTTTACGTCTCACGCAAGCACAAAACGTACGTTTGAGTCGGGAGTTGATATGGTGTGTTCTTCACACTTTTTTGACTGCGTCAGGGAGACTGGCACTGACTCATCAGTTGGGCTACTTTTTCTGGCAACGGTCGGCAGTCAGGTTGATGTGTCGTCACCCTTAGTCATGTCTTAGTTCATAAAAATTGACTTACAGTGATGTGCAAAAGGCCTCTGTATTAAGATCTATTATAATTGGGATATATGTGAAGTATGTACAGCAATAAAAAGAAAAGTTTCAAGTTAAAAAAAACAGCTTCTATAAACCAAAGTGGTCATATTTAGTGTGATCTCCCTTTGCATTTAACATGCCTTTAACCCTTTTTTTCCAGACAGTTGGAGATTAATTGCATCAATTTCCTGATGTTTCATACCAGGTTTCATTCTACTCATGTCAGATGTTTCTATTTGGGCTGCTTCTTGTCATGGGGTCAGAGGTCACACTAAAAACTGGCTTTTGTCATTTACCAAAACAGTGATGATTAGAGGATGATGAAGAAGGCTTCACTGACACCATCTTGATTTTGTAAAAAGATTTTATTAAAAAAGTCCGGCATCAAACAGGCACCATGGTCTACCTGGGGAACAGTCGGCCAATGAAGTCCCCAGATCCTATACATCCCATTCACTTATTTAGGTCTGTTCTTTACGTGAAATGTCCTTGGTTGAAGGAGATCATCAGAGTTAAGTTAACTTAAAAATTAATGACTCTCCCCAGCTAGGAGGCCCCTATACCATAAAGCCCGTCACCCGCAACATTCCAAACCCAAGAACTCGTTGCCGATATATGTGACACTTCTGAACTCGCTGACCCAGATCATGTAAGACAATTCAGATACTTCACTTTAACCTTGAGAACCCATTTAGTTCATTTTTTGTGTGTCTCTTAAGGCTGTGCATATATTTCTTGTGCTTTATTGTGTCTGAAGAAAAGAGAACGAGAAATAAATACATATGCTCATTTCAATCGTGCAAAAACACACCTAAAGGTAACCTAAGACCCCTCCTTTCCCTCAGCATCTAACCTCTAACCCTCCCCTCCCTCATGTTGACAGATTCCTCAGATCAGCTACGCCTCCACGGCTCCAGAGCTCAGCGACAACACCCGCTATGACTTCTTCTCTCGCGTGGTTCCTCCTGACTCTTACCAGGCTCAGGCCATGCTGGACATCGTCACCGCGATGGGATGGAACTTCGTGTCCACGCTGGCCTCCGAGGGAAACTACGGCGAGAGCGGAGTCGAAGCTTTTGTCCAGATTTCCAGAGACACAGGTAGGAAACAGAGGGGTGGAAGGTTTTAACACGATGAATGTTGTTTTAAATGATGGCGGACTGGCAGGATGATTGGTGACACTGTGGATTCCAGCTGCTGCTTGTATTCCTGCTCAGTGTGTGTTTTTGAGTGGACAGGAGAAGCTGCTCTGTAATTGACTCTTGATGTAATTACTTTACACTAGTCAGGTCACACTGAGGTTATCAGACCTGTCTCTGTCTCATTAAAATGTTATACTGGCCCAGACGACCACACATTTTAATTAGATTGTGAGAGGAGTGTTAAAATTCAGTCTAGTGTGTATGTGTGTGTTTTAGTAGAGTTAAGTTCAGGCTCAGCTGATTACGCTCACATCTTCCCCATGCATTAAAGGGGTCATAATTTGCATTTTTAAATGGAATTATGCATTTTAAAACATTTCCCTGTGGTTTCCATTAACTGTAAATGCTCTGCTTGGGTCTGAATTCTTCATTAATTCAACTCCACAGGTCCATCTTCAACCCTATTTCTGAGTAATGACACTAGAAAGGTTGTTTTGAGCGCTGGCCCTTTAAATACAAATGAGCCACTTCACGCCCCTCCCCCTCCAGGTTGTTGACCGTGCTGCTCTGTCCTGTTACTCCATACTCGGAGAAATGTTTGTCGTAAGTCTTGACCTTATGTGTGCAAATGTCATGACGTAACAAGTTAAAACGTAACACATTAAGCAGGAATTAAAACAGGTTGTAGAAATCCACTCGATTTTTGCCAAAATGAATATAAAGATAGCTCTGCAGCACCTGGAGGGTTCAAATTCAAACTTTCTGAACTATTAGGGTCCAAATATACAAACAAATGAACCAAAGACTAATAAAAGGGAATGGACAGCTGCTGCATCTGGAGAAAACATTGTTATATTTTTTCAAGCCCTTTGATTTGTGTACATTTTATGCTTTCTCATGCATTTCTCATGCTTTTACAGTGAAAGTTTAATTCCTTTGTTGTGCATTTTTTATTCCCTCTTGACGTTTTGAGGTTATGGATGTTACTGTGAATCTTCTAACTTGAGGAACTGTAAACCTCAGATAACATTACAGACAGATAACATTACTGGATGTTAGATGCTTATTATCCACAGTGCAAGTGAAAGTCAAACAGCTCTAGATGCATGTTGTTAAAATGTGCTTCTTATGAGTTGCAATTACATCCACATTTCTTTAACCTGACTTAAATTACTGCAATTAGAGAATGTTTGCATGTGTTTACTTGGTCTCTAACTATAATGATTTCAGAAGGTGAGTTTTCATGCCCTCAAACATGTAATCAGAATATGACTTCTTTGACCTGCTTTTTAGTGTCGAATCTTTTCTCATCATTTTTTCTTTGGTCAATTATTCAGATTCTGGCTCCAGGCACTTTTTTTTTTTTCTTTTCTTTTCAAGTACTTAACCCTACGACCATCCTCAAATCTGTGTAAAATGATCAGTGACAAGTCAGTTTTGCTTTGCTATGTTTCTGAATCTCATCATATCAGTTAATGGTCCCCCTTGTAGCAACAACAGAAAGAAGATCTTTATTCCCAACAGAGTGAAACACATAGAGTAAGAATCATACATTTATTAGATTATGAAAGGTTTACATGAGGTGAGTTTACTATTATTTTGATTATTAGTAGAATATTAGAGTCAGTGTAAACACAGCAAGTGTATTTTCCTTTTAAGACAATCTCTGAGACATTAGAGGGTAAATACCTAATGTTTGAATTTAATTTGCTTATCTTGAAAAATTTGTTATCAGCAAATATTTTTGGATCGTATGAAGTGTCATATGGAACTCAAAACACAAGGTAAAAGGTACAGAAAACTGAAAGCGCAGGAAAAAAATTTTGGCAAAAGATGCAAGATTCCAGTTTCCAGATTCAATTGGAGAGGTGACTATTTTGTGAAGATGGTTGGTTTCAAAATGATCAGGTAACATTTGTGATGAACTCAAACATCGTACCCATATCCTGAAAAATCCTGAAAAATGCTACCTGATAAGATTAGATAATTAGATAATGAACTAAATTATCACTTTTGAGAACAAATGAAAGTTTGAAGTGCTGCGATTATCGTGTGGCCAAACAAAGAAGCAAACATACATACATTTTCATTCTTATTTAACCAGGTTGGTCTCACTGAGATGGGGGATCTCTATTTGAAGGGAGACCTGACCAAGACAGCAGCAATACTGTCACATAATTACAGTTTTACAATAATAAAAGCACACGGAAAAAGCATATACAATTCATGTTTCTTTTCTTCATTATCTTGTTGAAACCTAACTTTAAAATGATTAAACGTATCAAAATATGTCACTAGTCTCTACCATTATGCCAAAGATATTCCTTCTGTTGTATCACAAGAATAAGACTCGTAATCATAACCAGACCTGATACCATTGGTTCACAGTTTTGCATGTAGCACATTAATATTATGGGTTTTTTTTCCTAATTTGGAAAAAGACACTATTTCTAATAAACTATTTACATACCTAATGAAAAGTAATATTCCTCCAACTGTTGATACCCCTTTAATGTTCACTGGTAGCACAGTCATGTCCTCTGTTTACATCCTCTGTCTTAATATTTACTGATAGATGTGTTTCTCATTCAGACCAGAAATGTGGATTTTCCTTTGGGGCATCTAATTCTACCAGGGAGGATCTTTGTCTTTATTCCACCTGACTATAAACAGGGTCCACCTGAAATAAAATGCACAAAATAGACAAATTTCAGAACACACTGTATATATGTCCAAAGAATCCTCATAAAACCAGTATAATATCAGCGTATCTCCCATGTTTAACTCATGCTATTTACATTATATCTGTCGTCTTCAGCATATTGGCAAATGTCCTATAATAGTGGAATATTAGCGTGCAGTAATGTGTAAACAAACTCAATTATGCATGTGATCGAAGCTTAAGCCTACTAGTGATTATGTTTCTATCAACATTAAAATAGAGGAGACTGGAATCTTTCATCTTTTGTAAGAAAAAAAAACCTTTGAGCAAAGAGAAACAAGTGGTTGTTGTAAGGAAACGCAAAAGTATTGCAGTGGAAATGCAACTTAGGATTTCCAAAATTGACAAAATACAGAAGACACTCTGAGGCAATATTTACAGCAAAAGCTAAAAATGCAGGAGAACAAAACTAATGTGAGGGAACACAAAGCATATTTATAGGAACACAAAGGTTCAACAATAGGAGAGATATCTTCGCAAACCAGCAGGATGTAAAACTGCACTCTGGTGAAGACTGCAGACATGTTTCAGTATCTCTGGAGAACCAATCAGGATAGATTTCTGTATTGATTATATGTCTGAACTCTAATGAGCATCTTGTTGGAGCTCATGTTTCCTCTTCCAAGCCACAGCACTGCTAAATTAGTTTATAACAAGAGGAAGCACCAGTGTTCCTGCAGTAAAAAACAGAGCAAAAATAAAATAAAGCAGGTGTTCTGGTCACGTCTGCCTCCTACCACCACCAGAAAGCTGTTTCTGTGATACCTATATATTTAGCTTCCTTGTGACATGCTTGTAATCTGTGTGTAAATGGCAGCAGTAGAAGGTTTCATGAGGAATGGCTATGGTTAAATGCTGCAGATTTATCAGGAGATTCTGCAGAAAACAGCTGAGGCTCCTCTGAGGATCAGTGAGCTGCTGAAACGCTGAGCTTCATCACTGCCTCGTGTTTTTATGTGTGAGGGTGGAAAGCCTCTCGGCAGGAACCACAGGCTGCAAACGTAATGATGCAGGATGTATTGATTAGAGCCAAGTGCCTTCAAATGAATGGATTCAGAGAAAGTATGTCTTTGGTTCACATATTTTAACTTCTGTACTGTAACCATCTATTTCAGTATATTTTCAGAGGGTTAAAGCTCTTTGTGTGAACAGCTTTAGTGTGTTGTAGTATTGATTTAATACACTTCTGATCCTGTCAGGTTTGAACGGCTCAAATCAGCTTGAATCGGGCTAAGAAGGAGATTAAAATTTTGTTTGTCTTTCAGGAGGCGTCAGGTGAGACAAAAAAGAAAAAAAAAATAGCCCTTAGGTTGTTTGTGCAGCTGTCTATTACCGTTCCACTCTTGGATTTTGTTCTAAAGTTACATTTAGAGGTTATGTGTTTGTAAAACGTAATATTTTGATGTGAACTGACGAGAGCAACAGAGGAAATCTGGTTAGGATGGATGGATGGATGGACGGACGGACGGACAGACAGATGGGGGATGGATGGATGGACGGACGGACGGATTAGAAATTGGTATAATTTATTTTTAAGTCACCAAAAATGATAAAGTAATAACAGGAAATAAGACATTTACCCTGAATGACTGTGAACTATTGACAAAAAATGAATTTAACACTAACTGAAACAACAGCTGTGTGACGTATTCTAAAAGTGAAACAGATATGGAGGCGTGTACAGTGGTGTACGTAGCAGAATAAATGGTAAATGCTGCAAATATTATATACGACCAACGCATTTGAAGAGTAAGATATATCATATATGTGGAATGCTTTGTATTGACTGGGTAAAATCTGTGTATTTACTATAAAAAAAAAAAAAAAAAAAAAAAAGAACAATGGAATTTTCCTTGCTGTGGCTGCTGAGTTTAGTGGTAGTAGTTAGTAATCAACATTTTCTCTTAAATGATGCATCCTGATATTGTCTAAAATTGCTGCATATCCGATTCACTTTATACTTTAATGCCAATATATTTGTTTGATCACGAACTTCACTCTGTTCTTTTAGAAATGTTTAATTCATGCATAGATGAAGTGAAGATGACTGTTCAGAGCTTGTTAATTGTTAACTGTGTGTGTGATCAAATGAGCGAATCCCTTTCATGATATTGACTGTGGCAACCTGCCACAGTCGATCCTACTTTGCCGCAGTCGTATAATGAACTGAAAAGTTTGTGGAGAGCAGGGTCTTAAGCATGTACACTGCTGCCAATAAAGTTGGAATCATTTTGTTTTCAGAAACATTCCTCTTTTTATTCCTATTTATACACATCGGTAATTACATTTGACCAGGTATGAGTCCCAGTTCTATTTTATCTGTCAAGAATAAATTACATTGTGACAATCATTTCATGTCAAGAGGTAAAAGTATTCCACCTTTATGGGCAACAGTGTAGATAACAATGTTTATTTGCTTATTTATGTATTTATTTGCCCATATTTAACCAGGGAGGTCAATTGAGAACATGTTCTCTTTTACAGTGATGACATAAAATACAGAAAACAGTCAACACATTGTAATATTCAAATATGTACAGCAGAACTAAATCTGATTATCTTGGATGGATTTTGGAGGATAATTTTCTTGAATTAAGCAAAAAAAAAAAAAAAAAATATGCCAATGGAACACATGAAAATTATCTTGGTAAGATTTCTTTAAATAAGATTT
>JAPQRP010000025.1:19283921-19308177 GCA_037367295.1 Apogon hyalosoma
GTGGAAACACTGTCATCTTCTACAACATTGATTCACCAGTAAAACCCATAGAGTTGGATCAATGACAGTGGATGGACGCACTTGTTTTTATGTTCATTTATTGATATCTTTGCTGAAAAAAATCACTTTTTCTTCAGTTTTCTCTCTTCAAATATAATAACCTTTGAATTTACTTGAATTTATGAGTTTTCATGAGCATCTAAATAAGTGTTTCGCAACTGGGGTGGTATTGGAGGGTGTTTGGAACGAGAAAGCTGAGAAAGGGGTGCTGAGACCCAAATGGGGGTGTTAGTCTGTATTAGTATCAACATAAAGCTGCATGTTATGTCAGTGGTGAATCACCCCCCGCCCCGGTCCACCACAATAAGGTACGTCATGGTACCCCTCCCGTTCAGCAAGTAGTTATAGAGCACACACACCCCCATTGCATATTTTTTCGGGGGACAGGGGCAGCAGGAGAGTCATGACATAAAGGAGCTTTTGCTCAAAAAAGGTTGAGAAACACTGATCTAAATTAAGTGTATGAAATTACATTTTGGAAAATAAGTGATTTGCAGTAGAAAATCCAAAATACAGAGGATAATATTATAATAAATGATAATAAAACACTTAACAAAGGTTACATAAAGAGAAAAATTCATTTGGGAACTGCCAAATGAACATGGGGTCTTTATGGGGTAAGTCTTTGGGAGCCCAAAAAAATACCATACCAATGTAGAAATACACACCTCCCTTCTGCAGCTTTCTCCTCTCAGTCCAAATCTGAATCCTAGATATAAATACAGATTAACCTGAGGTTGTGTCATGCTGTTACGGAAAACTGAAACCTCTAAAGTTTTGCATTAACACACAGATTAGATCACTGGAATCACATCCAGGTAATTTAGTTCCCTTCGTGCCTGAAAACACCTGTGATTAGATCTTCTATAGCCTGTAAACATAAGCAAGTGGATGCAGAAATCTCATGTCTTCATATCATTAGTTGCTTTTCCATTGGACATATGCACAAAAATTTACCGATATTTACTAAATGTCAAAAAAACACACTTGTGTAATGTCAGTTTTTCCATTAAATTAAAATGCGATGATGACAAAATGTGATGCGATGATAAACATGGTGACGAACATAAATATTGTGCTGATTTACAGATATATTCAGTTATTATTAATATATTACCCCTCTATGCCGTACTAAATTCAAAAATAATTCAGTTTCCTGGTGTGCCCACACATACTGTGCCATGTTTCTTTTAAAACTCTTCTTCTTCTTTGCTTGTTGTAACATCTGTCAATATCTTTTTTTTTTTTTAAATTCATGTGACTCTAGTTGCGGAAAAAGGTTTTTCTATTGCAGTTTTGCATGATATACAAATTGTGTTACGTCCGAAAAACCACCTCTTGCCAGCGTAAAAACTTTTAATCAGAAAACGAGAGTTTTGGTGAAATTGTCATCTTTCCATTAGGTACATTGTTATATTCAAGTCATATTCATGCAATTTGCGGGTCAATGGAAAAGCAACTATTGATACTAAAAAACGATTCAGCAGCTTTAATCAAAACTACCATTTTTTCTTAACTCAAACCAAAGTGCTTTTGTGTCTGCTCAGGTAATGAACCCAGAACTCTGCTGACATTGTCAAACACAAATGCTGGATTATGACTCTGTTGGAAACACATAGAGCTTTGTTCACTCAGAAAACATCATCTCTGAAATATTTGCCTTTTAATGTGTAGCAGCTTTTAGTTGCTTTGTGCATTTGGCCAACAAACTAGTTCTTTGTGTTTGGGATGAAGCTCTGCAGGATTTTTAAAGTGAACAAAGAAACATCAAGCACTTAATTTTTTTTTTTTTTTAAGATATTGTGGAACTGATTAAATCTTAGTTTGTGATCAATCATTTTGTGTAGAAAATGTGAAAATGTGCATTTTGTGACCATACAGCGTCGTCTTCTTATGAGTTAAGAGTCTGCAAACAAGCAGAAGTTGGCTTTTTACAAAGAAATACTCAAAACAAAGAGAGGATTAAGTTTATCCATTAACTGATTCGTTGCAGCTCCAGTGGATTTTTACAAAGTGCAAACAAACTCACAGCATCTTTTGAAATTAATAGCGGCATTTTGCGGCGTCAGACTTCGCCTTGATGAAATCTTGTTGACAAAATGGTTTCATCTTCACCTGTAGTGAAACAAACACATCAGCTTTTGTAAAACAGAGATGAACATTAAAGCTCCTCAGTGGATTCATCACTGACAGAAAGAACAGCGTAAACGCCACTACCTGAAAAACACATAAAAAAGAACTGACACAGTGTTTAATAATGTCAAAAATTCACACTGCGGGGAATTTGAGGAGATTAAATTCTGGTCATATTCACTTTTTAAATGACGTTGACTGAAGGCCTCCAGGTACTGACTCCCCCCGCCTTTTTTTTCTATATTCATTACTGTATTTTCATTCCATTTTGAACGTGATGTTTGGTGATTTAACTCCTTCAGTTCAGTTCAGCGCTGCAGCTTACGGCTTGAATGTTCCTGCAGAGCTTAGAGTAAATCCTCAGCAGGGATTTCCTTATCAGGTCCTCGGGAAACAGGAGCACTGTCCCACATTATCACATCTGCTTGTCTGAGCGTGTGTGTGTTTAATGTTAACTGATTATTTCCTATTTGCTGTCAGCTGGGGTGAATATAACGGGCTGGAGCTGAGCAGTGGTAATGTCAGCGGTTGATTTTCTACTTTGGTTTATTTTATTGGAAAATACTCAACTGAAGCTAAACCTCATTAAAATCATGTCGCGTGAGTCTGTCTTCATTATTTTCATATCTATCTGCAGTGGTTCCTTCAGGAACCATCAGGGAAACGCTGCTGCTCCTCCACACACTTTCCAGAGCTCTTCATATGATCAATTTATTTTTAATTCATTATTTTTCTTTAGTAAACTATAAGTCATTGCTATATTTAATAACAAGTCGACAACTACATTTTCTCAGCCATCGCATGAATTGTTTTATTCTCATTTTCCTGCCATTTAGGTGCTTTTATCAACAGGCATATACAATATATGCAACAATAATACACACAGATGTATAAAAAAATGTTAAGGCATCTCCATCCAGTAGCTATGTTTAATTTAGGGCTGTCAAAATTAACGCGTTAACATGGATTAACCCATCATCTCAGTTAATCTGATTAAAAATTTTAACGCAATTAACTCATCTGCAGTGCACAGTGACTCTCTGCAGGAAGGAGTTTTCTTTTCACCAAAACACTTCCAGCTTAAAATGCCACTTATCTTAACACTGCTGCAACCACTGTTCTGTAGGAGAGACTGTTCTCAGTTGTAGGCAACACTGTAAATAAGAAGCGATCAGCTCTCCTCTCGGACAATGTCAACAAGTTAGTTTGTCTTAGTAGCTGCTGAAACAGGACCACATTAATGTGGATAAAAAAGAGAGAAAAAGTTGTTGTTTCATGTAGTTTTGTTGAAACTGTTGAAGATGTTTAATAAACACGTTAAGTGCTTATATATTCCCTTCTTTCTTGAGTGTGTGTGCTAATGCAAAAGAAAACACAATAAATATAGATTAAAAATGAATGATATTTGATCAAAATTAATCCACAGCAACCCTGTGATTAATCTGATACAAAATTTTAATCATTTGGCAGCATTAGTTTAAACTGACTTAGAATATACCATTTACTGTGGTGAACCCTTAAAGATACAGCCAAAAGTGATTTATCACCATCACTATAATATTATCATTTGCATTTTGCTTTCATCTGTGAAAATCAGGTATTTTTCTGTGTTTAATTTACTAATCATGTAAATGTTCATGAAAACTCAGAGTAAATTCAATGGTTATTACATCAAAAGGGAGAAAATTGAGGAAAAAGGCAGTTTTTCAGCAAAATGTATCATTACCTGAATGTGAAAACACATGTCTCCATCCACTGTCATTTGTTAAAGTACATGGGTTTTACTGGTGAATCAATGTTGCAGAGGAGGACGGCATTTCCATGTTGACTACAAAGCACATGAACATCTAAATGGATCATATCTGATGCCAGTGAAAAGCTGAGAAACTGCATTTTACCTGAATTACAAGGAAAAGTGGATCAAAAGTTATTCAACATTTTAGATCAGTAGATGCATTTGGTCATCGGCAGCTGTTTAGGTGTTTGATGGTTAAAGCAAAACTGTCCACTGATAAATGAATATGACTGATTCAGTGAAAATTCACTCAGTTTGTTAATCCCACAGCCATCCAAATACAGCAGGGAAATATTTCTGCTAAGTCTACCGCGTCTGATTTGAGAAGTTCTGAATGAACTGGGTTAATATTTCAGTCGATATTCTCCTCCCTTCCGCTATACGACTTAAGAACTAGCAACTATAAGATGTGCATCGTTCAATAAGGAAGGTCTCAATTTTTTTGTGGTTTGTCATTTCTTTTGTATGGATTTAACTTTTTAAAGTCAAGGCCACAAGTTTTCCTGACATTCTTTTCAAAGGTCTTCGTGCCGTCCAAGACGATGGTGGTTGATATAAAGGAACAGAAACAAGCTGGAGGTGTTTTTCTTGTACTTCACAATGGCAGGTGATTCAGCCAGACCTTTCTCTAGTGCTGTCACGGTGCTAACAATGTGTGGAGATAAGTCCTGCTATGAAACACAAGCACCTGAGAACTGTGGCATTATGCACAGCCAATCACAATTCTCACCCTGATAAAATGACATGTAAATAAAACTACATCCATCATATTGTATTCGACTGTTGTGGTACGCTAGTGTGTTTTATATTAATAATTCATAATTAATTTGACTGAAAAACAGATGAACGAAAGAGAATTGGACTGAATGATGGTATTGCTTCATCACTATTGTCATTACAGCAAACGCCACACCATCTGCCTGTGGGCCACAGATAGACGTTGTGTGTTCACTTTTTAATGCTTCATTAGTTGAGCTGTTGGTGTCAGGCCCTGCGATGATTGGCTCAGCTGTTAGAGAGCTGCAAGACCAGTTGTTTGTGAGAGAATGTATTCATCACCACACCCTGTGCATCATGCATTCCACTTCACCTATAACACTTTTACACTTCCCACAGCTGCACCCGCACGGACCAAAATAACAGGTGTGGTAGGAGGTATCCAGTCCGCGAGCACAAGATAAACCACTTTGCTCAGATTGTAATGATTGCGTGATTAAAATAAGACTTAAGCCTTGTAACAGTTGCCTGTGTTGGTTCTCACCCTATTTTTGAGAGGTTTCGACTCAGTATTGGCTTTCCAGAACAGGGCTATAGGCTGGTATCAGTGGAAATTACAGCTCATTATACACTCGACATACTTTTTATATTGTTTAACCGGCTGCTTGCTAATGTTTTGTATACGGGTGCTTCTATGAAACTGGTCCATAAAAACAGGACAGAGGGGCTAAAAATTCAAACCAGATGTAGACTCATGTTATGAAGCAAGTTTGGAAGCCCTTTGGGTCTATTTTAAAAAAAAAAAACAAAAACACATATTTACTGAGATAAAAGAGAAACAATTTTTCAAATAAAACACATTTTTAGATTTTTTTATTATACAAAAATCTTCATGTAACACAGTAAAAAGGACACAAAAATTATGTGCTGCTTTTTTTCATATATTTTTTTATTCTCTCACATGTATATTTTGGGAATCAATCTAATTATGCAAGGGAGAGTGTTTCACAAAATCACTCTTGATGTATATGTGTTTAAATGGACCGGTTCTGCATGTAACACCAGTGGACACGATGGGTTACACACGAAAGATGGAATCAGACTCCCGATTCATGAAATACTCCCATGTCTGGATTAGAAAAACCCCTAGGATCGTCACATTTAACACAGTGTCTTTATTTATAGTGGCATACAAGACCATTTACAGCCATGTTTTCTAGATCAAATGCTCTGACAGCTTGGTAGTTTTTCCTGTCCCAATTTTGGCCCCAATATTTTATCAAAAATCCATTAATTTTGGGATGGCTCAGAGCAAGAGTATACTTTTTTTTGCATTTATCTGAGGTCAACATTAGGTATATCCTGGGGGGGAACATGTCTAAATTTCTCTTTTGTTATTGGATATAAAAAAGCTGGCAAAGTGCCAGGTACCAAAATGAACCCAGTTTCATAGAAGCACCCATATTTTAGTGACAAATCAGATCAAATTTCTAGGATATAATAAGACGGATTAAGGAAGTTTCAGTGTAGGTTGGACCAGAGAAATGTAGGCCCTCCACTGACGTAAGATGAGCTGGGAAGAACAATAAATGTGCTCCTGTGGTATTTTTCAAGCCTCACGGAAATAACTATACTTGTCATTCAAAAATAAATAGTAATTTTACTGAATTGCTTGTCCTAATGATCCAATTACAGTCACGGTCAAAAGTTTTGGTAGTGTTTTTGCAAGTTTTGTTATGTCAATTCTTTTTACTTTTTCCATGTGTTTCTTAGGTACACTGAACAATAATTGTGAGATTTTATAAGTTTCAGTGTATTTTATTGGCAAATAAATCACATTTATGCAAAAAGTACATTTGTGTCACTACAGAAACTTTTGGCTTAGACTGCACATCTTCCTTTGCATACATTAAACTGAAACTAAAAGATATCACAATGCATTGTAAAAACGTTTGCATTATTATGTGAAGATAAGACTCGTGCAGGGTGTACCCCGCCTTCGCCCATAGGTAGCTGGGACAGGCTCCAGCCCCCACCCCCCACCCCCTGCAACCCTAGTGAGAATTAAGCGGATTCACAAGATGAATGAATAACTGAATGTGAAGATAAACAGTCTGTTCACAAAGCATTCTGGGAATTGTCTCCCTTTCAAGGCTACATCTGAAAACATCTGTTTGGGAGGCCATTTAGAGGACTAGATAACCACTGCCCCTCAATCCCCAAAATAAAGAAGACTCTATATTACCCTATGTGGGAGCATCGAAAAACAGATGGGTAGCTCCAAGTGGGAGAGATGGAAATGGGCTGATTGCCTAAAGCGGGAGATAAACTGTACGAGGCCTGTCCTGTCAGGTTTAATGGTGAAGGCAGTGCCCAGACGCAGACTCAGATGCAAAAAGGAATTTATTAAACACTGATCTTACAACAGACAGTCCAATAGAAATATTAAAAAAAAAAAAAAAATAAGAGGGACACAGGAGAAACAGACAGGAACGAGGGCAATGAGTGTGATAGAATGAACCGATGCACGTGTGCATGTGTGTGGTATACACCCATCAGCCTCTACACTGAGACCTTATATATATTATATTGTTCAAATATATCTATATCCAGTTCTTTTTCAAGTCTAAAATCATCTTTGGATTTTGTCCATACATATAAGTTCCACTATTTTTACAGTGTAATTCTTAAACCCAATCCCAATTCACCCCTTGGACCTCCCCCTTACCCCTACCCCTTGGCCCTTGCCCTTGGCACCACCCCTTGAAACAGATTTATAAGGGGTAGGGGTTGAAACATGCCCCCCTGAAATAACACAACCCTTCGAGACCTGCTGAATCATCATCAGTCATTAATGCTGCTATAAACAGATGCGACAACTTTGTTTCCGAAAGAATTCTCCATGCCATCACCAGCTGTAACCATCTCTCTTCCATGGGCTTTGGGCATCTTTTCGGGACTATCAACTGCAAACTGCAGAAATTCGATCTGTTACGCATTGAAATGGCATTAAACGGTCGGTCAAATGATTAAGTTGTTTGCAAAGAATATACGTACATTTGTGTGTTTCTTTCATTACACTGCTGCACTTTTTTGCTGTTTACCTCCATCTTGCCAATGATTCGAATCGAATTATGGGAGATTTCTCCTAGCCCCCTGTTTCCATTTTGAGGGTCAAACAGCCCTCCCCCTTAGCCCTTCCCCTCCAACTCATCCAGAATTGGGACACCTCTACCCCTTCACCTGAACACACAAAATGGAGGGGTAAGGGTAAGGAGGAGGGAAATGGGATTGGACCTTAGTCTATTAGTTCATTATTTACATATATATAGCGCAGCAGAAAGACAACGCACACTGCTGATGTTTTATTCTTGTATATTGACCTGCTAATCAGTAGGTGTTATTGTACAGTCTTCGCACATCCAACTAACCATATATGTTTACTTATGAGACTGCTGAACTCTCACAGGTTGAAAGCGTTCGACAGAAAACACAAAGTTGAACTCTTGTTTTTGTTTCCTCATCAAACAGCAGATTGTCTAATCAGCTGGAGTCAGTCCCTTCATTGTACACATTGTCAGAGTTTGATGTTTGAGTATCAGGAGGCGGAAAGGCAACAGAGGAGCTGTGCTCTCTGTGTATATGGTAATAAAAACAGAGTGTAAGGTTGTGAACAGCATGGATTAGTTCGCTTTGTGGCATTGAGATAAAATCAGCTCATTGAATTAAAAGAGCAGAGCGAAGGTCAGAAGAGTCTGAACACTGTTTATCATCTGAGTTTTCTGAAGATAAAGTTAATGTGAAACCTCCCTACAGTCCAATAATCCTTCACTGATAACGATTTCTAACAGTTTATTAGAAAACACACATAAGAAATGTAGGTGTTGGGTTGCTGTGTTTCCATGGAAACAGTTAAAGGTTAACTGCTGAGGTCTTTATTGTGTTTTGAGTCTTTTGTGTGAGTCTTAAGACGATGCAAGTAGTATTTAATGAACTTGGACAACAAAAGAAAATGTAAAAGAGATGTGAAAGGTTAAGAAACCCGTATATTGAAGGAATGTTGTGAAATTAAGCCACAGTTCAAGCAATTAGAAACACATCAGTGAGCCACATGTGCCACTGGGTGATATGTTCTTTCATTAAACACACACACTAATGTCTGTGTGCTTGGCTATTGTCCAATACTTACATTTTGACTCAATCCCACATACACCGTCGTGCTGCCAGAAATACTCAGTGGGGCACCAAATGTGAATTAATCTGCAGCTGAAAACAGGTCCCCAGCAGAAATGCCAGCTGTTTTAGGAAATTAATGTGCTTTTTTAAATCTAAAACTGTTTTTTTTTTCTTCATTGGGAACTAATAGGCTTGAAAAACAGCAGCAGTTTAACCCTTTTTAATCTTGGGAGGAGGTTCACATCTGTCTGACTGCAGAAAAGAAGCAGAATCACCACTTTGTGTGGATGCTCAAGTAGAGGAGCCATCATTGCTGACAGGCTGATGACTGACAGGCATTAAGGGGGGGTTAGTTTCCTGCTGTAAAACACCATGTAGCTGTCAGTGATACAAGATGCAATAACAACAAGGATACCTTTGCTACTCTGCTGTATTATTAAAAAAAAAAAAAGATAAATATGGATCTATGTGTTCTGGAGGAAAATCAAGTTGTGTTTCTGAGGGTGCAAAGTACATTCAGTAATCAGTCATGAGTGATTATATATGGGTTTTGAACAAAGTTTTCAATATTCAGGCCATTAGTGAGAGATTTTCCAAATCATTTAAGAAAAAAAAAAGTGTGATTTTACATAAATGGCAGAACAGGTGATACTTCTGAGCAGCAGTCCAGATGTTCAGGCTGATCTACAGGTGACAGATGAAGATAAAAACATTAAAGAACCTGCTGCCTTCATCATCTCTATCACTCTCCAGAGAATCAGCTCCATTCAGATGCTTTCAGATGGAAATTGATTCCCTTTTAAGCCCATTTTCTGTGTTATAAAGGACCATCAGGCCATCTGATTGGAGCGGCTGAGTCTCTTAGACAGCTTCTTCATCTGAGTGAAGGCTGTGGATTATGTGTTTGAAGGTTTAAAGGTCAGACTGATGAGAGGGGAAAGCAGCAGTGTCGTCTGTTTTTTTTTTCTTCCTTTTTTTCTGTACAGTCTAGTAAAAGTCAGGTTCTCGGCATCGAGACTGCTGATCAAAGTGTGGATAAAGGATAAAAGGGGATGTTTGTGAAGCAAGAAGATAAGACAAATTTGGTTGTTTCATGACCCTCAGAGGATGGATGTTAATGACTCTTCAGACCAAAGTCTGATAAAATGTAAAGGCCTCTTCACTCTAAACTCAAGTTGAAGTCCATATGAAGCTGTAAGACTTTGAGAAATGACCTTATGTTTGATCGCAGGGTTTTCTTTTCATAACAGATATTTGAAATAACAGGTGCATGTAGGTTAATTCTTCTGTCAGTGCCCCTGACCACGGCGGTGATGAAGTAGAGATGGAGTTGGTCCCTGAGCGCCTTCAGTAGTAGTAATAGTAATAATAATAGACTGCTTTTAATGTGTACTGAGAGCTAATGCTAATGTTAGGCACTGTGTGTGTGTGTGTGTGTGTGTGTGTGTGCGTGTGTGTGTGTGTGTGTGTGTGTGTGCGTGTGTGCGTGTGCATGCGTGCGTGTGTGTGTGTGTATTATGGGTATAATGCAGACTGAACTTCCCTATGGATATAACCTTTAAAGAAGCAAATAAGATAAGATAAGATAAGATAAGATAAGATAAGATAAGATAAGATAAGATAAGATAAGATAAGATAAGAGTTTATTGATCCGACCATGGGGAAATTTCACAGTTGACAGCAGCAACATACAGGACACCAGTAAACAGGTAGAAAGAAAACAAAAAAACACAAGAGTGACATATAAAGGGAAATAGAAATCTTGTATTTATATAAATATTTATATAAATGGAGAAATAGAATTAAACATTCTTAAAATGTGAAAATATAAATTAAAAATTAAACTTGAACAGTATTTTCATATTTACCTTGTTTGCATTATTTACATATAATGAGTGGTTATTTGATTGTCATTGCTAAAATAAAAATAAGTTTTGCTTTTGATTCATGTCAGTTCTTCAGTAAAACTTGTCAATTCTCTCCTGTAAATTCCATTTTCCATTGCTGTTTTCTAGTCCTTTCACATTTTGTTCAACAAAAATGTTTCTTAAACTCTAGTTCATTCCTTTTTGATTGAAAAAAAAATTGCCTGTTGTTTCAATTTACATGTTCTATAAAAAGTCAAATAACTATTTGATTTTTGTTTTTTAACCTGACAATCACCATCAACAGATTGAATTTGTATCTTTCAGCAATATAGAATACATATTTCAATGCTTTTGTTTCCCTTTTTTATATGTTTGACGTTACCTTTTAGAGTTTAATGGTTGTTAGCCTATTTCATCAGCATTGCTTCATTTTTTGTGTATTCGATCTGATCTCAGTTCATCTGGTGATAACCCTCTCCATAGCCACGGTTTGAGAAGTCACCCACTTAAAAATGATCTGCACTGAAGTTGCCCTCATTCATATGCAAATAGGATGGTCAGTCTTCAGAGGAAATGCTGAGTTCAGTCTGAGCTGTTAATATTTAACCTGAAATGTCTGGATGACGACGCTGACACATAATGGCATGAAGCGATCATCACTAGCTGTGATGAAATTGGATGAATGACTGCAGTAATGGTGTTAAAAATACACAGGTTTGATAACTTGGCTCGTGTTACATTCAGGTCTTTATAACTTGTCTCTGGTTTTACAGGAAACCATTTTAGTTTCTGAAAACGCTAAGAAGAGATCCTGTCATCTCTTGAGTAGAAACCTGATGTTGTCCCAGGTTGTGGCTGTCAAACCAGACACTTTTACTTTTATTTACTAAACCTTTATATCTTTTTGACATAGCTGCAGGTTTTAACAGCTCCACTTTTACCGCTCTACTGGTAAAACAATCGAGGTCAGAACGAGACATGATTATTTTCAGCTCTTGTTTCTTTTTCCCTCGAGGAAAAAAGGAGCGTTAGTTGGTCGCGGAGTCGCTCAGTGTTCATGGTAAAACGGAAGGAAAAAGGCCAATTAAATCTGATCTACAGCAGCTCTACTGTACGTACGTCACTTCAGTTCATGTCAGAGGCACCAAGTTCATCTCAAACATCAGATGCTGGTGTCACAGAGGCAGCGATGTTAAATAAAATCACAAAGTGCGCTTTCAGCAGCAGTTGTCAGAAAGGATGAAGCTGGGAGTTCAGTGGCGTTATTAAGAGAGAACATGTTTTTATCACCAAAAACAGCTGATTTTGTACCACAGAGAACAGGAAACACAGACGGGTACATTAAATAAAGACTAAGATAACAAACTAATATGCTGTCGGTGAATTTCAGCTCAGATGTTCATGAGTAAAAGTATGCCTTAAGCATAGCAGAGTCTTTATTCTTTTAACAGCGTTCAACCTCTCAGTATTAGGCAGATTATCCGAATGAGCTCTTTCTAATGTGTCATCAGTGCTGTAGGGCAGAGTGGTCATTATATCTGTATGTCATGGGTCTGTGTCCATTATATGTACCGGAAATGCAGGACTGGAAGATACAGTGGCTAGAAAAGCTGTGTGTACCCTATGAAATGTCCCAATTTTCTACATGAATTGGTCTTATAATGTGATGTGAGGCGATCTGCATCTAATTTATGTCACAAGTACAGACAAACACAATGTTCTTTAACCTTTAAAGACCTACAACTATTTTTGAGGTAACTTCCCAATGAATTTTCCCCCACATTTTTACCTATCCAAAGTAACTTATTACCATTTATTATATCACCGTTTTATTTATGTTTTGTATGTATATATTCCCTTAACGCCGTGTATGTGTTTACTTTCAAGAAGATGCTAAATTAAGTGGAGATTGTTCATTTGAGTATAGGGCATTAAATAGAAGGACATTTGGGTACACATCTCACACACTTCACCACACACAAAACATTTACACAACCAAGACAGGACATTGATCTGTACCACCTGGCCAGTCATACATTTTGTTTCTTTTGTACAGTACATGCTATAACCTATATCCTAACCCCCAACCCCCTCCCTCTCCCCACGTTATGATGACTTAATGTAAATAATGTATATTATTTAACAAAGGTTTCCTTTTCAGTCGGTGTTGCTTAAATAAAGGTTAAAAAAAGAAAAAGAAATTTGGGTATGATGCAAATTTGCAATGACAGGCATAATGGTCAATAGGTTAACATTATTTTTTTATGTTATGTTATGTTATGTCTTCTAGGGTTACCCGAATACCACACAAACAATTATAATATTTCACATCCTTATTAAACACTTGCAGTACTGCTGGAAAATGTTTGAATGAATGTAATAACTGATTGAACCTCCTTCAGCAGCTGTAACCCCAACCAAGTGCTTCCAGTAGCTGCTGATCAGACCTGCACAAGGTTCAGGGGAACATTCGGAACATTCTCCTTTATTCTTTGGATGTCTGGTGTGAATGACTCTCTTAAGTTCAGTCCACAGCATCTACATTCAATTACGGTCTGGGCCAAAAGGTGGATTTTCTTTTTCTGAAGCCATTCTGTAGTAAATGTACTTAAGTGTTTGGGGTTGTTGTTCTGCTGCATCGGTCATCCTCTGCTCAGCTTCAGTTGGTGGATGGCCACCTTCATCCTCCCCTGTAGGGTATGTCCACAAACATGTGAGTTCATTTTCACTTTGATTAGGGTAAGTGATCCTGGTTATGAGGCAGGAAAACAGCTTCAAATCATGACACTGTCTCCACTATACTTCACCATGGGGAGGATGTTGTGTGCTATTGTGGCAATTTTATGCCACACCTGATGCTGCATGTTCTTCCCAAACAAGTCGATCTGAGTGTCATCACTCCACAAAATGTTTTCCCAGTAGTGCTGTGGAGTGTCACGATGCTTCCTGGCAAACTTCAGGCTTGCAGTGATATTTTGTTTGGAAAGCAGCATCACCTTCAATGGCTTCCCAGCACAGACATAATACCCGCCTGTTTAGATACTGTAGATTCATAAACAGAGTTATTAACCTGTTCTTTTATTGCAATACACTTTGCAATTTTAGCTGTAAAAAGTGCAATAAAAATCAAGTTGACTCACTTCCAGTGATTCCTTCAAACCTTTAGTTATAACTCTTTTTTGCCACAGTATTGTATATGACTTCTTAAGCCCTTCCAGTCACATGCAAATCATCAATTCTAGATCAAGTGTTTGTTTCAGAGTAGCTCCACAACTCAAATCTCATTTCATTGATTTGACTCCAGGTTTGCTAACTCCTGAATCTAATTATCTCTTTTTGGAGTCATTAGCCTAAGGGTTCACTTACTTATTCCAGCAGTGCCATCAATGTTTAGTAGCTGTGTTCAACAGAGACATGAACTATTAAAACTGTTTATGTGGTATTAGGAAAACAACATTGTTTTTGTCTGTACTCGTGCCTTAGATGCAGATCAGATCACATTTTCTGACCATTTCATGCAGAAAACATACACTTTTTGTTTCTGGATGATGTGTGAGTTATTCTGGGTTAGACAGTAGCATACATGGCAGCTGCTACATTAGCAGAGGTGTCATGACAACAGGAGTTCAGATGCTCTAGTGGAGTGGATTTAACAGTAGTATAGAGTACAACAAAGACGCTAAGAGCAGTCTGTGAATATGAATGCAGTTAGAAGAGTGTCCTGACCCCTGTACTCTGTCTGTGCTCCAGCTGATTATTAAACAGGATGTCTGTTCTCTCCTTTGTTAGCCCCTTATCGGGCAAGTGACTATTTTTGGTAATTTCATATACATTACAAGACAGTGACACCAACAGTTCCAGTGAGGACAGTGAGGCAACAATCTCAGGTCCAGTGTGGTCTACAGGGTCTGTAAGGTCCACCTCTGCATGAACAGTGAGTGGACCTGCTTTGTTAGGTACCATGAAGTAATGGTACTAATGTAAGGAATGATGTTCAAAGGGATCATGTGGATGGGGACAGTAGTGATGCGCGGATCAGCAGGTAACCCACGGGTCAGGTTGGGGCAGGTAAAAAAAATGTCACTTTATTTGTGGGACAGGTTGGGGTGGGTCATTGATTGAGCACAGACATAAAAATATGTACAGTATCATGTATAAATTCCCTATAGCAGGTTAAAATATTTAGCAATATATAGCCTATTATATTTTATATTATTTGGTGGTTAGTACTAGTGTTGCGCAGTGGGTTACCTGCAGGTCCCGCAGGTAGCCCACAGGTCAAGTTGGGACAGGTCAAAAAATGTCACTTTACTTGGAGGGCAGGTCAAATAATTCCACAAAAGCAGGACCCACAGGTCGAAAAAAACCCTGACCTGCATATCACCAACTGACAGGTGTCTGGACCAGCACTTATGTTGTAATGTTCTAAAAGTGATGTTCTGATGTTCTAATATGTACATGTTCCTTTCACATTACATGTGCTTTTCTTGTCTTTTATTTATACTCCTTGGATTTCTTTTTTTGCCACATACTGTATGGCCAAAGAACCAAATATGGTAACTTCATTGACCTTGATTTTCTATATGATGATAAAGTTTGTTTTTTTTTATTTCACAAAAGTAATAAAGTGTTGTTAAGTCCTCCAATAACACATTATGGTGTACATTTCTGTGAGTGCCCTGTAAAGGGTTAATGGGTCTGCTACTGACGGTCTGTATCCATGTGGGCTAACCCACATGGATACATTAGGAGAGGAACTGGTTAAGTTTTTATTAATACCAGTGTCATTATCCTTATTGATACACCATCAATTATCTGTGTGAAAACAAACACTGACCTTTTTGCTTCATTGCCTGATAATTAGCTCTCGGCTCATAATATTACAGAATTAAAATGCAAAATGTCACATATGGTAAGCCTATAGCCTGAGGCTGCATATTTATGTATATAAAATAGCATGATAAAACCTATATTATTGTGCAATTAACACTTAGATCATTTATGTGAGTTTCATTTGGTCCACACGTATATAAGCACACACACACACACATACACATACACAACATGTTTTCAGGCTGCAGATTATAAATGCTGTTGCCCACTGATGTTCATACAAATTCAATAAATTGTTGCATTTCACACAAAGGCACAGAACCAAATACAGATATATGTTTAGCAGCCAGACTAAAGAGAGGCACAGTGACAGTTGTTCATCTTGTTCTAATTTGATTGTAATACCTTATTTTTTCATGTACAATGTAGGCTAAACATTCACATCTGCTTTGGCATGAGCGGTAGGCAGGGTCCTTATTTAATTTGCATAATGAGGTTTTTAGGGCCGTTCACTCTGCTAAGACATGCCAGCACCAATTAGAGGAATTAATAATGGATATAACAATTTGGAACCACTTCTCAGCTGGATGGATGTGATTGTAGATTCCCATCTGTACCCCAGTTTTAGATTAAAAATATGGTTTAAAACAATCTTTAAGTTTGAACCATGATTCAACAGTCAGAATAACTCTTTTTCTGTTGTGTGTCTCTCTCAGGTGGTGTCTGCATTGCTCAGTCTTTAAAGATTCCCCGAGAGCCGAAAAATGGTGAGTTCGATAAGATCGTCCTGCGTCTGCTGGAGACACCCAATGCCCGAGCAGTCGTCATGTTTGCCAATGAGGACGACATCCGGTATGAACACACACCTCACCCTGACATACGCTCTTTTATGTGAGCCTTGTTTCCCTGAATCTCTACGACAGATGTGCACATAGAAGTTAGAATGAGCTGCAGAGACACAGTGGATGCATTTATAGAAAATACCACAAACTGTTTTATGCTAGGAGATGTACAGTAATCCCTAATCATCTGGATGTGTTCCCCGTTACATTAACCCTCAAAGACCCAAAGAGCCGCTGCCAACAAAAACCATCTACTGATCTAAACTGTTTAATACCTGTTGATCCATTAATCCTATCAATACATGTAAATGATTGGTGTAAAATACAGTTTTTCATCTTTTCATATTCATCAGATATGACCCATTTGGACATTCAAAGCCTCCGTAGTTACCGTGAAACCACCGTCATCTTCTACAATATTGATTCACCAGTAAAACCCATGGAGTTGGATCAATGACAGTGGATGGACACATTTATTATGTGTTCAGTTAATGATATCTTTGCTGAAAAAAGCCACTTTTTCTTCAGTTTTCTCTGTTTTTATATATTAACCTTTGAATTTAACTTTTGAACTTTAATGAATATCTTACATGATTAGTGGATTAAATATAGGAAAATACATGATTCGCACTGAAAAATTCCAATTACAGAGTATAATGTTATAATAAATGGTGAGAAGTCACAACTTAAAAAAGAACTACCACAAAAGGAGCACTGGGTCTTTATGGGTTAAGTAAAACTGAATATGATCTTGTCCAGGAGCAGGAACTAATGCCCTGCTCTGATTGGCTGTCTAAACTGTCCTGACCTTCAACCCTGACAGGAGAATCCTGGATGCAGCGAAACGTAACAACCTGACGGGTCACTTCCTGTGGGTGGGGTCTGACAGCTGGGGGTCAAAAATCTCTCCAGTGGTGCAGCAGGAGCGGGTGGCCGAGGGTGCCATCACCATCCTGCCAAAGAGGGCTTCAGTGGACGGTGAGTGATCACATGATCCATCTGATGTTTGATCACACTGATAATGGAAGTAATCATCCTAATAACATTTTGTTTCCTGGCAGCGTTCGACCGTTACTTTAAGAGCCGCTCACTGTCCAACAACCGCAGGAACGTCTGGTTTGCAGAATTCTGGGAGGAAAACTTTAGCTGTAAACTAGGGATGCACGGCAAGAGACCAGGCAGCCCTAAGAAGTGCACAGGTAGGAAACTGGACTACACTGAGTGCATCCATACAGGAGTGAAACCACATTTAAACTCTGCACTTCCATTACATTAAGTCTTTTTTCTCAATTACAATCTACTCTTTTCTTCTACGCTTCTGTCTTTCCTTCACATCATTATTTCTTTAAAATTCATTTTTTCTTTCTCGCCTGCTTTGATTCATTAATGTCCTTTTCTTCTGTCCTTTCTTTTTCTTTCCTCCTCATTATGTTTTCTTTTAACCTCTGTCTTTTACACTTTTACATCATTATGTCCTTCTTGGTTTGCTTCCTTTTACTACAGCCTTTCCTTTCCTTTCCTTTCTCTACTTCCCCCTTTTCTCTTTCTTCCTCCCTTCCTCCTCTTTTTTACATCTCTACCAATTAGTTTCATCTCTTAAAAACAGGTTATCTAGTCATTGTGAAGCTTTTCAGACATGGCATTGGTTTTCTTCCACTATGATACACTACACCCACTAAATTCATGACCTTTTTGCTCCTTTTGCAGCTGATTTTTCTGTTCAAAACATGAGCTTTTCATCAGCCACTGTTAATCATGTTTCTCTGATGATTACAAACACACTTGTTTTCAGTGTTAAAAGCGCCAGAATTCATTGAACGTTGGATTAATTGCTATCGAGAACTTTAACAGACTCTGTCAGTGTCGGCGGGTCGAGAGTGGAGCTTTAAAATGATTATGTCGGGTATTTATTTGCAGTAGCGGCAGCAAATAGAAGCTCATGAATAGAAATGAAGGAGCGGTCAAGTGTAACAGACAAGAGACGCTATTAACCCTCCAACAGAGGACACACAAAAACACACAAAAACTGGATTCAATAGGGCTGAGATGAATGTGTATTATTAAATGATCTGCTCAAGCATTTATTGATTAATTTATCAGGTCCTCATCTTTATATTTATATTAGAAAATAAGGTAAGTAAAGCAAATTAGTCATTTTTGTAGTTTGTATAAAACAGTAGCAAATATACTGTTTTCATCTTGTCACACCACAGAAAAGTATGTGATGAACTGCCTAAGCCTCTCTGAAGTGCCAAATACCTCTGCAGCCGTATATCTACATGCTCCATCTATCACAGCTTTATTGGACTTGTGCAGCTGTACATGTTTCAGCCACCAGCGCCAGAATCTAGTTCAGAGCCAGAGGACGCTGACCTACCTGAGAATCAGCCTGGTTCTTCTCAGTCTGCAGTAGAGGAGTCACTTTGTTTTGTTCATTTATGCAAGTCAACAGGTATTACTGTCTACATTACGTAGCTGAGACTGAGCGGGGGAACCGCCGATTATAATGCAATGTTTTTATAACATCACAGTGTTTAGTGGACGAGTTAGGATCAGTGTGGCTCAAGTGCATCGTGGTTTTTGACCACACAGAAAATCCGCAAAACAGAAATAATGAAAAAGAGTCTGTCCATGAATCAGTGGTGTGTACTGTACTGTGCAAAAGTGTTAGGGTATCTGTTTCTTTGCTGTTTTTGCAGGGTTGCAATGAGCATACTCACTTATGTCTCCATTTATTGTCTTGACATAAAGTAAGAACATATAGCAAGTATGTGCACATTATTAAAACACACAGAAAATCAGAATTACATGGTTTCTGTCAGTTAAAGTCAATATTTAGTGTTACTCTCGTGACAAAAACAGTGACAGTTTGAAATATGATGAATGAAACCTGTTAAATAATGTAGTAAACCTCTTTGTGCAAAGGGAAATGACACTAAATAGTTAACACTTTGGTTTGTAGAAGCTGTTTTTTTTTTTTCTTGAAGCATTTGTTTTTAGTCTTTTAGATCCCGGTTGTACTTTAATACAGAAAGTGAGAAGAGTGTATGAGTGTTATAATTAAAACTGAAACAACAACCCTAATGGCAACTAAACACTGTTGCACAGTACTGTAGTCCACATACACTGTAAAAAAAAAAATCCCATTGTTTTTACGAAAAAAAACTAGCAGCTGTTGTTACCAGAACAATACTGTAAAGACCGCATCAAACCGTAAACATATTTACGTAGGTTCATGTAGATTTGACATTTTAAACATGTTCATTTAAATGGTCTGCACTTACATAACGGATTATATACATTTTCATGGTGCCCAAAGTGTTTTACAAACCCACCAGGCCCTACTGGGAGCAATTTAGGGCTCAGTGTCTTGCAAGGACACTTTGACATGTGGACAGTCAGAGCCAGGATTTGAACCGCCAACCCTTTGGACGACCAGCTCTACCAACTGAGCCATAGCCGCCCATTAATTTACATGTTTGAAATGTTAAATGTTTATTTTTTTAAATTACTTTTTTTATTTTAAAATTAAAAAAAAAACAACAAAACAGTAGGTTGTTGTTTTAACATTGTGTTCTTGCAATTTAAACACCACCACATTGTTTTTCAATTTACAGTTTTATTTTCTCCAAATTATAGAAATACATCATTTCTACACACAAATCTGGTTTTCATAACATACTCCTCCTGTAAAAACTACAGCTATATTTAATTTGTTAACACAAAAATATTTTCAAATAAACAACTTGGCATTGTATTTTCACTTACAGTTTTTTTATGTTGCAATTTTACAACTTTTTGGTGTTAATTCTACGATCATTTCATTTTCAGTGTCATTCACTGTGGGCATGTTTGTTAAATTTAGTATATGTACTAAATTTAACAAACATGCACAGCCAAAGGTAGCACACATTCACAGTCCTTTGCATGTTGGAGCATATCAGCAGAGAACAATTTCCCGGCAACAAACCTGAGAATGAAAGATGCCATATTCCTTTAGATGGAGATCCATCATCCAGGGGATAAATGATCCTCTCCTGTTTATTGCAGGCCACACAAACAGAGAAGAATAAGAAGAGAGGCAGAGAATACAGAGAGTATTGTTACCAATAAATATGGAATCTTTTACCCCTTATATCAACCATTCCCATATAATGTGTCTATAAAACAATTCTCCACACCCTTTGAGTAACCCACTCTCTCTCTCAGTACAAAGGAACATCTCATTGTGCTGTAGCTAAACTGTATATTTACTGTAACAGATAAAAACATGATGTGACACTCGCACTGTACACTGACTCGTCAGCTGTTCCGCTTCTCTGTGTATTTTCTGATAAATCATGAACTTTGCTGCGTCTGTCCTGGTTTTAGCTCTCAGTGGATTGAGCTCTCAGCTTACAGAAGCTGTTTTGATGTAAATTAGAGCCTGTTAAATCTGATATAAATTCTTCTTCTTCTGTCCAATCACATCCAGCTCAGTCTGTGTGTGCTGACGGCAGCGTCCCTACAGCAGCATGTAATCCTCTGACTCAGGAGGACTTTCTCTGTAGAACAGAGGCCACTGAGGGCCAAATCCTTCACAGACATGTCCGACACGGTGAACAGGATTAGCTGAAGGTGTTCTGTTCGCCTTCATCCAGCTGCTGCTGTCTTTACCTGAGCTCAGTGATCTGCTGCTTTCAGCTCTCGGCTCATTGTGCCAGAGTCATCAAACCAGCACACACACTGCTGAGTCAGTATGTGTGTTTATGTGTGAGAATGCTATGGATGTGTGTGTGTGTGTGTGTGTGTGTGTGTGTGTTTGTGTGTGTGTGTGTGTGTGTGTTTAACCCTGTTTAGAGGTTAACGAGAAAATAAGTTTAGCCATTATGAAGATAAAATTAGAACAAAAACATTTTACACAATACAACAATCTATTACATACCCACTGTATAATATGCACTTTTTGTTTCATACAATATATATTGTATGATATATATTTTATACATATCAACATATAAATTCCATATATATTGAATTTACTACTTTCCATAAAGAAAATAAGCCTATTGATCCCTGTAAACCTCTTAATTAAGTCACACTATAGGTGCAGATTCAACAGGTTTTCTGCAGGTTTACTTTGTAAGACCTTGTAAAGACTATTATGAATGCGATTTAAAGGAGCTATATATTTATGCTTCAAAAATCATGTATAATTATTAATAGAATGTTTTGTAAAAGGTTGTGATATATGCTGGCGTATTGTATTGCAGAGACATGAACTGACTTCATTCACAGCTGTAGGTTGATACGTCACTGTGAATGTATGTGGCCACTAGAGGGAGTAATGAGTCACACGGATGATGACAACTAAGGCCAAGGCTTAGCTAAGGATGAGAAACAACTTTTAGAGTCAAAGAAAGTGATAAAGTGATAAAAATACAAGCATTACCATTGTTTTCATCCTCAATGCAGTGAAATAAGTAACAGAAAACCCGAAAAAACAATAGTTTGATGCTGAAATAGCTACATTTCGTCTCCACTGGTGATGCAGACTATGGAACTTATGAAAGTATAAAGTTACTCTGTTATCTTTGCTAAGTTTGCTGTTTGTTGATCCATGGTTCAGATTAAACTGTGACAGTTCTGACCTTGTTTGGATGATTCCAAACAGACTCCAGGCTGTAATGACTCACTACTCACTCTAATGGTCACATACATTCACAGTGACATCTCTGCAATATAATACATTAACATCTTTGGCATAATGTCAGAAACCTTTTCTGTAAGTAATGATGATACTTTTAGGTAATCTTGGAATATTTTTAAGAAAAATATTACATATAGGGCCAAAAATCCCTAGAATTCAGAATCTAAGACTTTTTAAGGACAAAACAAAATCCCGATCAGGGTTTAAGCTCAAAATTAAATAAATCAACATCTTAAGATACATTATAGGTGAAAGAATATACATTAAATTCACCAAATATGATGAAAATATTCCCTAAGTTTTGGCCTTATCAAGTGAAACCTTCATGCAGAAGCTTTTGGTATCTGTAACATACTTCAGAACAGCCACACATGACATCAAAGCTGCCTTGATTTTTTTAAAGCTCACCTGGTAAAGAACCGTTTAGTGAAGCAGGTGACTGACCACGCTAAATGTTAATCAATGACAGACACAACGTGAGGCTACAGACCTTTGTGGTCACATTGATTCACTTAATGACAGTGAAAAAACACAACCATCAAAGCGTGGTCTGTGTCCACTAAAGTAAAAGAGTTCACAGCGGCTGATGTCTGCACCGCTCAGCTGATGGAATATTTGTTCATAAACTGGAGGAAAAAATAACTACAGACAGACAAATTAGTTCAGTTTTGGCAATACTTGGCACCAGTGATGTTTTAAAACGGCAAGCTATACATTAGTTGGCACTGATAATGGCCGATGGCTGCGGAAGAGAGAAAATTATGTTATTAATTTAGGTATTTATTACTTTGATTTGATTTCAGTTCAGTAGCTTTCCAGATTTCTAATAAAGTGAAAGATAAATTTCAGACTTTCATAACACAATTTTAGTGTCAAAATATTTTCATGATAGGATGGGGGATGATATTAGGTAGTGAATAAGTTACTGTTTTTTTCCTGCTCCAAACTGCCTTAAATCAGCCTTTAAAAAGCAGTACAACTCTAAAAATACTCTCCATATGTATCCTAAGCACCAGCTCAATGGTATTAATAGAGTGCGAGTAATTTTTTTTATGCGTATAAGTGGCAATTTATTTGAAAACTTTCATGGCGTGAGAAATTGCGATCCAAAATATGAAAATGTGATGACAAATGTTTATATCACACTGCTGTTTCTTCAGAGAAGAGCCTGAGGATGAGATCAGTGTCTGACAGATTAGAGCGTGCTCAGTACGATCCTCCGCAGGGCTCAGGGAAGACCAGCTCATTAATTGTAATTAATTGGAATAATTAAATATCCATGAGACACGGTGACTTGAGGTCTGAGGTCACTGTTCATCACTGCTAACGCTCGGGGAAAATGTCAGTGGTCGCCTCCCCCCACTGCTGCTCAACACCTTCAATGTCTGCCTCTTAAAGGAACATCAAGTGTTGCAATTAATCTGCCCCCCGCTAACAACAACCCCCACTTCCACTTAGATTTACTCAAATTATATAATCAATTCCCTCTTCCTCCGTCTCTTCTTCCAACTTCTCCTCGCAATTAAGACTTTTTATACCTCAATCCCAGGTTTATTAATGTTTATTTTAATCATAAACACACTAAACACATCAGGTATGTTGTCTAGTTGCTTGAAGATGAAAACAACTTAACCCATAAAGACCCAGACCCTTTTGTGTCAGTTCCCAAATAAAATTTTCTCTATATCTAGCCTTTCTTAAGTGATTTCCCATCATTTACTATAATGTTATCTTCTGTATTTTGTATTTTATCAGTATAAGTCAGGTATTGTCCTGTATTTAATTTACTGATAATGTAGATGTTTATAAAAGCTCAGATTAATGTTGAGGGTTATTATATCAGAAACAGAGAAAACTGAAGAAAAAGTGACTTCTTCAGTCCAGTCTTTCACATTGGAAAAAAAAAATCTAAATCTTACCAAGTGTATTTTTCTCATTTCTAGTCCAAACATCTCATCACGCTTAAAATAAGACATAATCCCCTAAAGAGTAACTTTTCAGTGAGATATATAAGAACTTATTTTTAGACAATAGATCTGGAAAATCTTATTTCAAGACATCTCACCAAGATAATTTTCACTTGTTCCATTGGCAGATTTTTTTTTTTTTTTTGCTAATTCAAGATTTTTTTTTGCTTAATTCA
>JAPQRP010000025.1:19322412-19332895 GCA_037367295.1 Apogon hyalosoma
TGGTGGGAGGAAGCCAGAGTACCCGGAGAGAACCCACGCAGACACGGGGAGAACATGCAAACTCCACACAGAAAGGTTCCACCGACTGGAATCGAACCCAGGACCTTCTTGCTGTGAGGCACGAGTGCTATCCACTGCACCACCGTGTCGCCCCCTAGCTTAAGTCTTTTTTTTTTTTTTAATCTCATCTTGACATTCTGATAAAATCAGCTCAGTTTGATTCTCTGTTTTGATATCAGTTTCTCTTCATGGTTACATAACTCCAAATATTTCCATGTCTTGCCAGGGTAAGTCCTTAAAAACAAATGTAGCTGGAAAACAACTGCAGTTCTGAATGTCTGACACAGCAGCTGAACTACCTGTCAATCAAAGCCAGCATAGCACCACCCACACAACCAGTACTCACCTGTCAATCACACTGACCACTGCAAATAACCACGACCAGTTGCACCAGGCTGTAAAGCTGTTTATTTCTGCTGTGAAGTTGATCATTTAAACACAGGGCTCTGCAGGAACTGGCAGACTGACTTATTTTTGGAGTCAACCCCTGTGGCCATTCAATAAACAACAATTTTTGACACTTGGCAATCGGTTTCACTCTCAGCCCTGCAGGTTGGCCCTTGGTCTGCAGAGAAGTGATGACAGTGGTACTGATGATGTAGCATACACTCTGCATAGACAGTTTACTCAACTGGTGGGCAGTGGACTCATTCTAAGTGGGTTGCCAAGTGTGTAGTTTCTGACTTTTTATTGCTTGAACCCATAAGGACCCAGTGAGACTTTTGCAGCAGTTACCAAACTAATTTATCCTCTGAATTTTGCATTTTTTCCAGTGGAAATCATGTATTTTCCTATGTTTAATTGACTGATAATGTAGATGTTCATAAAACCTCTCAGTAAATTCAAAAGTTATTATATCAAAACAAACAAAAAAATGAAGAAATTTTGACCTTTCAGTGATTTTTTCAGTAAAATCTCTCATTAACTGAACATAAACCCAGTGTGTCCATCCACTGTCACTGATCCAACTCTAGGGGTTTTAGTGATGAATCAATGTTGCAGAACATGACAGTGTTTCCACAGGAACTACGGAGCCTCTGAACATCCAAATGGGTCATATCTGATGACCATGAAAAGATGAATAATTGCATTTTACACCAATTACTGACATGTATTAATAGGATTAATGGATCAACAGTTTAAATCAGCAAATGGTTTTGGTCAGCAGTGGATGTTTGGGTCTTTATGGGTTAAACACTTTCCAATGTCAACATTTTTTTTGATAGATATGCTTTAGCCCTGGTGTTAACATGGTAAGGTAGACATTTGACTGAAAGATGACTATATTTAAAATGTCATTTATTGGCTTGACGTAGCACAAGTGGTATCTTAAATATGGAAAAAATAAGTTACTGAAACTCAGGAGTGTGACATATGAGAAAAATATCAAAACCAAAATGTCATTCAGACCTGTAAAACACATTTTTTATATAAGAAATATGTATTAAGTGAAAAACTGTTTTGACAGTTTTGCAACCCTAACTGTATATTCCATTTGAATGAAGCTCATGAGTCTGTTCTATAAAAATACACACACTGGGTTTGAGCTCTATAATAGTGGGCTACAGCTTCATGGCTGTGGGATAACGGAGGTTCCAAGATGAAACCAGATGAGAACCGCTGGGACAAACTATGGCTAGTAAGAGACAGGAACCATAACACCATCATGAAGCCGGTAGTTTGCCATGTTAACTTCTTGGAGCCGGAAGGGACCATATTCGAACAAAAGGGGTGGAGCTGTGGGGGTGTGGGGGGTTAGAGCTATTTACGAAGTGTCAGGGTTGAACTAATGCTTATCATGAGCTTACTGACTTTGTACAACAGTAAAGGACATCAAGCACTGCTTAACAAAGTCTTGTTAGCACTTCCTATTAACACTGCAACAGTCAAATGATCTTCAAGAAAACATTGTATTAAAGGGCTCATATTTTGCTAAACCCACTTTTATTAGTCTTTGGTTCATTTGTTTGTGTATTTGGACCCTAATAGTTCATACAGTTTGAATTTGAACCCTCCAGGTGCTGCAAAGCTATCTTTATATTAATTTTTTGCAAAAATCTAGTGGATTTCTACAACTTGTTTTAATTCCTGCTTAATTTGTTATGTCTATAACTAGTTACATCATGACATTTGCACATATAAGGTCAAGACTTCCAATGAGCAGTTCTTCGAGTACAACATAATTGTTTGTCAGGAGCAGCGGTTGTAGTCCATACTGAAAATATGTCCAAACTTCGAGCTGATTACCGAAAATGTTCAGATGTTTTGTTTTTCAAGGGCCAGCGCTCAAAACAACCTTTCTGGTGTCATTACTCAGAAATAGGGTTGAAGATGGACCTGTGGAGTTGAATTAATGAATAATTCAGACCCAAGCAGAGCATTTACAGTTTATGTAGACCACAGGGAAATGTTTGAAAATGCATAATTCCATGAAGAAAAAAAAAAAAAAGTAAAATAGCACTCCTTTACGTAAGCAGAGGCCCCAAACGTCCAACTGGAGCAGTGATACTAAAAATGAGTGTGAATGAGGGCCATTGTCTTTCCAGTTCTCTAGTCTACGATGCACATTAGCTGCTGGCTCTTTCTCTCCACCTCCAAGTCACTCTCCTCTGCTTGTTGCTGTCATGCCCACTAACCGGCTCCATCTGTCTGACTAACCTGAAGCTCATTTGCAGTCGAGCTACAGTATAAATGCCAGCTCTTCACAACTCATCTCTTCTAGATTATTTTGTACCTGCACATCAGACTCTCCAGACTTGTTATTTCCCTGCTGGGATCCAGACCTTCACCCGCTGCCTGTTTGATAAATTACTTACTTTGTTCCTGGTCTGTTTTCTGCTGATCCCTGTCTGGTCTGGTCAAAATGCTAAATGACCTTCCAGTATTTAATCCCTGTCCATTTGAACCATACCTGTTGTGTTTGGGTCACTGTTCTACTTTACCGTGTACTGACCTTTGACCCAACCTAACTAATCTCCTGGCGACTTTTTTCCTGTTTTGTTTGTTCTCAGACCTCCAACCTGACCCTATCATCCACATCCATCTCTTTGCAATATGTTGGTTTTGCTTCTTCACTCCCCTGTGTACCAACGCCCACCAGCTGTCGGCCTCTTGCTCAGTTAGTTTTCCTGGGTGTTTTTCTTTCCTGTGCATCAATCTCCTATCTGATTATCCTGTCCTCTGTCTGCTATTTACTTGGTAGATCCAGCTCCAAGTGTCTGCTTACAGAGCTTCATTATATACTCTGAAGTGTTCAGCTACACTAGTTATTCAGTTTTGCTCAGCTTAACCTATAAAGACCCAAACAGACACCGGTGATACAAACTATCCACAGATATAAACTGTTATATACCTGCTGATCCATTTATTCTATCAATACATGTAAATAATTGGTGTAAAATGCAGTTTGTCATCTTTTCATGGTCATCAGATATGACATATGGTATATTACTGTGGAAGCACCGTCATCTTCTACAACATTGATTCACCAGTGAAATCCATGAAGTTTAATAAATGACAATGGATGGACCCACTTGTTTTTACATTCAGTTATTGATATATTTTGCCTTAAAAAAAGTCACTTCTTCAGTTTTCTCTGTTTTGATATAATTAGCTTTGAATTTACTCATTTCATGAACATCTACATGATCTGTGAATTAAATATAGGAAAATACATGATTTACACCCCCCAAAAAAAGCAAAATACAGTGGATAATATTATAAAAAAAAAAAAAAATTGGTGATAAGTTAGTTAAAGAAGGTAGAAATAGAAAAAAATAATAATTTGGGAACGGCCACAAAAGTAGTATTGGGTTAAAATGAAACCCAGTCAGAGTTCCATCGGTTCTGCGTTTGGATCCTATGTCTAAATGAGGACTACATTCACCATCCCAATGTAGTAATTAAGGGAAGACTGACATCACAAAAACACCTAATTAATTTATTCAAGATATTTCCTCCGACCCTTCAGATGAAACTGTATTTTGTGTTTTCTCTGATTATCGTTGTTTTTTGACGGCAGGTCTGGAGAAAGTTGGCCGTGACTCCACCTACGAGCAGGAAGGGAAGGTCCAGTTTGTGATGGACGCTGTGTACGCCATGGCCCACGCTCTGCACCACATGCACCGACAGCTCTGCGCCGGCTACACGGGTCTGTGTCCACGTATGGCCAACATTGACGGCAAAGAGCTACTTGCCCACATCCGAGCGGTCAGCTTCAATGGTAAGAACATTTTCACCTTCATCACCTGCATTGCATCATACAGTTGTTATGCACATCACGTTCATTGTTTCTCTGATGATATCTTGTCTCAAGTTTAGATTTGACCCAATTAATGATTTGCATTTTCCACTTAATTGTAATATTATAATATTTTCAAAATTGAATATTAAATGTTAAAGGGGCTCTATGTAGTATTGATACACCAAACTATCGAGAGCAGGGGAAGGTTGCATACCAGTACACATCAACAGCTACTAAAACCACCAACAAATGAACACTGTATCCACAGACTGTATCACTGACTCGAAAAAGTCTAAAGCTCATCGTTTACGTACATCCGCACAATAGAATTACCAAGTTTCCTCTTTCAAATAAAAACCCATAACCAGTTATTTTGACAGTTGGTCAAAATATTTATATAATCCTTACGTGCTGCATCAGCTGATAGTTTACATTATAGCTCTGTTAGCTTAGTTCTGTTTTAGACAGAAAACAGCTACAGTAAAACCACTAATCATATCTGTTTTCGGTACGGTTTGTTTTGTCAGTAGCTGAACTAAAGATCTATTTGGAATTGTCCAAACAAGGTCAAAACTGTCACAATTTAGCCTGAACCATAGATCAACAAACAGCAATGTAGCAAAGATAAAAACATCACATAATAACTTTATACTTTCATAAGCATCATAATCAAACTCATGTAGAAAAAAATGCTACGATTTCATCATCAAACTCCATTCTTTTCATTTACAGCTGTGTCCAGTGGTGAAAACAACAACAGTGCTTCTAGCTTTTATCACTTTGTCACTTTCTTTGACGCTAAAAGTTGTTTCTTAGTGGTTCTCATCCCATGTGGTCACTTTGTGATGCTTTGGTCAAAAGTCCTGTGGTTACATAGTTACTCACTACTGCCTCTAGTGGTCACATAAATCCACCGTCGGTGTAAATATATTCAGTTTCTATTGCTATAATCCAATATATTGGCATGTTTGGCACAACTTCAGGGCTCTTTATTCTAAACACTGTAATGATTTAGGGTCATATTTGAATAACATTAAGTTGAAACACCAGCCCTTTTAAGTGTATCACACAAATGAGTTAAATGAATTCTATCTTCATTCTATCTATGTGCTGGTGATTTGAAACTCATTTCAGAATGTCAAATCATTTAAGCCTCATCTACTGCTTTTGTCCAAGCTTATACTGAGAAGATTTAAAATACAATCAAATTATCATCATTTATTTAATCAATGGGGTAAAGTAACTGTGTTGGTCTGTTAGATTGTTGGTCTGTCAGTAGGATTATGTATAAACCACCCATTTTGCACCCATTTTCATGGAACTTGATGGAAGAGTCTAATTTGAGGCAAAAAGGAACTAATTTTTATACTTTTTAACTGACATTGCAATATATTTGGATTTTAGCATGGTACTGATTGAATATAAATCAAATCTGTCCAACATTTCATAGGAGGAATAAAGAAAAAAGAAATAATAACGTTTTACTTTTTGCAGATTTAACGGTCCTTCAGTATTCATGGTTTTCCCTGATCTTGTAATCCTTGCAGTGAGCGAGGGTCTTTGTCAGCAGGAAGTATGTATGCTGATGCCATCATCAGGGAATCCTCTGCTAATTACTACAAACCTAATATGGTCACTGGGCTTGACTTCCTGCTGTTTCAGGATTAATTATTCGGTCCTCGAAGGAAGCTGATGATGACCTGGTGGCTTTTACTCTAAATGTCAAACTGGCAGTTCCCAGTTGATGACTCTTAAACATTTTCTGTCTTCAAAACTGTGTCTGAAGCTTGGGATGGGTCAGTGTTGAGCTTATTTTTCTGCATCCGCTTGGAGAAACTGACCTACTTTTAATGTCTTTGAATATACAAACAAATACTACAGATAAAGAAACATTTTTATGCGGATTCACTTTATTTAATGGGGCTTACCACTGGTTATTAGCTTCACAGATACAGATTAATAGAGGCCTGCAACATGTAGTAGTACAGTTGCAGAAAAAAAATTATTAGACCACCCTTGTTTTCTTCAATTTCTTGTACATTTTAATGCCTGGTACAACTAAAGGTACATTTGTTTGGACAAATATAATGGTAACAACAAAAATAGCTCATAACAGTTTAATTTCACAGCTGATATCTATCCTTTTTCCATGTTTTCTTGATCATACCCAAAATCACTTCAGTTCTTCCATCAATATCTATGTCATTGTACTGACAAAAACAGTGCTTTTAGGCATTCCATGTTTTCTTTTCTTTCTGTTTTAGTCACATGATGCACACAGGAGTTAGTACTTGTTTGCATAACCATTATTTTTTATGGCTTTTGATGGTCTAATAATTTTTTCTGCTAGTATAGGTTCAGAAGACTATTTCACTCATGCCTCAACATTCATATCTCAGCTTTTTTTAGGGTCCTTAATCTGGATTGTTTTTGCTCATTGCATTAATAATTACTGTGTAAACACTCTCTTTGTAAATCTTCTTAAGCCCATTTCACACAGTGCTACTTGTACCTGTGGTCCTCTGCTCCTTTCTAATCATTTTGGAGGGTGTTTGGTAGCTTAATCCCATCTGCTATGTCTGTAATTTGTAAAATAAAAATTTCTCTCCAAACCTGTTATTTCAGCAAACAACGTTTTTTATATTTCATCTGTGAATTTACTGTGCCTATTTCTTGATTGAGAACCATGAAGACTGGTTGGTGATGATGCATGAAGGCTTTCAAAATGTTCTGGCTGCAAATTCAGGAGACTCATGTCACATCAGAAAAGCGACATCTTAAAAGAAGAGGTAGATGAAATGTATGACAGCTAAAGTTAGGAGCACATTTCTGTCAACAGTTTCTTTCAACAGTTATCTGTAAATGGTGGCTGTTGCGTTGACATCATAATCATGGAATAACATAAAAAATATAAAGGGACCTAACCTGCTTGTGTGAAACACACACATTGGGTTTAATTTCTAAATCATCAGATAGATCAGTCCATACTGGTCCTGGGAAAATATGGCTGTATCTACCTGGAAAATACCATGAGGATTCATGCTGTGGTGGATGTGGAGTCATCCTCTGGTTTTCATTTTGATTATTAACCATGTGAATAAATGATATGCACCTTCTGAATCTACTAGTAAGTGTAGCAGCCCCTACTACTCCATATTTATGAGGCTAATAAGCACTTATAACTCATTTCAATGGTCTGGTCTGTCATTGTCCATACAGTTGACCTGAAAAGAATTGTATTGAAAAAATCTACTCTCAACACACTTCCACTTTCTGAGAATGTCAGTAACACTACCTATCGCAGTGACATGAATAAAACTGCTTTTAAATAATATAAAAGGTGCTCTTTATGCAGAACCTTCCAGGAAATTACTAGGTTATTCTGTTTTTCAGTATCGGAGAATTCCAGTGATAGACCACTGACCTGTGATGAAAACCTATGATCTGCAGATAATGACGGCACATCTAGTTCACCCAGTTCATTCTGAGAAAAGTTTGTGATGCACGGTGAATGTGGTAAACATGTAGTGATTAAAGGAAAAAGAAAGAAACTGATTTATGTAGCATCTTAATATCTTGATGTAATTTGTGGTGTTATTAGTCAGTTTAATTGGTTTCTTCTCGTCGTGTTCGAGTTGAATCATCCTGTTTTCCAACATGTGACCTGAAGTTGTGATAGACAACAATGAATCTTTTCTCTTTGCTTTTCAAAAGAACTTTGATAAAGCTGCTGCCTCTGAATGTTGGTTTTAATACCAAGGCTAACTTCCTTTTAAGGAGGCAGCTAAGAGAATTTCACTCATTTAAAGCACAAAACATGCTGCAGATACCTGCAGATTTCATCGTTAACATTACTCTCACTGAAGGCTGATGATGAATGTGATTTGTTCTTTCTTTTTCAAGGTGAACGCAGGCTACTTATTAATCTCCTCTGGGAATAATTAAATACAAAACACAAACAGCACAAAATACAACCCCCATTTAACCCCCATTTTTTCCATTTAACATATAATATTTTCATCTATGGTATTAGTCACCACAAACATAGATTTTATTTGATGATATTCAAAGAAATAACATTATCCTGAAGACAAACAGGATGGATCAGATAGATGCAGAGTAAGGTGAATTCAGCTTTTGTGATTTAATCCAATGAAACTTAACAGTGCAATACACTTATGTGTTTCACTAAGTAAAGATACTGTGAAAGACAATCTTACAAAGCTCTATTTTGTCATAGCTGATTCAAGGTTACTTTTTCAGTGTCACATATGCAGTGTTGGTGAAGCTACTTTACAAATGTAGCTTATAAAACTACAAATAGTTCAGCATGGCAGGAGTTCAAACAAACTACATTTTTACCCCTGGAGAACTGTAGTTTGTAAAACTATGGCTAGAAAAAGTACTTTTCAGCAAATACTTTTTATTTTCAGCATTAAATTGAGAATGCACATGTGGTGTATAAAATATTACCATAGTTGACGCGGCACACTGCTATTGGGGGTGGCACTGGCAGGAGGGTTGTCCATGGTGGTGACGACCCCACAACGTTAGTACGGTAATGATCACACATCTGTGAAGCATTGGAGTGGTGCCAGGGCAAACCAGTCAGAGGCAGCATTGGCTGTCATGACATGATCAGGCCTTCAAAGCAATTCAGGATGAAAGAAAAAGGGACTTTCATGCATTCATTGGTGAAGTACAATTTCTATTAGAACAAATAAATCTTAAAAAAATAATAATAATTTTATGTTGTTTCCCAAACTATTCGTTTGCAAATTAAAACTACAAAAAAATATTCAAAAATTACTTGAACTACTTGACATGGCACCAAATATGAATGTAGTTTCACTACCAGCAGGTTAGAGCAAAATGTAGTTTAACTACATAGTTCAACTACATGTAGTTTAAGTCTCCCCAACACTGCATATATGCTCACTTTACATACAGTTTCAGTAGCATAAAATAATATTTTTAATTGATTTCCTGTTTTTCTTGACTCTGTATAGATGTTTGTGATGAGTCAGTTCATGAATTTAATCGAATTTCCATCTGATCAAATTCACCAACAGCCCACTCACTTCTGACACAAACTGATTATTTTCCAATCATCTGTCAATTACATGACTTTCGCTGCTGCCGTGTTTGTTTAGTCAGTGATGCTGTAATATTAAGCAGGTTAGCAAATACACATCAGCCTTTACAATGACCGTGCAACATAGCCAGACCAACAAAAGTCATAAATATACTGTTATCATGAAGAACTGGGAAAATAAAGTTTTGTTGTGTGTGAGCATGTCAGTCTGTAAAGGTGGGACACTGAGTACCACTTTACCTAAGTTCATGGTAACTTTGCAGCTGGTAGTATTCTAGGGGTTATGATGCATGTTAGTGATGGATTTTAAATGTTCACACAAGGTTTGATATCAGCTATTTGAAAAAAATATCCCCAATATTCAACATATATACAATAGCTCTCAGAGGAAAAAAGGTTGGAGACCTAAAAAGGTGTTAAAGTGGCTAAAGAATCTGACATGCAAGTAAAAAATAAATAAGTATTTTTATATCCTGCTTTATCAACTGACCAGTTTATCAACCAACGATAGACACATTTATTAATGCATCAATCCAACGTGATCAGTGACTCATTACTGCAATCAGGGATTCTTTATAAATAGATCATGCACTGCATCAATGGTATGAAACAGTTCATTTGCTTTCAGAAGGAAAGAAAAAGTCATGAGAATGAATAGAGATATATTAATAAGGACCAGATAATTTAAAAGGCTGGTGATATCATTGTATTTTACTGGTCACTAGTAGGATTTTTTTGTTAGAATGATCATTTCATTTATTGTCCCACTCATTTTTAACCTCTTCTGGACAAGACTTGTGGTGTCATATCTTGTTGCTTAGATAAAAACACAGCCTACAATAAATTTCTCTTTATCTGTTTAACTGAAAAGCACTTATTAATATCAGAACATTCAGAAGATGTATGGTTGTGATACATATAATATATGAGATATGTATAGCTTGTGAAAAATTGGTCCAGTATTTTTACTCGGGTGAAAGAACTGGTTATAATCTGTGTTCACATTCACTCTTTCCCTTTATAAGTTGCTAATCTTAAAAAAAAAAAAAAAAAAGGGGGGGGGGGGCAGGAGGGGGGCGTACCTC
>JAPQRP010000025.1:19332995-19345932 GCA_037367295.1 Apogon hyalosoma
CCCCCCCCCCCCCCCCCCCCCCCCCCCCCCCCCCCCCCCCCCCCCCCCCCCCCCCCCCCCCCCCCCCCCCCGGACTGGGGAGAAACTCATGTGACACAGGAGAAGGAAGTCTCCCCTCAGAGGACCGTCTACAACCCAATAATGTTTCCCTTTTGCTGTCTCAATTTAACCACTTCCAGACATACCTGAATTCACCCTGAACCATCTAAACATGGCAATGAGACTGATTGTGCATTTTTGTACTTCTGGATCAGTACAGTTAAGTCTAATAAGGGTTTTTCACATATGACCCGGAAACAGTTTGAAATGACTGACTGTGGACCGCTTCTTCTGGTTTACTTGTCGACAATGGCTGAGGCCACATCGAAGTGTCACCGCTGTGTGTTCCAATGTACATCGAATAAACAAAGGCAACTCTATTTAAATTTTCATGGTTTTCCTTCAGATTTAGTTGGGAAGAACAAATGGGTCTTCGCAATTCAAGATGAGGGGCCGAACTTCAGAATCCAATCAGGAAGTACGTTTGTGTGTAACAGGTGTCCTGAAGTTCTGGGACGAGAATTACCAGGAAAACACCAGTGATATTGTGAAGGGAATCAAGAGGTTAAAAGTAGGGAAAACACCAGAGTCCTGCACCGGGTACCCATCAGGAAACCTGCAAAAACATGCGGGAACGGATTAAAAAAGAAAATAATTTTCGCAGGCACAGGTAAAATTAAACTAAGTGTGGGTGGGTAGTGGGCAAGGAAGTGTAAAAAATAAAAGATTCAGGGATGAAAATAATTGTCAGGACATTTAATGATGATGATCATCTGATTTCACTGTGGTTGATCCAAAGCCGGTTTGTTTTATTGTGAAGTGAGCTTTACCTCTGTTTATCCGCCATCAGACGTCATTGAGCCAAAAATAAAGCCCTTAAAAGTAAGTTACTCTGTAGACAATGTGTTTTATCATGGGCCTGGTTGGGTTGCGGGTCTAATGTATGTGGGTACAGGGGAGGTGCGGATTGGACATGAAAAAAATGCAGGTAGTGGGTCGGGTTGCGATACTCAGCTTTGCAGGCACAGGCTGTTTTCCCTACTTTTAACCTCTTGATTCCCTACACAGTCCCGCTGATGTTTCCCAGAAATGCCGGCTGCACTAACATACTTCCTGATTGGATTCTGAAGTTTGGCCCCTCATCTCAAATTGCAAAGACCCATTTGTTCTTCCCAACTAAATCTGAAGGAAAACCATGAAAACTTAAATATAGTTGCCTTTGTTTATTGGATGTCCATCGGGGCACACAGCAGTGACACTTCGATGTGGCCTCAGCCATTGTTGACAAATAAACCGGAAGATGCGGTACAGAACTCAGTCTTTTCAAACAGTTTCCGGGTCATGCGTGGAAAAACCCCTATTCCAGCTCCCTGTAAGAAATTTCAGTTGTTGCATTTAACATCAGCCTGAACATAGTCTGTCTGCAGCCGCAGTGATGCTTCAGGTTGCAGCTTCTGCAGCATCTCACATGCTAAAGCCTGGATTTGCAGCATGTGGCACATGTGTGTTCACTGCCTGATTGAGCTTATTAAGGCTCACACACACACACACACACACACACACACACACACACACACACACACACACACTTGTCATGCTCTATTCAGGGCTTCTTGTGTGAATCTGTGAACAGTATGCTCTATTGAACCGTCACATACATCAAACATTGACATAAATCAAACTCCAGCCTCGTCCTGCTGCTTCTGTTTCTTCTGCTTCACTTCTCTAAACATGGGGCAGTGAGGTTACCCATAATTCCATGTATAAAATGCGGCGAATCCAGGGCGAAGCGGCGCACTGTAGCGGCGGCCGGGGGGCTAATCGCTAACTCAGCCGTGTGCTCCTCGCTCCTGTGCTTATTTTTAGAGAAGCGTCGGGAGGCTCATCGAGACACTTGTGCTAATGTTAGTGCTCGTTGTGCTAAAGTCATCTGCATGAGGCCTTTGTTGTAACACCCTGTTAGAACACGATTACCAGAGCGAGAGAGGAGAGCACTAGGGGGGAGGATGGGTTGGTAGGGGTACATCATGGAGATTCCCCCCTGATTGTTTAAGACAGGGGCAGCTAAGAGGCGATAAAAGCTTGGCGTTGCTCGTGCTGTTTTTAGGGGGATGTAGGATAACTGACCCTGTGGAAAAACTCTTTATAGTCAGATCAGTGATGGGGGAGGAGGTAAGCGTGGGTGGGGGCAGATACTGTAGGTAAGTGCATTGATGAATATGTGAGCAGCTCTTCTCCTGCTGCGGCTTCACTTCAAATACATAGATTTAAAAAAAAAAAAAAAAAAAAAAAAAACTGCTAAAAAAATCAGGAAAAAAAAAAGCTGTAACAGTCTAGAATGTACACGATGCAGACACATGTGTACTTAAGACTCTGCTTCAGCATATTTTATTTGACATAAAACTCCAAGGTCGATTTGTAGCGTGCGTTCCTCCATCAAGGCCCTACAGTGAGTAATTCTGTCTGCCTAACTTGCCTTGTTAGAAAGAAATCCATGCTTTGCTTTTTCTTTTGGATTGATTCTTGACCCGTGACCTACCACCAAGTTTCATGAACATCGCTGCATTATGAACATACAGTATGCAATCCTGTTGAGAAGAAGATGCAGACAATTAAATTACCTTCCTGATAAACATAACCCCAGGGAAGGTGTCATGTCTCAGCTTTAATTTGTTTACGTGATCACAGAAAGTACTTGAATGTGACTACGTTTACTGCATGCAAATACAAATCTGCGGTACTTGTACTACACTTGAGGACTTCCATCAAAGGAAATCGACTCTAATGCACATCACAAATATTTAAACCCATAAAGGCCCAAAAAGCCACCAGCGAACAAAAGCATCTACTGATCTAAAATATTTCATTACTCCCGATCCACTAATCCTATCAATACATGTAAATAATTGGTGTAAAATGCAGTTTTTCATCTTTTCATGGTCATCAGATTTGACCCATTTGGATGTTCAGAGGCTCAGTAGTGAACGTGGAAACACCGTCATCTTCTACAACATTGATTCAGCAGTAAAACCCATGGAGTTGGATCAATGACAGTGGATGGACACACTTGGTTTAAGATCAGTTAATGATAGATTCTACCAAAAAAGTAACTTTTTCTTCAGTTTTCTCTGTTTTGATATAATAACCTTTGAATTTACTTTGAGTTTTTATGAATATCTACATGATCAGTGAATTAAATATAGGAAAATGCTTGGTTTATACTGAAAAACTGGGGATAATATTATAATAAAAATGTGAACATTTTACACAGTGGACAGTAAATAACATTTTTAAAATACTACTATCCTTAGGAAGACTTCCATTTTAGATGTTTATGATCAAATAGTGATTTTTTTTTTTCATAGACACTTTTCACACAACTTCATTTCAAGAACTATAAAAAAAAAAAAGTCAGACTAGAGACAAGACTACAAAAAAGAAACACACTGAATAGGTATGTCAGATTTTTTTGTCCTATTTATCTTGTCATGAGCCCTCAGATTAATCTAGAGTCCTGACATATAACACTTGAAATGAAGGTTACAAAAAACAAAACAAAACAAAAAATCACTTTTCTTTGACCTTGATCGAAAAAATCCTGAGTTCAAAGAAAGATGGAAAGCATAATTTGTAAGAATTTAGCCAAAAAAAAGCACTGCTAGGAGGATGTTGCATAGTGCATCTTGGATGGTACTTACTGTTCTTACCACATTGTTTAGTGTAGGGCATAAATATGGACAGTATGGTAAAACCCTAACTGCATTACCAAGGTTGGAACAGAAATAGGCCTAAATAAGGAGCTTAGCTACACTACCATATGCACACACTCATCCTCCTGTCCACTCATATTTGACAGAATGCATCCTGAATCAGCACAACTGTATCAAAATAGCAAATTGATGTTTATAAGCATGAGGATATCTACACATCCACTAACCTTCATGTGGTTATTCTTAAATTCTCATTTGCCTACAGTTCTAATATTTTAACCCACAGGCACACTTCTTCAAGCCTCATTTCCCCATTGTTTCTCAGATCTTGTTTAAGGAGATACTAAAAGAAGCATAGAAGCTTTTTTTTCTTTACATTTACAGCGTTCAGACAGCTGCTATTGTGGGTGATAATGACATACTTTTAGGTCATTTCTCACCAAGTGAAAAGAACTATTCAGACACACCCAAAATGTACCTCTCCATCCGACATGTTTCAAAATCTGCAACTTTTACTTTGAAAGTGTCGTCTGTTGCTGTTTCTTTACATCAGTGTCCACTTTTTCATTGTACAAGGTGGATAATGGAAAAAGCAGATGCCTTGGTACACTGAATTGTATTCCATGCCCTCATTGCATGCGACAATAGCACAGGAAACGTGTTAACAGCCTTAAGGCAACGTCAGCTATTGAAGAACAAACTCACATGTGTCAACATGAATTTGTATTAGCACAAGTAGGACAGTGAAGATAGGCAATGCCCCTTAAACTGGCATTTTTTATTCAACTACATGAAGAGCTGCACATGAATTAGACTTCATGCACAGACCACGCAAGATTCCATATTCCTTCTGCATGTAAAGGAGATATGGTCTGTTTAACCCTTAATGCACAAATGTCAAGGATGTAAAATTAATTTGAGTGAGCACATGTAGCGTAACGGTTAAAAACACACATAAATGTAACGTCTGCAGTTTGAGTCCCAGCCGGAGGTCTTTTGTCACATGTCTTTCCCACTTTCTTTCTGACCTGTTTCTTGTCACTTCTCTGTCTTCAGCCCCTTTAACACAACACTTCTGTTATGGGAATGTTTCGCCTTTGTTACAGAATGACGTCTGTGTCTGGCAGTAGTAACAGAGCCGTGATAAAGGTGGAATCATGATTCCGGAACACTATGTAAAAGGAATACCTCTTGTTCTGCAACCAAGGTGTCGTTTTGATGATGAATTGTGTGCGCGAACCCTTCACCGGGGGGATTTTAAAATGAGCTCAGGCCGTGCACAGTAAACAAACATATCAACATGACCAGAAAGATGATCTGCGAGCTGTTGTCACTACGGGCGGAGGACTCTATCCATGCTAACATTGCTAACATAACGGTGAAAGACGGGCCGACTCTGGAGAGGTTAGCAACACCACTATGCTTGGGGCATTTCCAACAAGCAAGTTATATGTCACACTATACGCTGCACTGTGTCACTACCCCTTTGATTCCAGAATGCAGGTCCGCTGTGTAAAAGTCCAGCCTGTCTCACCTCTGTTACTCCTTTGGCTGTGGAAATTGTCAGTGGTGGAAAAAAAGAGGGATCACCATCTCACCTTTTTTCCGGGATCTCTGTGTAAAAGTGGCTTTTATCAAGTGAAGATGATAAAAGTGATGTTTGAAAAATGTCTCTACCAGAGATGTCAGAGGTAGTTGGTATTTTAAACACTGCATAAATCTGATTTTTAAAGGTGATTAAGCTTATTTAGTGAATAAAAAATACAAGGGTCATGAATGAGTGTGAAGTGGCATTGAAAGCGACGCCGTGCTCAGAGGCATTATCACACAGATGAATGGATGGGCTGTGCTTGCCCACACCATCCTCCAAGGTCTTTGGAAACAATCGATGCCAGAGTAGTTCAATAAAACTCTGAGGCCTCGCCGCTATTAGTCAGAGCGACACGCTTCCTGTCAGCCGCTGCTGTCGGATCCTTTCAGCTCCGACTGGTGGATTAATGGAGCAGCAGATCTCTGAGTGAAGCTCTGCCTTCTCTGACGCAGCCATCAGGGTATCGACAGGCTGGAAATAAAGATGGTCTGAGCACCTTAGATTGCGCTGTGTGCAGCCAGGGAGGTTACTTTTGACTTGTAGTGGGTTAGATACCTTGTTAAAATTGTAAAAAAAAAAAAAAAGATGATTTTAATGACTGCAATTTTGATTCAATTTATAGCAAATGGCAGTAACAAACTAGGCAATGAATTGGATGTCATCAAGCTTATGATTTACAGTGATATCAGACTCCTTTTCTCATTTCAAAAGGAACATCTTGACAAATTTCCATCAGTGAAAAGTGTCTGTGTCCAATGCTTCCCACCCAAGTGTCGTCGGCTGTTAAATTCTACAGCGTGGGATGTCAAACCCATTTCCTTTCAGGAGCCACATTCAGCCCAATAGGATCTCCAGTGGGCTGGACCAGTAAAATAATAACATAATAGCTTATAAATAATGACAATTACACATTTTTCTCTGTGTTTTAGTGCAAAAAAAGAACAAGAAATTATAAAAAATATTTACATTTACAAATTATCCAAGCAAAAAGGATGTGGGATGTGAATAACCTAAAAAAATGAAATTCCATAAGAAAAACAAGTGCAATTTAAACAATATTATGCCTCAACTTATCATTTATATTTGTGCATTACAGATCGGATCTACAAAGGCACAAAATATTTAGTAACAGGCAGAATACTGTTAAAATTCCACTTAATTTTCTTTATACATTTTCATGATTTAACGGGGGTTTTTTTTTTGCACTAAAACGAGAAAAATGTTGAGCTGTAAATATTTATAGGCATAATGTAATATTATTGTTTTCACATTAAACCAAGAAGAAAATTTGGAGTCATTATTTATAGGTTATTATGATATTATTTTACTTCAGATAACAATAGTAGCTTTTCCATTAGAGATATGCGCAAAATTTTACCGATATTTGATAAATGACAAAAAAAACAGAAGTGTGTAATGTCGGTTTTTCAATTAATTCACAAATGCGATGATTTGTTTATTTATTATCGCGAGATGACATGAGAAGTCATTCCATAAACATGGCAACAAATGTAAATATCACATTGGTCTACAGATGTATTCATTATTATTATAGATTACCCCTCTATCCCAATACTAAATTAAACAATGACTGGGTTTCTTGGAGTGTCCACACATACCGTGCCATATTTGTTTTAAAACTCTTCTTCTTTGCTTGTTGTAACACCCGTCAACGTCTGTTTTTTTTTTAATTCACATGACTCTAGCTGCAGAAAAATGTCTTTCCATTGCACTTTCGCATGATCTACCAATTGCGCTATGCCTGAAAACCACCTCTTGCCAGCGCAAAAACTCATTGAAAAACAAGAGTTTTGGCAAAATTGCCATTTTTACATTAGGCAAATTTTTATGTGCAAGTTATATTCACGTAATTTGAGGGTCAGTGGAAAAGCGACTACTGTTCTGTATGTGGAACCTGAACTAATATGAATTCAAAACCCTTGACTGTTGATATCTTCAGTGTAATTTTTACACTTTGCAAATTAATCCCGTGGGCCAGATTGGAACCCTTGGCAGGCCGGTTTTGGCCCACGGGCCACATGTTTAACACCCCTGTTTTACAGTGTGCAGGCTTTTTACCTGAATGAATATGCACTGATGAACACATAAACATACATCGCATTCACACATACAATACTGAACCACCTTTAACACTGATTATCAGATGCATTTGTTGTGGCACAATATAAACAATTCAACACTTGTGCAATAGCTCAACATTAATTTCCGTCCGGAGTTGCATTAGTTTCTCATTAAGATCTTGTATTGCTGAGGGGAGAGTTGGAGCACTGCATAAAGCCTTCTACATCACATCCCAAAGATTCTCACTTGGGTTTAGGACTGGACTCTGTGGAGGCCAATTCATGTGTGAAAATGTATCTCAAGCTCCCTGAACCACTCCAAACATGATTTGAGCTCCATGTATTCTGGTATCGTCGTCCAGGAATATGTCTGGGTCATCAGAGAAGAAAATAAACCTTACTGAGGTTCAAACCTGGTCCTTCAGTATATCCAGGTTCATCTGACCTCATTTTATGGACATATAACATTGTAAACCTAGACCTGACCAACTGAATCAACCCCAGATCATAACACTGACCCCACAGGCTTGGATTGTAGGTGCTAGGGATCATGGGTAATCACGTCATCCACATTTCTTCTCACTCTGATGTATCCATCACTCTGGAACAGGGTCAATCTGGACACATCAGACCATGTGACCTTATTCCATTAAAACACAGTCCAGTCTTTATGCTCTCTATCAAACTGATGGTTGTTTAAGAAAAGAGAAACTACTCACAGGATCAATATAGTCTGTTGAAACATCAATGCAGCAATTATCCAAAGAGGAAGGATCAAACTATTTGCTTAGTTAAATCCAGGTGATGACGTTTTTGGACTCCAGTGTAATCACCAACATTTTGATTTAACTAGTGACTAGTAAATGTTAAATTTGTATACAAAGCTGCTGCTTCTTCTTTGAACTATATGTAAATTATTAGATCAAGATATAACATTTGCATGAAGTTTTTTCTTGTGCTGGGAGCTTTGACTTAGACAAACTTTATTGTCATTCAAGTATGCACAAGTGTATACAGAATGAAATTTCGTCACATTTGGCTCGAAGACAAAATCTAATATAAGGTAAAGTGCTAAGATGCTTATAAATAATAATAGATACTACTATAACATTATTAAAAATGTATGTACATGTGTGCAAAATATCGCAATGATTTAAAATCAACATCAGCAGGGATAAAAAGCAGCAGTAATTTAAAAAGAGAAAATACAGCAGTTATAAATTCAGCAGCCTGATAGCTAAGGGGAAAAAGCTGTTGAAGAACCTGGTGGTCTTACACCGGATGCTGCGGAACCTCTTCCCAGAGGCCAGCAGGGAAAACAGTCCGTGATGGGGATGGGTGGAGTCTCTGACTATGCTGCTGGTTCAGGACAAGCAGCGCTTAGATGAAATGTCCTGGATGGAGGGAAGAGAAGTTCCAATGATCTTCTCTGCTGTCCTCGCCACTCTCCTCACATTCTTCCAGTCAGAGATGCCGCAGCCTCCACACCACACAGAGATGCATCTGGTCAAAATGCTCTCTCTGGTGCTTCTGTAGTAGTGAGGATGGGCGGGGGCAGGTGGGCTCTCCTCATCCTACGCAGGAAGTACAAGCGCTGTTGTGCCCTCTTAACCAGAGACGTGGTGTTCACAGACCAGGTGAGGTTGTCTGTGATATGCACCTCCAGGAACTTAGTGCTGCTGACCACCTCCACAGCCATTCCGTTGATGTGAAGTGGAGCGTGGCTGGGCTTGTTCTTCCTGAAGTCAACTATGATCTCTTTTGTTTTGTTGACGTTCAGGATCAAGCTGTTATCTCTGCACCAGCCCACCAGCTGCTCCACCTCCTCTCTGTAGGCCAGATCATTATCGTCCCTGATGAGGCCCACCACTGTTGTATCGTCAGCAAACTTTACAGTGTGGCTGGTGGGATGTCTGGGGACGCAGTCGTGTATCATCGTTGTGAACAGCAGAGGGCTCAGGACACAGCCCTGAGGGGAACCTGTGCTGAGGGTGATGATGCTAGAGGAGTGTTGAGCTGCTTATTTGTTGACATTAGCCAACTTAGCTAATATTAGCTAGTGATGTGCAATGTTGCTGCTGTAGAGGAGCAGAAGATGGATGCTGAAGAAGTCTAAGGCGAGCATAAGAATTTTTGTGGAAAATATACTGAGTTCTCTACATAGAATTGAAGCTGGTATCATGAAATTCAAGATTTTCATTTTTAATTTGTGCAGAAAGACAAACTAGGCATATAGAAATTATTTTGCAGGATTCTTTTTGAGTCAGGTAAAAAAGTTCAAAGGCCAAAGAAAAAGCATCTAGTCTTAAATGGAAAGAACAATAACAATAAAATACAAAACAATATAGTAAATGATTTATGAATACTGCAACTGAAAAAACTAGAAACATGTAGTCGCTTTTCCATTGACCCTCAAATTGCACGAACATAACTTGCGCATAAAAAATTATCTAATGGAAAAATGACACTTTCGTTTTTAGATTAAAAGGTTTTGCACTGGCCAGAGGTGGTTTTTCAGGGGGAGCACAATTGGTATATCATGCAGAACTGCAATGGAAAGATCTTTTTCCACAACTACTGTCAATGATAAAACCAAAAAAAAAAAAAAACCAGATGTTGATCGACATTACAAAAAGCAAAGAAGAAGAATTTAAAAGAAACATGGTGCAGTATGTGTGGAAACACCAGGAAACTGAATCATTTTTAAATTTAGTACAGGATAGAGGGGTAATATATAATAATAATGAATATATCTATAAATCAACATGATATTTATACTTATCGCCATGTTTATGGAATGACTTCTCATTTCATCTCATGATAATAAATAAACAAATCATCGCATTTGTGATTTAATGCAAAAACCAACATTATGCACTTCTGTTTTTTGGACACTTAGTGAATATCTGTAAAATTTCGCGCATCTGTCCAATGGAAAAGTGACTTGTGACAATGATTATACATACACATTAAACTCCATCAGTAGTAACAGAAAATTTCAATTCTATCAAAACATGCACAAATCTTACGGAATTTTTGATATTAATATTTGTGACTGAGTATTGTGTGTTCAGACTTCAACAGTCAAATTCAGTTCATAGAAGGTCTTTGAGAAAAAAGTAAACTGTTTGTGTTGTAATATGGCCTCAGTACCTTTGTATTGTTGAAATTTTAATCATTTAAAGAAGGAAAAGTGTGTATTGTATTGTATTTCCTTTCCCAAAGAAACACGGACGTAATATGGTTTTTAAATGATAAGCATTTTCATAGCATGTTTTATGTTATGCAGAAACACTGGTCTGGTCCTTTAAGAGTTATTATTTGTTTATCCTGTTTCATGACAAAGCCTCAGCTGAGTTAGCATCATTAGTGTGTTTGGAAATATTGTGCAGTGAGGACAGTAATTCATCGAAGGGATTGCAGGGACGCAAAGTGGGATGGAGAGGAGGAGATGGTAGTGGTGATGGGGGGTTTTCACCATCCTGAGGCGAGCTACGGTGATTCATCTCAGCACTGATGTGATTTGTGATGCTTTTATTTATGTTGAAGACAGAAATCGGGGCAGGACAAAATCAAACCGTCGCCCCCTCACTTCATTATAAATCTGTTTTTCCTTCTTCTGCTCTTTAGCTCCAATCTGCTGCTCTTCCTCTCAGCATCAAACTAATCCGCTTCAACTTCAGCACACTGCTGTCCCTGATGTTAAATTTACCCTGAAGCTCTACTGTACGATAAAAAAAAACAAAAAAAAAAACCCCACAACACAGACATGGAGAACAGCAGTGAGACCGAATCTGAAGACAAAACTGTTCAGGGGGATTAAACCAACCCCAGAGGTTTTTTTTTTTTTTTTTTTTTTTATAATGCTTAAACACTGGAACCTAACATTTAGATTTGGGATTTCTGATCATTACTACACCTTAACACTAGTTATGGCAACAGTGTGAACATGATGCTGACTTATTTGCATAAAATGCAATTTTAGACCAAATAGGAATCAGATATGGATCTATAAAAAAAATAGAAAAAGATGGTTTTACATACTTCTGTAAAAAGACACCACAAAGAAATCTGTGTCATCTAGAAACATAATCCTGAGGAGATTCCTCATCTGGTAAATACGAGCCTTTACACAGCTTATTACAACTCAGATTTACACTTTGTTGTAAAGCAACATGTGAGACAGCCCCCGTTGTTGGAGAAAATGCCCCCAAACAGCGACAACTTGGAATGTCAGCTCCAGAAATTGTCTTGGTGCCTTAACCAGCCAGTTTTTTACATATTCATTCATTTTAATGTTACATGTGGCATGTCTCCCAAGGGTTAAAACTTGAGGATACTTTTTTCCTGCTACATTCAGTATAGTTCAGTTCAGTTGTATTTATACAGCCCAGTATTAAAAATCAAAGGGTCATGTCAAATCAGTTCGCAATCTATATGATATACAACACCCTCTGCCCTTAGGTCCTTGGTTTGAAAACCTTTACGATGAAAAAAAAAAAAAACAGAGACTTCAGAACAAGCTCTGTAGCCTCTGCATTTTTTTAAGGGATGTGGTCCATGCTCGGAACTTTATGGATGGTATAATGTGAGTAAGATTGAAATTTTGTTCTGTCTCTTTTTTTGTTATATAGGTGGTTCATTTCCACTTATATCACAACAAAGTTCATTCTAATATATTTTTTGGAAATCCTCATTTTAAATAAACAAACAAATAAAGCTCAGTCATCACACTGAGGTAATTCAGCATCTAGATGCATATACAATACAACAAATTCTCTGTAAATACATACATGAATAAATGCTTTAAATGAAGTCACTTATTGTATATTACATTTTGAATCATGTATTTATTGTTATATATGTTGTTTTGGATTATAGACTCAGGTAAAAGTTATATTGAGAACCTTTTTGCAAATTTTCAATTAAGCATGTAACAAAATATAAAATGTTAATGAATAAAACATGAATTTCTTGTTTTTGTTTTCTCCTTTTCAGATTTACCCCATTCTGTAGTATTCACGCCATGTTTGTTTGTGTTGCCTTCATGGAATCATCATACTGCATCGTTGCAAAGCATCATTCAAATGCTAAAAAATCTAATTGCACATCAATACTGGGTTGCAGATATTATCAGATGCTAAACTAAGATAGTGAACTGAATATGGTAAACATATCTGCTGAGCTTCAGCATGTTAACATTCATGTAAGCAAGCTTGTGTTAACATTTAGGTCAGTGCAGTTAAATTGTTAAAGAGTTTAGGGGATGGTGCTAGTTTGTTATATTGCACGCAAAGTCATAAAATCTAAACAAAGAGCTTTATCAATTATTTGGTGGACAGGCAAGTAAAGAAACTTCCTGAACAGGAAATGTAATATTTACCTAAAGAATATGTCTTACTTGTTACAACCTCATCATAAAATGTGGTCAAATATAAATAAATATCTATCTATCTATCTATCTATCTATCTATCTATCTATCTATCTATCTATCTATCTATCTATCTATCTATCT
>JAPQRP010000025.1:19394273-19406098 GCA_037367295.1 Apogon hyalosoma
CCTAGAGCTAGACTCCGTGTCCAGGGATCGGGTCGTGGAGCCCCTGCTGTGACTGCCACCCAGTCCACACTGCACCCAGCCCCTACAAGTCCCCCAGCGGGTGGTGAGTCCACCAGAGGGCGGGCCCCATGGGCAAAGGCCCGGCCACCAGGCACTCGCTTACGAGCCCCAACCCTGGGCCTGGCTCCAGGGTGGGGCCCCGGCAGCGCCATGCAGGGGGACGACACGGTCCTTGATTTTAAATTTTTCATAGGGGCTTCTGAACTGCTCTGAGTCTGGCCCGTCACCCAGGACCTGTTTGCCATGGGAGACCCTACCAGGGGCACAAAGCCCCAGACAACACAGCTCCTGGGATCATTCGGACACAAAAACTCCCCCACCACGACAAGGTGGCAGTTCAAGGGGGAGCTCTTTAGGCATGAAAAAAAAAATCAATTACATTGTTTTTTTCATGCCTAAAGAGAAAAAAAAATCAATTACATTGGTTTTTTTTGTTTTGTTTTTTTTGTTTTTTTTTGTTTTTTCTCTTTAGGCATGAAAAAAATAATGTAATTGAATTTTTTTTTTAATGAACCTATTTTTCATGGAGTTATAAAAAGTCCACTCAGCTGGACACTATGTGTTTACTTACTTTAAAACCCATCATCAGTAAGTGATATACTGTGAAAACTATGAAATAAAAACATTTTTAATTCCTCTAATGCAGTTTTCTCACATTTTAACATACTCTAATACTAGTTATTACTCACTTCATGGAGATAATATGCAAAAAAAAACCAAAAACTTTTTGTTTAAGAAAACTGTTAATTATAGTCTAATAACAATTAGCAATTGATTTACACTAAAACATGTTACTGCAGATCAGGTTCATCAAGAACAGCAAAGTTAGAGCAATGGTATGAACTGCAGTTTTTGGGATGATGCATAAGCGTCCACCGTGTTGGCTGATATGGAACTAAAACAACAACACCCATGAATATACAGCACATGAGAACAGCTGGAGAACAGCTGTCCACTGTAGTGACCACTATGCACAAAAGGGTTAACCCATAAAGACCCAAACAACCACTGGTGACCAAAACCACTGATCTAATCCCATCAATACATGTACATAATTGGTGTAAAATGCAATTTGTCCTCTTTTCATGGTCATCAGATATGACCCATTTGAACGTGGAAACATTGTCACCTTCTACAACATTGATTCATTGTTAAAACCCATGGAGCTGGATCAACGATAGCTGAAGGAGACACTTGTTACACTGAGTCATTGATATCTTTACTGAAAAAAAAACTTTTTTCTCACTTTTCTCTGTTTCTGATATAATAACCCCAGCTTTAATGAACATCTACATGATCAGTGAATTAATTGTAGGAAAACACCTGATTTTCACTGAATGAAACACAAAATACAGTGGATAATATTATAATAAATGGTGGTAAATCACTTAAGAAAGGTGAAATCTACAGAGAAATAATTTTGAGAACTGCAACAAAAGTAGCACTGGGTTAAATTTACGTGTGTCATATTGCACATGTTAATGTGAAGTAGTATTGGTCTTTACTGGCCAGAGTAGAAATACATGTTTGAATTGGAGAAATGTGCATGAAACATACTTAAGAAAACTCCTGGAATATTTTCAGAACAACATGAATTACTAATTGGAATGCTGAAGCATGTGCGGCGCTAATTGCATCTGTACGTCACTCTGTCAGCTTTCCATCGAACATGGCCACAGTTGAAAGCTCCCCAGATATTTCCTCCTGGTGTTCTTATAGTTATCAGTAAGCTGTGGTTGCACAGATTTTTCTGTCATACTGCACTCATTGCTGAATTAAATGTTCTTTAACAGAGAAATCATCAGAACCTCCTGCAGAGACCAATGATGAGCTCTATAATTACACTGGATTTGTGGGTGGCTCAGCGTGTGTGTGTGCTGGTGAATGCAGTATGTGTCGTGCCTGCATGTTTTTACTAAACCTGTGTATTTAAATGCTTATAGAGCAGTATGCACTTCCACCTCTTTCGAGTTTTTATCTCTCTGATTGAAACGATTGACTGGACTGAAACACTAACACGGGGTGACCATGTTCTGGTGTGTCAGGGGTTAACCGAGGTCATGCTGCTCCAGCTCTGCTGGAACAATTACCAGCTGCTGAGCAGCTCCATATGATAATTCACTACAATAACAGCCTGATTAAAACAGCCTGTCAGTCAATTTCATGTCAGTTAAAACCGTGAGAATGCTGATGAAAAACACTGAGGAGGTGGAACAATCTGAGTCTGCATTGTTCCTGTGAGATAGTTATGCATGTAATTTATACGTTGCATTTTTAGTTTGAACCTGCATCCTGTTGCAGTAGATGATTGTCCTGTAATCAGTGTTATTAAGTGTTACATTGCAAATCATTATTCTGACATTCCTTTGACACTAAAGAGTGTGGGTTTTAATTACCCTGCCCCCAAAAGAGGAGGCAAAGGGTATTGTTTTTGGTTTGGTTTGTTTCTTTGTTTGTTTGTTAACACTCTAGCAGCAAAAGTGTTGGTGGAATTCATATCAAATTGGGTTTATAGATTGCCAGTGAACCAGAATATATCTGATTATATTTTGGGAAAAGTAGGTCAAAGTTAAATTTTTTTATGAATTTTTAACAACCCCCCTCACACGCACACAAACGCGCGCGTGCGCACACACACACACACACACACACACACACACACACGCACGCACACACACGCACACACACACACACTTATAATGGGCAACATTTCAAATGTCTATAGCAGCAAAACTATTGGTTGAATTCATACCAATTTGGGTTTAGATTGCCAGAAACCCAGAATAGATGCCATTAATTTTGGGGAAAAGTAGGTCGAAGTTCAAATTTTATATGAAATTTTTAAAATCTTTTTTTTTCCCCATTTACTTTTAATGGGTGAAATTTCAAATGTCTATAAAAGCATCAATTTTGTTTCAATTTACTTCAAACTTGGTACATATATAGAGGCAATTGATATGCTGACATCAGCACATGCATAGACATGATGACATCAGCTGGATCCATGCCAAAATAAGCTACAATACGTGCGAGGGGCAGGGTTTGTTATGCCTGGGACCACCAAAATTTTAAGTTCCTTCTACGTTTATTTCACCCGCAAAATTTGAGCATTTAATTCCATTATTGTAAAGTACTTTGTACAGTATTTTTGTGAAACATACTATACAAAAAAAGTTTATTATTAGTCATACTCAGTTCTCATGAAATTTGTCGTAGTCTGTGCTTTGCTGTTGTGTGCATCTACTTCCAGTCGCATTTTCAGAAATGTCCATGCTCTGTTGACAGCTTTTCTATTCAAACAGTTCTAAAGACAAATCCCTATTTCAGTGATGGCATCAAAATATCTAAGGTTTGGCTTCAAATATTTCAAACAACTGTTACAACAATACAGTATTTTTTTGTTATTGATATATATAACTGGTTCATCTGCTTTACAAAGCAAATTTGTCAGCTTATAATGAAAGAAAAGCACATGTGTGAACCAATGACATTAGCGATGTCACTTTCATTTAATCGTTCCAGGAGTCATCCCAGTGAGCCGACATGTACAATATCAGGGCCTTGAAACTGATATCAGTACATTGTTCATTCTGCCACTGTGTGTTATCTGCCATAAACAATCAGAATGTCTGCTGTGAAAAAGGCAACCCAAAGGATGTATCTCCAGTGTCAGTGCTGAGGATAATTTTCCTGCAGATGTATCATTAGTCATCCCTCTAACCTTTTCAATGGCGGCACATAAAAACCTCCACCTGCTCAGGGGTGGGTGTAAATTTTAGGTTCCTGAACTTAACTTTGTAGGCTAATTACCTTCTACCTCCCACAAATGTGTTGAGATTCAGTTATTTTTTTGTACTGACTTAGCACAACTGGCATGGCTGATGCAGGTGTGCAAAAGCTTTAAATGGAACTGAATTCTGATCCTTGATTTGCAAAAACCTTCTCCAAACAGATGGAAATGGCATGAGTTCAAGCATCAATTCTAAAATCTGGACATGATGCAGCAGATTGGATTTAAAGATGTATATTATTCATTAAAACACTGAAGTGCAACTAAAATCTCCCCAGTTTATACTGTTTCGGTGAATATGGCCATTATTATTAAAGCAAGTGTACCATCATTGTTCCTTTCATGTCAGCTCTTACAGGTATTTCACAGTGGAAAGCCATTTTCAATCCCAGACGTCAGTGCTCGCTGCAGAAAGCTGTGAAATCCTGTTTGTCCCCGGAGTGATGAAAGCACTTTAGGAGTTTGTGTCTCGGTTCAGAGGCTGGCGAAACTCCCTGAAGCGTTTCATATTTTCTGCCCCGCTGGAGGAAAAACTGCAGCTTTCTACCCAACATGTTAAAACACCTATGCGTCTGTTTCGACGCAGAGTGGAACTTCATAAATATGGGAAAACATGTGGGGCCAGGTACAAGCCAAAAATGACAATATATATGAAGAATCTATGAAAAGAAAGGAGGTTAAATGGGATTCTTTAGATAATGAGGGTTGACACTGGTATGTATTGTCATTCATCTAGCAGAAATAACCTGGAGTCATCTGTCACTGTCAAAAAAAAAATTTGAACATGAGAAGCTTCTGTAACAATTATCGCAGGACTGCTATATTTTATGGTGGTAAATCACCTATGACCGCTTGGTGAAGGTCAAAGATATTCTGCACACTACTGAAATTAGCAGCTACATAGAAATCAATAAAATATTGACAGAGATGTGTAGAGTAAAGCAAGGATGTGTTGTAGTCAATTTACAGCTATTGTAGTGAAAGAGCTGAAGGATTCCAAAAAAAGAAAAAAGAAAAAAAAAAACAGGTCTTAGAATTCCTGTGAATTTGAAACAGGTTTTTCTACATAGTAAAGTTAAAAAGGGTGGCCTAGAAGTGAGAGGATGGAGTAAACAGGAGGCACAGAACTCAAAATCCAAGCCCTGGTTATCATCAGAAAGGAAATTTACTTAAATCTGCAGGTGGTTTAACATTATATAGGATTAAGATTTATTTTGGAAAGACAAATATAAAGCACTCCATTTGCTGAGCACAGAGGGGCTTTAAATATCTCAGAAACAGCGGAGTTTCTACTCAAATGTGAAATGTGTACTAACCAAGAGTCAGGAGAGGACTTGTGTGTGATGAGTCTCAGATTGCAATGACATCTGACTCTCTGAGGGTGCATGAATGTTTAAAACAACTCTCTAGTAAGCTTTGGCTATGGCTTCTGCAGGAAAAAATACCCTAAATGTGATTCACTCAGATCTGGGTTAGTTGTAGTTCTTTTGTTTTTTATTTCATGCAACAGTGTGGAAAGAAAAATAATCACATATATCCACATATACATGTATTTTGATCTTACCAATCTACAGGTCGGAACTTTATCTTTATCTGGGTTTGGGTTTTAGGGGCAGCCAGACCTCCCTCTACCTGACCACCTCTTCAGAGGTAATACCAGATGTTCTCGGGACAGTTAAGAGACAATTTATCTTCCACATGTCCAGATTTGCTCCTGGGTTCACTACCAGTTGAACTTGCCTGGAACAGACCCAGACAATCTCAGTTGTTTCCTCTCAATATGGAGGGGCAGCGGCTCCACGATGAGCTCCTCATTCCATCTCTGAAGGAGCATGATAATAATGTCATCTAAAATAGAAAGCTTCTGCTTTTTGCTCAGCTCCCTGTTCACCACAATAGACTGATGGAATATCCACATCACTGCTGGGACTGATCCAGTCCTCCTGGAGATGTTCCATACAAGTGGAGACTGAACTCAATTTGGGTGATGACCCAGAGAGGGCACCCTCCTCCCCCTTTTTCCAAACTCACACTTGGAGCTTCTAATTCCATTTTCACACTAGGCTGAAAACCACCCTAGTGCAAGCTGGAGGCCATAGCTGGAGGAGGCAAATGGGACTTCATGATCCCAAGGCCACTGAAGTGGACACCCTTTATCCTCTGGCTGCATTGAGAAATTCTTTACATAAATGTTATGAATAGAATTTGTGAGCCAGCAATGCAGACTAAGCTCTGGTTCTAGTTGTAGAGGGATTGAACAGCCTGTAGAAGCAGGACATGAACTCCTGAAGCAACCCCCACTGGATACCATATGTATGCCTCGTCCAAGTCCGCAAAGCACATGTGGATTTGTTGGGTGAATTCTCATGCATCCTGCAGCACCCTAGTGAGGGTAAAGACTGATTCAGTGACACTGAGATTCGACTGCCAGACTCTCATCTCCAGTTCCCAGGTACAGGCCTTCCCAGGGAGGCTGAAGAGCATGATCCCCCTATAGTTGGAACACAGCCTCTGGTCGGCTGATCCGCTGGCACCGTGCCTGACCTCCACAGTGTTGAATGGGCTTATCAGTCAGGACAGCCCCACAACATCCAGAGCCTGACGGAATTCAGGGCACATTTCATCCACCTCTGGGGCCAAGTGACCACCTCAGAGATTTCAGTCACCGTGACGAGTGAGCCTCCCTACGATTCCCCAGACCTTACTTTACTCTGGAGGGCGTGTCAGTGGGATTCAGGAGATCCTAGAATCCACTATTAGTCCTGTAAAAAATACAATTAAATAAAGTCTAAGCCATGAATATAGTCTGAGGACTAGGTCACATGAGACTGGACCAACATCAGATGTTAGTGAGATTCTGCAATTGTTCAAAAGCAATAACTGTACATTTTTGCAGATTGCAAGTATGTTTGAAAGGACTGGTTTGTTAGTGTGGTTAAATCCTCTTCTTTAGATTTTCTGTTGCACTTATTGACATTTTGCTGTTACTTTGATCAAAAACACCAGTGGCTCCATTCTGACAAAACACATTTATTTATTTCCTTTGGTTAATGTCAATTTCTCATGCTTTTTATAACATTTTGTAACAGTTTACTTTACTGTTGACTCTGCAGGGCATTGAAATCTGTATTGTACTTCTCTGTGATTCGCTAATCTGTTTAACAATGAGAAAGAGGACTGCAGTGTTTTCTCTCTGTTTAGTGAAGAATTTGGCAGCCTTCTTGGCCTGATGGGAAATGTAGATCAGTGGGTAAGAGGATGTAAATTTCCTCTAGTGGAGAAGCTGCTGAAGCTCTGCAGTGCATCAGATTCCAGCAGTATCAATTATTAAATGTGTTGGAATTAAAGACTGGCACGCCTTGCTCCCATTTAAAGTTTTTAGGCAACGTGAAATATTAATGCAGATGAGATCGAGGTCACTGTGGAGGCAAAAAATGAGTTTACAGAGGAGTAAGGAGCACAGAAGGAAAGGGCAATCAGGTACCAAATCAAGGGTGAACACCTGTGTGGCACTGATCCTCAGCAGCTGAAGGTTAGTTACTGTTTATAGAGATGTTTTCCCTTCAGGCTTGGGTTGTAATTTTACAAAAGCTCTCCCTTTTTACAACAGTTGATGTAAACCTGAAAGTATTTAAGACCCCAAGGAAGTAAAGCAGCCTACAGACACTCTGAGGTGCAGAGATCATCTGAGTGAATTTGGATGCTGCTGCTTCTGCTGCTGCAAACATATTCCACATATTCACTTTGCTGACTTGTTTTGAACTCAGAAAGCAACAGTCTGACCAGAATGACTTTAAGCTTTTTAAGCAAAGTTATGAATTCAAAAAGTCTGAAAACCTTGAACAAGAAAATCAAAGTTTTTTTTTTTTTGTTTTTTTTTTAACTGAATTATTTGAAGGGATTGTATTCTGGTCATGCTCAGTATATAATGTATGACTGGTCATTGGAGAGACCATTCTGTGGTCTGGCAGCATCCATGTTTGACAATACTGTTTCACTATTAAGGACATGAAATATAACATGTCAGCAGACCTTTGTTACTACCTCTGCCCGTATACACATGGCCAATAACAGCTTTATGTTGAAGGTATGCTCTTCAACACTGTGTGGCTTGACTTTATAAATGAAGAAAACAGAATGTTCTTGGCACATAAACAAGCATAAAAATCAATAGATCTTATGTTGATGTATTCCCCGTCCAGTTGTTTTTCACTATGAGGAGACGGATGTGCTGATTGGCAGTCTGACTTTAAAATAAGCATCTCAGGTTTCTCAGTCTATAAACATCCCACTGTGCACTGTCTTAAACTGGAGGACTGTGATTCGACAGTAGACAAAAAGCTCTCCCTCAGAGCAGCACATTCACAGTCATTATGCAAAACGCCCTATGCAAACACAACTGATTTGTTTCCGAGCAGTAGCATCGCTGTAATTGCAAAAATACTTCTTGATAAAAAAAAAAAAAAAAAACTGAAATCTCTGAGCTCTCCATAAGATTATTGTTATTTTATGAGTAAGTTGTGAATGACAAACAGGCCTCTGGGATTTTGTTAAACTAGTTTATAAATTTAAGTTACTGGGCTTCATGGCATAATGCAAGATGTTTTTAATCAAATGTTTACACCAGAACAATTTTGATAATGAGTCATTTTTCTCTTTTAGTGCAGCTCCACTGCTGCAGTCTGATAATTGAGATCCTGTATGAGGTGAACAGCTTTCATCTTTCACATGAAACCCAATCAAAGGGTTTGGACAAATAACGCATCTCATCAGAGTTTTATCAGACTGAGAGGAGCCGCACTCAACTTTAATTAAAAAACTAAACAAATATTGTAGCTTCTGTAATGACGCTAGTGATGGAGCAGCTCAAACAAACCTCCGTCTGTTTCTGCCGAGGAGTTATATGTTATATGAAGCAGAAAAAAACTGAAGCAAGCTGCTCCAAAATCGACAGTCAGATTATTAGTCAGTTCTTACATGTGACCTCCTATTAAAAATGCATCTGATAAACAGCCGGAGGCCCACTAACTGACCAGCAGGAGGCTAAGTAAATATTAATAAGTAAAGCTGCTGTAGTGGTCTTGATCACAGTGTCTATCAAGGACACTGAAGACATCTCAGTGTTGTTTGTGCAATTTTCATTTGCATTTTCAGGCTTTTATTTACCACTGACGCAGTTTTCTTAATGTAATCCATCATGAGTGAACTCACTAGAGATATAGTCACTGATGGTGATTGGGCTGTCTTGATAAAATAATGGGTGCATTTAAACAGACTTTAGTGTCCTATTTTATATTCCAATCATAAATATAAATGATATCATAAATATATATGATATTCTGGTTCTTAAAGTGCCAGTTACTGTACATCTGCTAGATCACCCCTGTGTGACCAACATCAAATCTGATTGGTTAAAGTAACAGGTCGGTTGCCATTTTTCTGAAGCTCCAGAGGCTACACTTTTGTTTCTGAAGGCCTCAAGGCAGATTTCTTTTACTCTGCAACAAATGATGGCTGAGATATGGGTGGGAAAAAATTCTGCCATACACATACACTACTGGAAGCAGTGCAACAAAGAGAAAAAAATGAAGTAAAGAGAATAGACTGCTGGAATTTAATACATCACCATGGAACAAATAGAAAAATATAGAGTGTAAATGTAGGTCAGTGATTCTGATTCTTCAGACCAGTCGTCAAGGCCTTGCTGTTCCTCACTTCTCACCACTCAGAAATGAAAGAATTAAATGCACTTGGTGGCTTACATGGGAAAAAGCATTTAAATACTGCCATACTGGTCTATAATATACATCTGCAGCTCTTTGTTGGCATTTATTAACACTAAATCTACTATATATCAGCCATGGTAACTGAATTTTTAACAGTCACAGTAAAATGAAAGTTAAGATTATAGGAATAGCAGATTAAATTACACTGAAGCATGCAATAATCATTGGCAAAAATAATGAAATTTATCATGACTAGATGGCTGTGAATAACAGATTTCTTTCTGATTCAAGGTGAGATAAGCCTCATAACAAGGATTTGTATGTAAATTTAAAAACAAACAGTATATCGCAAGTACTAAAGGTGCAGTGTTAAAGATTTAGGGGCATTTATTTGTTTAAATGAAATATAATATTATTATTCAGTTTCTATTATTCTGCAATCCCTTGAAAGTAAGATTCATTGAGTTTTCTCACACTCTGTTTCTGTTTATCTCAGAATAGGGGGTTGGTAAAGTTTTTTGGTTCTGGTTGGGGCTACAAAAATTTGTGAATCATTTGGCTTCTTTCCTCTTCTTTTTTTTTTTGATGTCTAACCTACATGTGTTTATAATTATCAAAAATGACCTCAGGCTGACAACAAAAATAGTAAATGTGACTAATTGTTCCTAATTTTCTTCTTTTTTGACAAAGCCATAGGGAGTCTTTGGGGATGAGCTAACGGCCACATGTGATTCAGGAGCTTCCTATCCTTCCACTGAGTTTTGTTGTGCCATGTATCTGCAGAAGGCAAACTAAACACTGTCTCTAAAGACGGCCTCTAACAACTACACAGCTTCTCTCCTTTACACTGAGAAAGGAAAGATGGTTTGAGATTTTTTATTTGGTTGCAGACCTCTTCAGGATCCACCTGCTGAAGTCCTGTTTTTGATGACTGAACATTACCTTCACTTATATTTCTGTAACAGTTTGTGTATTTTGACCCAAGTACAACACACTTATACCTAAGTAAAAGAAAACAACAGTCTTTAATGAATCTGAGTACGTAATGATAGTGACAGGAAGGCCAGACTTACAGCAAGTGGTTCCAGGCACAACAAACCCCGCCCTTCACACGTATTGCAGTCTATTTTGGCATCGATCCAGCTGATGTCATCATGTTTATGCGTGTGCTGATAGCAGCATATGAACTGCCTCTATATATGTGCCAAGTCTGAGGTAAACTGAAAAAAACTGATGTTTTTATAGATGTTTGAAATTTCACCCATTATAAGTAAATGGGAAAAAAAGATTTTAAAAAATTTGAACTTTGACCTACTTTTCACAAAATGTAATAACATCTGTTCTGGGTCACTGGCAATCTATAAACCCAGTTTGGTATGAGCAACAGTTTTGCTGCCAGTGTGTTAACATACAAACAAACAAATGAACTGAACCAAAAATTGGAAAAGCACTCGGAGAGTGCAGACCTCCGCCAAGGCAGATCACCCCCCCCCCGGATCACCACCAAAAATGTAATCATTTGTTCCTTATGCCAGTATCAAGATTTCCTGAAAATGTCATCAAAATCCTTCCATAACTTTTTGAGTTATCGTGCTAAAAGACAGACAAACAAAAAAGCAGACAAACAACAGCAGATCTCTTAATCCAAGGCAGAAGGCCAGTCAGTGGTGATGTTACCTGTGACACCAAAGCTTTGAAGCATGTGTCAAAAAAATGAACCAAATTTCAGTGGAGCTTGTATCGGAGCTTAATTCGTTTTGTGCTGATCATGTGACCCATGACGTCCGAAGCTTCGTTTGACACATACACCACGTGACTGGTTTGAACACTGATTAAATGGTAGTGTTTCAAGTCTCACTGCTGATAAATCTGTATGGGTGATTTGATAAAAACATGAACAAAACAAACAAATTAATGAATTAATGTATGATTTGTCCATTTCACTAAAACCCAGTGACGTAAATGGATGTCAAATGAATGTGAGCATGTGTATATAGCCTATGTATATATAGTTGTTGGCATTTTAGGGTCCAACTGGACGTCAGAAGGACAGATGAGGGTTCATTCCACTGGTCGCTTTATTGTTAGAACAGTATTGGTTACTGTCGGCGGTGACCACGCTGAAACAACAGACAGAAAAAGTATTGCGAATCTTAACTGACAGATCTGTCTCACTCATCCTCTCTCTCTCTCTCTCTCTCTCTCTCTCTCTCTCTCTCTCTCTCTCTCTCTCTCTCTCACTCTCTCAC
>JAPQRP010000025.1:19406198-19423207 GCA_037367295.1 Apogon hyalosoma
TCTCTCTCTCTCTCTCTCTCTCTCTCTCTCTCTCTCTCTCTCTCTCTCTCTCTCTCTCTCTCTCACTCTCTCACTCTGCTTGCACCTGACTTCTCTCTCCCTCACACACTCACACTGGCTCACTGGCTCCGCCCCCATACCATTTTCATCCACTCACCTGTCCATCATAGCCCGTACACACTCAGTGCATTACACGGTAACTGATGCACACTCAAATAGTAACATTAACAGACCAATTAGTGCAGGGTCGCTACTGTACATATACTTCCTTGGTTTTAGTCATGCGTATAAATTATAACCTGGCTAGCCGTCCATCTTTCTCAATGAGAAATCTGTCTGGAATCATGGGGCTTGAATCCAAATATGAAGGCGGGACTAACAGGCACTGAGTAAACCAATCACAGATAAGACAGACATGACGCTTTTGTCAGAGAAACTTAAGAATACAGGGTGAAATCTGTAATTCAGTCCTTATGTTTTAATCAGACACCTGACAATAGTTGAAAAGAGATTTGCAGACTTGGAACTGACTTTGACTAGCAACTAAAAAGAAGTCGATGCATATGACACATTGCGAAACACTTGTCCCCCAGACTTGTGATTGGTCCAATATAAAATACATCAGGCGTATTTCACAGCAACTGGCCCAATTCCAGACTGCTTTCTCAGTACTGAATAAATTGAGAAAACCAGATGGCTGGCCAGGTTGTATAAATCATGCATTGATTTATTCATTTGTTTAATTATTTGTTTTGTTCATGTTCTTATCAAATCACCCAAACAGATTTATCAGCAGTGAAGTATGAACCGCTACCATTGAATGAACGTTCGCACCAGTCAGGTGGTGTATGTGTCAAACGCAGCGTCAGACGTCATCGGTCACATGATCAAAACAAGTTTCAAGTAGTGAACCTTTTTCAATACAACTGTTATGAAAAGCTTTGTTGCTTCAGAAAGCTTTACTTTGCCCATCACTACTGGTCGGGTTTCCAGGCCAGAGACAAGGAGATGTGGTCAAGAACTGGCGAGGTCGGAACCGAGGAGTCAGGTCAGAAAACAACGCATAAAGCAAGAACAATCTGGCCCTGGTTGGATGAGCCAGCGGAGCTTATATTCTGGCCAACTGATTAGGTACAGCTGGGACCAACAGGTACAACTGATTACGGTTGATGAGGTGAAGCACGGTGAGGGAGGAGACAGCAGCGAAGCACACTTTGATATAAGCTATTAATTCCATTTTTGTGATTCATGTCAAAACAGACCTTTAAAAGTTCTTTAAAATCATAACAATTCCATGAGGAAGCTGAGAGAGTGTGAGGAGCTCTCAGAGACTTGGAGGTCCTCTGGATGAACTCTGACTTCTGTCAGGCTTTGGGAGGACTTTCAGAGCTAAAATACATTGTGAATTATTCTCAGACCCAAGGGACAGAACAAACCCAGATTTTATTTTACTCCGTCTTGTCTAATTCTGCTGTTAGAAGTTACTTTCTTAAAGTTTTATAGAGTTTCCCTCCTACACTTAAATGAGCTGCTTAAGGTTGAGTTTAATGCCATCATGATGGTCCTCATTTGATAAGCTGCTGTTTTAAACACATATTTGGATTCCTGATGATGTGAGGAAGGTCTTCATACCATATATCCCTGATGACATGAGTACAGGACTATCCTACTTATGTCCAAAGTCCTGCATTTAAATTAGTGATTTAACACAAATAGCTGTGTTGACCCAGATAAAACGAAGACAAAAGACTTGTGAAAAGCGGAAGGAGAATAAGAAACTATATTTCTGGAGTCTGATTCTGCAGACCCGTGCCTGGTAATAAAGGTTTACACCAGAGCAGTGACCGTTAGCGCTCTTTGCTGTGTTGACACCTTGTCCTCAGAGAGTCGTTATGCTGAGCCCCGAGCTGACTGCAGGCCTCGGGATGAAACAAGCTGCTGAAGGACCAGAGGTACAGAAATAACGAGGCAGAGGAGGACTGTTGTGGAGCCAGGTCAGGAGTGTGTGAAGTGCGAGTGGGTGTGTGACGTTGTATTTGACGGTGGCGAAGTGTCCTGTGGAGGCCTTTTGGACAGATATGGTGTGTTAAATGTTATTAAGTCTCCAGATGCCAATCAGATGCTATGGAGCTGATAATCATTGAAAGTCCTTCATCTCTTTTATTCATTTATTTATTTATACTGTGTGGAGATGACCTATCATCTCTACAGAATCTCTAGGGTTGTATAACAAGCACAGAAATAAGAAATCAATGAGCTGATTCTGCATTTGTCATTAACCCTTTAACCCCTGAGACATGATTCTAGATAAACGTGCTGCTGTGAATTTGCGTCTGTTTCAGTGTCATAAAAGCTGCTGTGAGTATGTGTTTGTGTTCCTTTTCTTCAGTGGTTTTGTTTTACTGTGTGTTTTAGGTCAAAACAGGGTGGAATAACAGAAAAAGACAAAGAGAGGAATTAAAGTTTTTACAGGTTTTTACTAAATAAGATACTCAGAATGTACATCAATAAGAGATTTAGGATGTTGAACATGAACTGTAAGCTGGAACACACTGAACAATAACAAGTATTTGAATTCTGGCTCAGCAGTTTGTGATTTGGGGCTCTTTTTTTTTTTTTTCTAAATCAGTCCAGCTGCTTTTTGGCACCTGGTTGAACTCCAAAAAGCAGTTACATGGTCAAAACTCATTAAAAACACAGTAAAAAAATAAACGAAGTAAAATCACAACAACAATACAAACAGTAAAAACAAAAAATGACAAGGAAAATGGTGTAAAAAAAACGAAACAAAACAAAAAAAAAACCTCAAACCGTCTATTTTTATAGCGAGTCGGTCTCATTCACTGCTCTGTGTTTTGCCCCCCCATTCCACAGGCAGCGGGGAGTGCACTGGGCATGCTCAGATGTCTATGGAAAGAATAAGGTCTATTCTATCAGCACGTTTTGAAAATTTTCCTGTTGAGCAAATGGTTGAATATTTAGAAAATAAATCATACATTCAGAACGAGCACCACAGACACACCAGGAGTTAAAGGGTTAATGTAATAAGTTACAATAAAAACACTTTATATAGAATAATAATTTGGGTCTAAGAAAGAGAAAAATACTTAATTTTTCTCATCCACTATTTTCTTCACTCTCACTACAAAACCTGGAATCTCTCCATATGGAAATATTGTTAATTTTGTGAATTTACCAGCTCTTCCTGCTTCTCCAAAAGTTGACTTTCAGTCATTGTGTACTGCTGGCCTCAGGCTTACACATCATATTTGAGAAAAGTGGTTCTCAGATGTTCTCACCTTTGGACCAACATTTTCCCGTGAACTTTAAGTCATGACCTGCCACCGAATTTAAACCAAGTAGACTAGTTTTCAGAAAATGTGATTTACTACACCATAATGAGCGTTCTTCTCCCAAACATACACATATTTCATCACTTCATGCAGACCACATTAAAAATTTAAAAAATATACATTAACCAAAGAAAACTGAACTGCCTAACATTATGTTGCTATTAAAGGGTATGATTGGAAAAAAACAAAAACCCTCACATTTGTTGAAGCTACTTCAGATCTAAGGAATAAAGAGCTACAATAAATAACTGATTAGATCATGTGACAGTAAACTCAACATCTCCGACTTGTGCATCAAATAAGACATTTGAAGACATCATATTGGCTTTGAGAAACACTGTTTCACCAATTAATGACTAAATTGACAAAACAAATAATTATTACTTTCAAAACTGTCCCAATTAATTGCATCCACAGGAACAAAATCTTACACTGCAAATGTTTCCATGCATATTTGACAAAATAAGAGTATGACATTAGATCTGTGAGATTATTATTATTATTTTATATATTCTACAACCCAGGCAGAATGAGTCTACGACTTACCAGTTCAGAAAAGGTCCATGCCTTATTTTTCCATTCATTAAAGCTGAACTGACATTATTCTACACAGTTAAAGTCAAATACTATAGTGAACATAAAAAACGTACTTATTGTTTCTGAGTGTAAAATCAGTGTAAAATGTATAAAAACCAGTTGACACATTATGTGGTACCGTAGCAGAGAGCAGATAAGAGGAATTAGCCCCATGTATGGGTCAGCAGCTATAACGCACACACAGGCAGAGGATGGATGAATGACAGCACACACAGCAGGTTACTAATGAGCACTGTTGGTGTTTCTGTTTCCGATTAGATTGAAGGTCTTTTCTGACTCTTTGTGTCTGTAATTGTCCAGACCTTCATCCCTCATCATTGCGCTGTTAACAGCCTCCTGATATCCTCCATCACATTATCGTTGATCAGGGAAATGATCCACCGCTGAAGTCTCTCTCAGCCTGTGGCAATTAACTCATAAAGATGTTATTTGCTATTTCACTGTTAACTCATGTATTAATTCTGCAATCAGTTACCCCTACTTCAGCTTTTGCAGACTAATTTCAGTGATGGATGCCAGTCGTGACTGAAAACTAAGTTTGACTAAACTTTGGGAATAAGAACAGCTCATTTTTATTCTAGTTTAAACTGTCAGTTATACACAATTTTAGGAAAAGGTATTCATTTCCTTCTGTAGTATCAAGGGTGGTCACTTTGATTTTTCCTGCACTGCAGTAAACTTGTATGTTTATTTTTCCCATAAAACATTACTTTCTATAAAATGTGATTTCACAAGATAGAATAATTGAGAACAAATAAGGAGGTAAGTCTCTCTGTTTATTTACACTACTATTGAACACAATGTTCACAGCAAATTTTGGCTTTGGGAATAAACTCTCTGTGACTCAAAAAACTATTCAATTTTAGGGTGTATGTGTGACCACTGTATAGCCTCCAGAGCTGAGTAAAAATAACAATTATAAACAATAAAATAGACAATCTTGAACCCTTTTGGCTAAGTTAAAATGTTACTCTTCAGGTGTTAAAATTCTAATCTGACATGGAGTATATGTAACACTAAATCTGAGATAATTTAAATATTAATTCATTACCAGTGTTAGAAGGAGAACTTAAAAAATACACTTTTGCCCATAAAGCTAGAATAATTATTTTCCACACACATTCCTCTTTTTATTCCTACTTATACACACTAGTAATCACCTTTGACCAGGTACAATGATTACACACTGAGTCCCAGTTACACTTGATCTATAAAGAATAAATCACATTATCACATTCACTTCATGAGAAAAATTTTGTTGGAGTATTTTATTCCAGCTTTATGGGCGACAGTGCATTTAATTCAACCCTTTTTCTGAATTAATAAAACTATATTCATATATGTTAAGCAAAAATTACCGCTGTGCAATGCACTGTTCATACAGTACAAATCATTTACATTTAAGCCAAATTCAAGGTCATATCACAACAGTCAATAACGTACACATTGCATTAGATTTAGTCATCAGAATAATAAAGAAAATAGCAGCAGCGTCTCTTAAGTGCAACATTCTTTAACATGAGATGAACCATTGAATTGACTTCTGTTGAGGTACATAAAAACAGGGAAAAAGAACTTCATATTCAGATAAATATCATATATGATTTATGGCATCACATTCAGACTGTAAACACATCAGTCTGCTTTATATTTCAGACCCTGTTTGGTTAACAAACACCCTCGAGTTTTTGAAGATGTAACTATCACATCAAAAATGAAAAAACAGAATTTGACTGATCTACAGAAACGTTTGTAGAAGACTTTGAAAGCAGTGGAGCTGCAGTGCAGGGTCAGCGTACCTGAGGGCAACAGTTTAAACCCGAGGTCAGTGTGGACACTATCCATCAGGACCAGCTAATAACCATCATCTCCTCCAGGTCAAACAGACCAATATGGAAGCTGTTGTTTTCCATCCGGACGACAGCTTCATGTATGTAGTTTATTGCTGATATTCTTCACGGAGTCGGCCGGTGGAGTAGAAACACAGAGCAGAGCAGAACCTCTGGCCTGCTGCTGCGATGTGTCTCTGCAGGAGAAACTCATTAGTGCTGAGTAATGAGCCTCCTGCTAATACAGCTGCAGAATTATGCTCTCTATCACAGACACTGGGAGTGTTTGGCATTTTTCAATTTAATTAAACAGTCAGTAATCTGGTTGTAAAAGCTTCTGAGGTCTCCATCTATAATGAAACATGGATATGACATTAGTGACTGCTTGGAGCGGAGATGCCATGTGATGACAACAGTGTTATTGTTTTTACCCTCAGTGTATTGATGTTGATTGATTGACAGACAGATTTTTCAATAATTATAGACACATTGATGGGAAATTCATTATGGATTCCCTGTTACTTCTTTCCTGTCTTCCTTTACCTGGCCTGCATCCAACAGCTCCACCTCCAGAAACCACAAAGGAAGTCAGCTCACATACATTATTCATTATGAACAAAGAAACCTGGCTGACAGCATGGTTTATGGCCTCATTTTCAAGTTTGGACTATTAAAATGAAGATTCTAGCACAGCAGTCACAATATTGAAATCTGAATTGACAATTAAATATCACACAAATAACTGCAATTAATAATGTTATTGTGTTTTCTGCTACCTTTATTCCACCACTTTATAAATCTAATAACAGTTTAATCATGCATGTATGCTTCATAAACAAAAAGAAACATTTATTTGCATATAATTTTGAAACACACAAAATGAATTATGTTTGTGATTGGTATTGAAATGAACGCAGCTGGATATGACATAATGGGGAAAAAAATAGAGATTGTGATAAAATATGGTGTTTCGATACCTCCTGTTTTGCTGAAAAAGTCAGATTGTGATCATTGTAGGCAGCATTTGGGTGCTTCTATGAAACCAGTCCCTAAAAACAGGACAGAGGGGCTAAAAATTCAAACCAGATATAGACTAATGTTATGAAGCAAGTTTGGAAGCACTTTGGGTCTATTTTAAAAATAAATATTTACTGAGACTAAAGAGAAACTATTTTTCAGATAAAACACATTTTTATATTATTTTTACACAAAAATCTGCGTGTGACATGGTAAAAAGGACACAAAAATTACACACTACTATTTTTTCAAATATCTTTTTATTCTCTTACAGGTACATTTTGGGAATCGAACTAATTATGCAAGGCAGTGTGTTTTACAAAAATGACCGCTGTTGCAAAATCACTCGCAATTTATATGTGTTTAAATGGGCAGGTTCCGTATGTAACACAAGTGGACACAACCTGGAATGAGACTGCCGATTCATGAAAAACCCTCATGTCTGGATTAGAAAAACCACCAGGATCTTTAAGTTTAACACAGTATCTTTATTTATAGCGGTATATAAGACCATTTCAAGTGATATTTTCCAGATCAAATGCACTGACACCACGGTAGTTTTTCCTGTCCCAATTTTGGTCCTATTTTTGGCCCCAATATTTTATTAAAAGTTCATTAATTTTGGGATGGCTCAGAGCAAGAGTATAATTTTTTTTTTTTTTTTTTTTTTTTTTTGCATTTATCTGAGGTCATTTATCTGAGGTAGGTACATCCTGGGGAGAAATATGTCTAAATTTCTCTTTTGTTACTGGGTCTGAAAAAGCTGGAAAAGTGCCAGGTACCAAAATGAACCCAGTTTCATAGAAGCACCCATTTAGATTAACTGAAGTCTACTTCAGTATTTATTACTAAAAAAGGATACATTTAGAAATGTCAAGACATGCATACAAACCTAAAATAGTATTGTAAAATAAAAAATCTGCATTTTATCTTGCTAAACAGTGTTCCACTCGGTGTCACTAAATCCAAAATATCACCATGTAACATAAGTAGGGTGTGTTACTTTTCTTTTCATTTCCACAGTTGGATAAATTCCCTAAATATGGGCCTTTAATTCAAGCTTTGTGTCATTATATAACTGCACAATAATTGCGTTATGCCTATAATATAATCATTGTGTCAAGCCAGATGTGAGTTTTCCCTATTTGATTTCATTTATTCAAGAAGCACATACTTGCATTCACTGGTGAAGAATGTGTGTTTATGTTCTTTTTTCCTATCAGATACAATTTAAGACTTAAATGATGGATTGGATATTATGCAGGTCCACTCTATCCTAGTCAGATTATTTTAGAATACTGATCATCTCACACATATTTTTCATGTTGGATACTGTAATCCCTAGAGTATGATCCTTCATGTTTATTGTTAATATTCAGTGATCCCTGAATTGTCCAAAGCTGTTTTGACACTGAAGATTCTCTCTGAACAAACTGCAAACAATTTTGGTGATACTTAGACCAAGGGTTGAGTGATAAAATGGTAAGGTCATCATAATATAATAGTCCTTAATTAACCCATAAACGCCCAGTGTTATTTTTTTAGCGGTTCTCAAATTAATTTTTCTCTATATTTACCCTTTCTTAAGTGATTTATGCCCATTGATTGTAATATTATCTTACTTATTTTGCCTTTATTTATTTTTTTAGTGTAAATCGTGAATTTTTCTATATTTCATTTACTGATCATGTAGATGTTCATTAAAGCTCAGAGTAAAGGTGATGGTAATTATATCAAAAACAGAGAAAGCTCAAGAAAAAGTGACTTTTTTGGCAAAGATATCAATAACTGGATGTAAAAACAAGTGTCTCCATCCACTGTCTTTGATCCAACTCCATGGGTTTTACTGGTGAATCAATGTTCTAGAAGATGACAGTTTCCACGGTAACTACAGAGACTCTGAACGTCCAAATGGGTCATATCTGATGACCGGGAAAAGATGATAAACTGTATTTTACACCAATTATTTAGATGTATTGATAGGATAAGTGGATCAGAAGTTTTTAAACATTTTAGATCAGTAGATGGTTTTGATCACTGGTGAAGGTTTGGGTCTTAATGGGTTAAAAAATAAGAAATGTTTGATAAATGGTCAATATAATTTCAATGTCTGGAGAGCACCCAGAAGTCCATTTGGCCCCATACAAAGTCTCTATAGTAGTCTGCTTAAAATCCAGCACAATTACAAACAAGCACAATACAATGGTTTGTTCTAGCTAATATTTGAAAAACATTCTGTTCTTCAGGAAGTGTTTGTCCTTTTCTGACAAAAATTGTTTTTCAAACACAAATTAACATCTTATTTTAATAATTTTGGCTTTCTCCCTCCTGGTGGTTCTGGCTCCACAAACTGTGCAGAGTTGGACACGTGTTTGCTGCTGTGTCTGCTTTTCTTTTCAGTTCTACCCTTTACACTCACCCCACCCATCCCACCCTGAACCTGACTCTGACTTTTTCCTTCCCACTCTCACTGAATGCTTGCTCGGTGGATTAGTTGGATTCGACCTTTCTGTGCCTTGACATTATTTTTTCTTCTTTGTTGTTGTTTTAATAATGAAACTAATCTGAACTGATTTTTTTTTTCAGTCAGGAGTTCAGAACTTAAAAGACATGATCATTTGAGATTTACTGCAAACATCAATACCAGCTGATACAAAACATGTCATGAGTACATATCTGACCATACTGCAAAGCCCTCTGGCCTTTCATCTAGCACCACCATCGAGTCAGAATTTGTCCAACACTTACAGATACTTACATAGATTTGGTGAATGCATGCCTTAACTTTTATCTAATGCAGAACTTTAACACAATTTTGACTCCATATTTTGTAACCAGATTTGAACTTCCTGGATCAACATTGTGACAAACATGATGACATAAGTGCACTCTTGGCTGCAGGCTCCTGAAAGCTACGATATTTTTATTTAGATGATATCAGGTCCTTTCTTTGCTCCACTACACTAACTGCAGCCTGTCCACAGGTCCAGTCCATGCCATGTGACATCAGTTTTCTGTTTTGGCTGCCTGACAGGAGCTGGAGTCTTTCAGAGCAGGGGGATGTGTGATACTGACATCAGCTGACTCTAGCTGCTGGAGGTGACATCAGACGACTCTGGGACTCTATCTCCCTGAACTCCTGGTGCTTTTTGGAGACTTTTCAGCATCACTCTGTCCTGTCAGGAGTCAAAATAATGTCAACAACTGAAGAGGAGATGCAGTGAAACCCCTGCAGTGTTTGTCCTTTTCAACACCACCGGGTAAAATGAGATGATATGAATCTCTGGTATGGCTTATTAATGTTACATCCAGAGAATAAGAATGCATGTTGCATTTTACTGATGTATGCTTTTGGATGATCTTCTTTTAACTACTTTATAGACTGCTCTATGTTTGATCTAAAGCAACACATCAGATTCTATATAATTATATGACTGTAGTGTAACTGTCCTGTGAGACCCATGTATCTCTAGAAAGTTAGGTTTTAACAGGCCTATGTTCAGCTTTGTGGCTTCCTGCATTTTCCAGTTTCAAGAGGGTTTATAAAGAGTTTGTTTAGGCTTGCTTACAGAGGATCAACACATAAAAGAACCCCTAATCCTTCAGTTTATCACACATATTCAAAATCAGCACATTTCAACAGGCATAGTTTTCACTGAACAGGAAGGAGAAAATATTTGCTTCTGAGATGTAATAGAGTCCAAGTGCAAAACTGCATTAAATGGAATTACCCAGTGGATTAAAAAAACAACTGATGGCAGGTGTTGTACAACAATCAGACTAATATCTATTAATCTGTAAAGTAAAGCATTTTGTAGACAACACGGGATTATGAATTGAAGTCTAAGCAATGGAACTAGTTAACGGGGGTGTTTGGCTGGTGAGGACTTTAAGATAGAGAGGTATGAGACTGGTGTAAAATTGCAGTCACCAAGAGTGGTAATTATTGATATCATGCTGAGACATTAAGGAATACATCAATAACTTTCATAAATACAAGTTCTTATGAATACATAACGATATAGGCCTGATATAATTAAGCAAATCAATATTGCTTCTGTCTTTAGTCTTCCCCAGATAATTGGCCTGAAAGCTCTTAAGCAGATAACAGGGTATGATTCATTCATATCCTGTTGAGGATACAATCAGGAAGAGGTGAGTTGAGTCTATTTATTTATTTTATTTTTTTTTATACTACGGGGCATCATTTTTGTGAAGCCCTACAGAAGAACTTGACTTTTTTCTCTGCACAAGTAGGATGGCCAGTCCCAGTCTACTTTATAATATCCGTCCACTACAGTAACGGCTGCTGATCTTTAAAACAGGGGAAGCTCATCTTACGGCTCCATCATACAACTTGTTGTATTATAGCAAAGTGTTAAAAAAAAAATGCTTAATTGAGGCTGTTATGCTTCACCTGTACCATAAAACCACAGCAACACACACTTGCAGGTGTATGACTAGACCCTTTTTCTCTTCAGCTGATGTAGTCACGGCACTTTGGCAAATGACCTCTTCCACTGATATCCCATGGGACTGAGCTCCAACATGCTCTTATGCCGGTATGTTTCAATATCACTGTCAGTTAAAAAGGGTTCAGCCTTTCTGACCAACACCACTCTTTCAAACAGTTCATCCAATCAAAAGTCCAAAGTCCCAGCCTCACCTACTGACCCATTCACCCCCAGAGACGCTGAACGTCAGTGGGAGTGTTTTGGGTGGGATGATTTTATGCATTTAGCCAGTGACCACCATGCTTCCCTGCAGTGAAAAGAACAGCAGTGCTGCGTCACAGACAACCCATTGATGCTCAACGTCAATGGGGAATTCAACTGTGTAGGCTACTGATACGAGAATGTATCAAGGAATTCATGTCAGAAAGCAGACAATAAACAGCTGACCAGAACGACATAGCCATAAAATTAAGTGCATGCTTGTGCAATTTTAATGCAAATGTAATTTGTCTCTTTAATGTAAATTCAACAGTGCAATTCTTCCCATTCATTTCCTGAAATAGGGGAAGTTCAGCTTCCCTTGCTGTCTCAAAACAATAGCCTCTGGTCCACTTAACCTAACAAAAACAAAATGTTTGTACTGATAAAATAAACAATACCCCTACATGTGACATGTGTCCTCAGTCTTTTAACATGCAATTATTATTTTAATATTCATGTGCATTTGAGAATATAAGATAGTGGAACCTCTAGTCCCCATGTCAGTAGAGTTAAAAGGTGACCCCCTGGGTCAAATTTTACCTCCAGCTCAAAACTCAGATGGGGTCTTGAGGGAAAATATAATAAAAACAAACAAACAAAAAACATTGCATTAAAAACATTTGTGAATTTATTTAATTTGTGACTAGTTTCAGCATTTCACTGATCTGATGTCACTGTACTTTATTTTATTTTGTAATAAATAGGAACATTACTGGATTTGAACTTTCCAAAGGGTTTACTGCATTGGACTTTTTTCTTCAAACTGTCCAACAAATAAACAAGTGGGATTTTATTAGTAGTGTGTTTTTATTCTGAGTTCTGATAAGAATAAACACTTATTTTATCCCACACCTTTTCCTTAAATCATATACAACAAATATTGAAGCCTCCTGACATTACGCCATGCTCTAGTACAATAAACCACTCATAACCTCAACCAAACAATGATCATCATGAAAACAAAAAAAAAAAGAAAGAAAGAAACAGTAGCAACAACACAGTTTGAAAAATATGTTCTTATTTTGATTACTTTAAGAAAAATATCACAATACCAGTTCATCATTCGAATATAAATTTTCCTCACATTTGATCTTGAGAAATGTTTATTGTAAAATCCTTGAGCCTGCTGAAAGTGCTCTGTATGTGCACGGCTTATTTTGATAAACGCGCTGCTTTTGTTACTGTCATTTGATTTTTATAAAATAAATGTATTTATTATTGTGTTGTTTAACAGCTGTCAATATCAATGACAGATTTGTTTTATTCAGTTGCAGCTGAGCTCCAGGAACCATCGCCAAGTTTCCATTTCACGCATGCGCAATAGCAGGGCTAGTTCGAAACCAAGCGAGGGAAAACAAACTCCTCCACTGTAAGTATTTCTCCTTATTGTTTTCAGCTTCTGGCGTCGTGTTTTGCATGAATACTAACACATGTTTTACTACGATCACGCATTATCAACTCCAGATTAAAGAATTCGCTGACTTAAAAGTTACGTTTTCAGATCTGTGTCAAAGTGAAGCTGAGTTTGCAGTCAGAAAGTAAAGCTTAAATATAACCAAGTCATGTGTTGCATTTGTTTCTAATGTTTGCCGAATTTGCCGTTTAATTCTATATATCTGTCTAAGATTACTTATAGTAACCTATCTTGTGTATACTTTTGCGTACAGAGAATTACACGCTAAATCGGGGGGTTTTGGATCAGAGTCTGGTGTGACGTTATTCGGAACCATTGAAACCAGAAAATATCTCATGTGTACGGCTACTTTTAGCTTTATTCTGTTGTTAACCAGCTTACTTAATCGTTATATTGCCGTAGATTGATATGTGTTGCGCCAAATGATTAAATACGGAAAATGATTAGCAAACCATGCTAAACTGTGGGAAGGCTAACTTTCTGTGCATGTTGGTGTTTGCTAACATTAGCTAACATGCTAAATGGCTAACTGTCATTCCGTCCTTAATGATCCAGGAGATGACAGTGAAGCATGATGTTTTTTATTTTTATTTTTACACTGCGAGATATAGTGACCTCGAGAATAACTCTTGTGTTTGCTAGTTTTTGTATCCACTTCCTCTGGGAATGAATAAATAATGACAGGTGGAGCTGCAGAGCCTCCAGTGTTAGTTTGTTGCTGATCTTCAGGTGTAATGGATGTCAGTTTCAACAGGTTCTAAAGGAGTCTTTGTAGTAAATGACCACTATACTGTAAAAACTGTTGATCATGTGTGGATTTTAGGGTTCCTTTGGCCTTAAGTTATTAGTTATTAAGATGTTATAGTATGTATCTTATAACTAATCGTATACCTGATTAGGCAAGGGCAAGGCAAAGTTTATTTGTATAGCACAATTCATACACAGGGCAATTCACAGTGCTTTACAAAAACGGAAAAGAGACAAGTTAAAAACACACAATTACAGTTAAAACATAAATAACAATCAATTAAAATAGGTAATTAAATTAAAATAAACTAAAAAAAAAGAAGAGACGAGTGCAGATAGATTCCTTTCAGTTGAATGATTACATCATTACATGAAGTTGTCCATGGATCCATAAACAGCCTTGAAGTTAAATTTTTTATGGTTCTAAATTAAGACCTTACTTATTCTTACTCCTGATACTTAGTCCATAAATCTGACATTCAAAGATCTTAAAAATCTCACAGACACAATAACAATATTGCTATATTTACTTTGGAAATCTTTGTAAAGTATTTGTCAAATTCGTGATTAATGTTTAGCATTGTAGCATAACACACATCATAATGAGTGATGCATTCATGGGAGGAGGGGTTCAGGTATGTGCTATAGCAGCTTGAAAGTCAGTAGAGTAAACATTAGTCATGGATAAATGTAACATTAGCTGGATTGAAAAATGATTATGTCTGTTTCAAGGCAGTAATTATGAAGCACATTAAAATGTTTTTGTGAATGTAAGGTCTTAACAAAGTTATATTTTGTTTTTTTAATGGAATTATGCATTTTAAAACATTTCCCTGTGGTCTACATAAACCATAAATGCTATGCTTGGGTCTGAATTATTCATTAATTCAACTCCACAGGTCCATCTTCAACCCTGTTTCTGATTAATGACACCAGAAAGGTAGTTTTGAGCGCTGGCCCTTTAAATGCAAATGATCCACTTCACACCACCACCCCCTCCAGGTTGTTGACTGTGTGCTCTGTTCCATTCAGCCACTTGTGTTTGTTAATACAACCAACAATGGAATATTTTAGGTAATCAGCTCAAAGTTTGGACATATTTTCAGTATGGACTACAACCACTGCTGCTGATAAACAGTTATGGCATGCTCAGAGAAATGTTCCTCAGAAGTCTTGACCTTATATCTGCAAATATTATGACCTAACTAGTTATAGACGTAACAAATTAAGCAGGAATTAAATTGGGTTGTAGAAATCGCCTGAATTTTTGCCAAAATTAATATAAAGATAGCTTTGCAGCACCTGGAGGGTTCACATTCATTTTATGAACTATTAGGGTCCAAATACACAAATAATACCAAAGACTAATAAAAGTGGGTTTAGCAAAATATGACTCTTTTAAATTGACCAAAGATAAATTGAAAAATGGATTCCTCAAACCTGTAGATACCTCGTTTCATATCCACCTAACTACACACAAATCATTATCAAGGATATGATGGGCTACTCTTACCAATACCGTTTGTTGATCTAGTAACAATATTCTTTTTGGTTGATTTTTTTTTTTTTTTTAGGTTAAGCTTAGGGTTATGATATAATTATAATGATTATAATCATATAATTAATAGCTCTTAGTAGGAAAGGTTAGCAGTATTGTTTTGAACTAATCACTATGAGGGACAATCAGTTTGTCACTTTTTCATCATGATATCCTATTTGGGCTTCACCCTGCTATAATAGAACTATGAGCTAAATGCAATCTCTACATTTCTTCACTTGTACTTGATGAATTTTTACAGAATGTTGTGACAGGTTGTTTGAGTTTTGCCTGAATAAGCACAAAACTTGTTGCAATGTGTCAGCAAGTAGGTGACCACGTTACTGCTCAGTTCTCCCCTTGAACACTGGCCACTGTCAGCTAGAAAAGGATGTCTGTGGGTGGATGGTGGTGTGTGACAGGGCTGCCCCTGTCCCTCACACACTGACTAGATGTGAGATGTCTTATGGATTTATAACTGCAAAAAATGTATCACAGACAAATTTGCCAGACAGTTGTTGCGAGGCTACAACATATAGATAGTTAATTTTTCATTCTTCCGTACTGTTAATACAGTTAGATAACATCAGAGCTTATCAGTACTCCAGTTTTTAATTATTTAGCCTGAAGGCTCATTTAATACAGAGTTCAGTACTATCCTGAAACTTAATTATAGCACATTGTCTGTAGATCCAATGGATAAATGCTTTAGAATTATACAGTCATCAAACAAAAGGTACTCATATGCAGTGTTTATCTCCTCCTCATGTAAAACCTCTGTGCTTAAATTGAGTACTATATATAACCAGTAAATTGTATTTTTATTGTCATGGCAATATGAGCCTGTATGGTAAACCTTGCATATTAGATATAATGAAAATATCCAAAATTTCCACATCACATCTCATCATAATGGTCTGTTTAATTGGTTGGATTTTAATGTAAAATTTCACCAGTATTAGAATGTTCAGTCATAATCATGTTTGGAGTCTGTTAATATAGCATCTTTTCAGGTAGAGAGACATACAGTAGAATGTGTCCAGCTAATAAACACACTTTAGCATCTGTTTATTAAGGGCGAAAAGGACTTTTTAGCTAAATGTATAAATAAAAATAAATTACTGGTTTTCTGGTAATGATGTAGAGCTTATTGCAGAGATCTTTCAGTGATGTGCTTTGCACAGTACAATGTTCTGCTCTGTTAGAGCTTTAACATCCAAACCATTCTTCCTCCTTTACATGTCAGCTCCCTGCTTTGTCTCAGCTGGTCAGAGTCCTTCTGTTTCAGAACTAGCCTATTCTGCTTCACATTTTTTCTACTTCACGTTTTTTTGTGTTGCCATTATGCAAAATTTTTGACTGAAACAATAAAATATTGTAAAGTGATCTAGCACTTGAAGCTTTCTATACTTTGCTGGGGTTCTGTTTGACTCGTTTTTTTTTTTTTCTCAGTAAAATGCATTGTGATTTTTGAGTAGCTGCAGTAGGAGACTTCATGGTGAACAGTTTGATAATGCTTTACCTACAATTTCCTCTTTTTTTCTCAGAGAAAGAAACATTTCCGTATGATTTTTAGTGCTTTCATTTCAGTGAAATGCCAGTTGGTAATCAGGGGAGCATTCTTTACCACACAAAATGATGGATTCAGTCTTCAAATGTGTTCATTTAGAGGCAAGTGACTGAAAAGTACTTCACAAATACTACATCTCAAAGGAAATATTGTAAAGGTATTTATTAGATTTTCTTTTTTTTTTTTTTTTTTTTTTTAAATAACAGAAAACTTAATAATGAAACAACAAA
>JAPQRP010000025.1:19423217-19444764 GCA_037367295.1 Apogon hyalosoma
AAATATTTAAATGTTATTTATTAGTTTTTATTTTTTTTTTTTTTTTTTTTTTTTTACATAACAGAACACTTAAGAAGGAAACAACTCGGGAACAATTTATCACCCAACTGTTGGTTTTTGGTTTGCCAGAATCAACAGAAACACAGACTCTCTGCTCAGTTGGAGAGAATATCTTGTACTTGAATTCTGTTGTGGTGTGGAAAAAACTTTAACACTAGAGTGCAATGTGATGACAGGTTGAGTTATCGCTGTGTGTTATTAGTTTCTGATAATTTCCTGCCTTTGAATTCTCAGTCTCATCATTCAGCTCCTGTATTCTCCTCTCAGCTGGTCTTGCAGAGGAGTATTTATCAGTTCTAAGGAGCTTACCCATCCTTTCTCCAAAGTTAAAAGTCCAGGGCTCTGGCCTGCTTTTTGAAGTGGTGGCCACTAGCTAAGGGATAGCTCACACAGTGGTGACCCTGCTGACCTCCTGCTGATCAGCTTCTGTGAGGTGGAAAGGACTCTGGACTTGGATCGGGCTCTTGCACCAAGGTGGAAAACGGAGCCACAGGGCACAGTGTGTAGTAGCGATAATTACCACTTTTTTCCACCTTTTTCCACTTAAGAATTGTCTGTTCAGATAGACCAGAGTCTGTGCAGGAGGCATCTGTTTCTTGTTACTCGCTGGTCACCTGCTGATCCCAAACAGAGCATCACTCCTGTATGTATTCTGCCATTGAGACAGTCCTCTCACATCTATTCTGGGAGATGCTTTTCTTCTTCACTTGCCTCTGTTTTCCTCACATAAAAAGGAAGTCACAAAGATTATGTAAATGAGGAACATGGGTTTGTGTCTTGGCAAAGCAGTAGCATCAGTTGAATAAACAGAAATGACAGTTTGGGATATTGATACACAGCCCCTGTTTTTGTTTGTTTGTTTGTCAGAGAAGGGGAAAAAACCTGTGAGCCAGTGTCTCAGCATGGCCATCACTTTCTATCTTTGTGTTCTTCAGTGCTCCATTCTGATTGGCCACTGTGCGGAGGTTTGGCAGGACAAATTAATTCACATCTCAGCTGCTGCCTCATGATTTCTAAAGCAGGCTGTTAAACTAAACATGGCAGCTTACACTGATAAAACTGTCTGACAAAATTAGGTGCAGTAGACGAGAGCTGCTTCTCCTGTAACTGCATGCTAAAAATATTTTCAGCATTGATAAATCTGAACTTATTTTTGTGATTAGTTTATTGGTTGTTTGGTCAATGAGATGTCATAAAATTATGAAAAATAGGCTACTCATCATGATTACCAGAATCTGAGGGCGATGCGTTCAAGTTCTGTATTCTGAGCACCAAGTTAAATCCTCCCCAGGGTTTTTCCTTAATCATGATTTCAGATAAGAAAAGTTGTGCTCTCCTTCTACTCAAAAAACAAATATTGATCTTTGACTTTAATCGTGCATTGATGTCTGTGCCGAGTTGGACTCTTTGAGGGTTTTCTGATTTATCTGCTGCTGATGAAATGATGGGAGAAAGTTTCTGACTTTTTGGTCCGTCTAAGGGTCAAGTAGCAGGATTTGTAACTTTTACTAATGCAATATGGAAAAACAAAGCAATCTGTATACCTGCTGACTGTGAACAAACAGCAGATAAACTGTAGAAAGTAAATGTGTCTACATATTTAGAGATTATTTATATTTCTATTGTTGTTTAATAAGGTCAAATGTCTTACAACTCAACTGAGGAAGCAGCTGAATCATTATACAGTCAGGTCCATGTATATTTGGATGGTGACAGATATTTGGTTAATTTTGCCTCTACACCACCACAGTGAATCAGACTTGAAACAATAAAGATGTGATTAAAGTATGGACAAAATTATTGCATTTACCATTTAGGAATTACAACCATTTTAAACAAAGTCCCTCCGTTTGTAGAAGCTCAAAAGTAATTGGACAAGATTACATGATTATAAATAAATATGAGTAGTCCCATCCTGAGTTTTGTAATACTTGGCTGACTCTGAGCACAGAGGATAGTCCTGTGTACTTCCAATTTCATCCTGCTAGGTCTATCAGTGCCACACCATCAATAAACATTAGTGACCCAGTTCCACTAGCAGCCTTACATGTCCATGGCATAGCAATATTCTTCATGTTGGACATATGATGGGGTCTGCTGTGGATCTTACACTGCTCCTGTCCTTCTCCAGGCTTATCATCATTCTGGTAAAAGTTATTCTTGGTTTATTATGTCCAGAGACTCATATTGCAGAACTGGACAGGCTCTTTTGTATGATATCTAATCTGCCCCTCCTGTTGCTGATTGTTACCAGTGTTTTGGACCTTGTTGTTAACCTTCTGTATTTACATTCATGAAGGCGTCTCTTGATTATAGACATTGATAATGACACAGCTACCTTCTCAAATATGTTTTGGACATGACAGGATGTTGTAAAAGGGTTTTTTTTAGAAACCAACAAAATACGGTCTGTGGTCTCCCAGGTCTTTTGGTTTTCACAAGCTTACCAGTGGATTCTTTATTTTTAACAATATACCAAGTTGTTGAAATACATCAACATTGATGCAGTGGCTAAATCAATAATCAGTTTTTGCTACCTTTCTAATAGATTTATTTTGTGTTTTTTTTTTTTTTTGTACAGTTGACAACCTCCTTTGTTTTCATTGATACTTCTTTGGTCCTCATATTGAAAATTCAAATGAACAGCTTCTGAATGCAAAATTTGGGATCAACTACAGATCTTTCATTCTACTTAATATGGCAAATAAAAAGGACATTTGGACATGAATCGGCTTGTCAATCTGGTCTCCAATTACCTGACTGCATGTACACTTATTGATTGTTGGACTAATCATTTAAAGTCATTGTCACTTGAACAACTGATTATTGAATTATCATTTGCATTAACACCGAGCAGCTGCACGCTGTAGTGGTGCTTTTGAAGGTCTCTAGTGGCTCACCCCTTCAATCAACCATTTATTGCAAATTCTCTAATACAGACAGATGTTTTTTTTTTCTATTGTATGTTATTGTTGCAAGTATGTGTCATTTTTTTTGTTTTACTTTAAAAGCTCTGAAATGGCTTTTAAAGAGTTAATCCAATCCTTAGCCTAGTTGTTTTTAATGTGAAAACTCGGCAGGAGATAGGACGAAGTAGACATAGCTGGAAGGAGTCTGTAAATGCTTTTAAGTAGACTGTTGTCAGCAGATTGTTGACCTTTGAAGTAAAGGATCACACAGCCTTTGTCATCATTTATATGACAATTGACTTTGTGTATTCAGAGTTAAATGTAAGGATTAATTAAGAGTGTCAAAAGAAACGCTGTGCTGTCATTTAATCTCTCAGCTGCGACAATATGTTTTTGAAATGCCACACTAAACTACTACACTATTCTAAGGTCTTCTTCTACATGAACCTCTGTTCATTTAAATAATCTTATTAAGGTGGCTGATTGTAATTATAGATCTGCTGATCTGCTGCTCTTATCTGACAGCTTTTAGCACTGAATGGCTCCCAGCCAAAAAGGATGATGGCAGTTTAACAGAAATAATTATTTTTTCACTGATTCCTCATTAACACCTCTGACCATATTCATTAAACCAATAAACCGGTCATGGAGGAGCCTGAAGTCAGCAGGTTTTAATTTAGAAAAACTTGTCTGGAAGAAAAAAAAAAAAAAAATCTGCATTTGCAGCATCTCAGAGTTAGACCAAGGTCATGTTTGTAAAACTGAATTTCTGTAGAGAAGTTTATAAAAGTCAGCTTTTTAAATGATAAACAGATGTGACACTGACCTAACATTCACAAAGTCATACTGCTGGCTTCTCAGTGACGTATAAGATTCACCACAACATTTTACCTGGCTGTGTTGGAAACAGGAAAGAAAAAAAACATTTCTGAAATAATTTCTTTTGTTGACGACTCACACCACAACCACCTCCCTGATGTAATGCTGAAGAAGTCCAATATTCTGTCAGTTGTTCTTCCAGTTTCCTGCCTTCTCCAGTTTTCTGTAAAACTGTGTTTTCATTTAAAACAATGTTTTATGGCAACGTTTGCAACACCAATGTCCTGATGTAGTGGAGGATTCAGCATAGTGCACCACAAATATTTTCTCTCAAAATCCTTAGAGGTTCATTAGTCAACACTAACTGAAAGTCTTAAATGCGCCATGATGCTAACCACCAGTCTGCTATAAAATTCCTTACACTTGAAGGTAGGGCTGCGCAATTAATTGATTTTTAAATCAAAATTGGATTTTTAAATTAGGATGATTTTTTTAAAAAGGGAAAACGTCAAATCGATTTCATCTCTCTCGTGTCTCCGGGCCGCCTGCCCCAGGATTACCGTAGGCTTCTCCTCCTAACTGTGAGAGCGGTCTTTCACAAAAGTCCGTGTAATGACCACAGACCTTAAATCTGTGATGGGCCCGCAGTAGTGATAGTAAGCTGTGGTCCAAGCACGAATCCCCCAATTTAAATATAACTGCATGGGGATCGCTCATCTTACGTGGTCCACTGACAAACATACGCGTGACTGATGCCTCTCACTGACTTACATTAGTATAAGTTCTGTGGGCCCATCACAGGAATTTTTGGGGGTTCTATGATACCATCACAGATTGGAGGTAGGGAGCAGTGCCTTGCATTGTGGGCTGCTCACGAAAATGGCATGCTGACTTCCGTTTTCTTTTGTAGTTTTACCCAAAAATTGAAATCGAAAATTGAGTTTTTAGAGGAAAAAGTCTGGATTTTATTTTTGGCCAAAATCGTGAAGCCCTACTAGATGGATGGATGGATTACCCTTCACAGAAATCACCCAATCTTCTTCTATGTGAAGGAGATTGGATGATTTAGGGGCAATCTGGGAAGCTCTTGGATGTGCTGTTTTTGCATCAACCTTGACCGTCATTTTCAAGCTTAAATTGTGGTTGATACGTTACATTTGGACGGCAATGTTGACCTATATTTTTCAGGTCTTTTGGGGTCAGTGCATTGCCCTCATTGTCAAAAGGAGTTGATGGGTCATTACAGTATTCAGTGTTTGTTGCAGGCGTACGACACATCATACATATGGTCAGGATGGGACCACTACTGTGTCTTTTTAAACAAGAAAAAAACCCTGTGGATGGATGGATGTACTTTATTTATCCCAAACTAGGAAATTACAGTGTAGCAGCAGCGTGGCACACAATCAAAATAGAATACAAGCGCAAACAAGAGTAAAAAGTAGAACACAAGAGCAAACACTATGCATAATAAATTAGCAATATTAAAACAAGATCTGGGTAGAAAAACCTGGATAACAAACTATAAACAACAGGAAACGTAATAAAAAGAAAAGCAAAACAGGAAAAGTTTAAACTTTCCCTTTTAAAACATTCATGGCCATTTTATTATAGTTTTCTGAATGTCCAAGATGCACTTGAAGGCATCTTGTTTAAAACTGTGGATTTTTAGAGTTTACAACATGAACGCATCGCCCTTTTTGTCTGCAGACCAAAGTCAATAAAACCAATATGTAGTAGAGACTCTGAGCAGAGTCTTTTAACTGCCCGTGTTGAATAGTCAGCCCTTAGAGATGTAGCATTTATGCGTTCTGTTTCACAGGCTTTTAGATCTATCCATATCAAATAAAATATCCAAAGCTTGCATGATTATATTGTTTAGAGGTCAAGGACTGGTGTTTTTTTTTTTTTTTAATGACCAATGTAACGATGATGGTTCAGCGCAGAAAAAGGCTGACTGATTTTACTTCATTAAAAGCAAGGTCACTCTTGAAGTGAACACTAAAACAAATAAATGCAGAAATGAATCTGAATCACTCAACATCAGACTCCAAGCAATTAATCAATAAATGTCAGAACAAAGTGTTTTGTTTTGTTTTTTTATCTTTTGAGCTGCGTATTACTTTCCTTCATCGTCAGTTGAAAAGCCAATTAATCAGCCTCTCTCTGATCTTGTTTTGGGGTTGTATTATTGACCAGCCACTGTATTTGAGGTACAGTGACCTCCATCAGGACACTCTTTACGTTTTAAGCTTCCATACTGAAACTCTAATAAACACTGCAGTCCTGTTTTTCAGTCCTGTTTAGTACAGATGCTTTCATTGCTGAAACTTTGTCAACTTCTTCTTATCTGCTGCTGTTGGTGGGTGAAAGATGGTTCATTTCTCTGCCCTCTGGGAGGATTTCTGATTCCCTCCGCAGAGGAAACGTCTCCTGCGTGCATGGAAATCAACCTTTTAGATTGTTGTTGTGAACCTGAGGGTTGGTAGATAACACAGATTATTTGTGGTGTTGGGATAACAACATATCTTCTCCACACAGACTGTGGATCACCATACTGCTGATTTTCATCCAATTTCTGTGAAATACTGACTTGAAGCCTCTTTTAAAGATTAATCAGATAAAAACAACAACAGACAAATTATTCCTGTATCCGAGATGTTCATATGGGTCCACATTATCACTGTCGAATCAGTAAGCCACAAACACTTCTAGGGTTAAGGGTTCAATTCCAAGTGAGGTGAGCAAAAATCCCAGCATCAGTGCGTGGTTTGTAGACATCCAGGACACATCAGATGTTCAGGATGATGTGAATAAAGTGTGTTGTGCCGTGTGCAGTCAACAGCTCCATGTATGGGCTGATTCGTTCAGATTAAGTGTGATTTTTGGCTCAAAGTCTGACACATCTAAATATGAGTCTGCCGGGCATGTTTGTCTATCCTTCAGTCTGTCTGTTAGTCATTTCCGAATTTTTGCGTCCACAGAGAGCCTGTGACTCAGAGCTGAAGTGTGTTTTTAAATGGGTTTAATAAATTGGTTTCTTTGAGCACTTCAACGCTGGTCTCCCTCGACACCCTGCCTCTACTCGGCTCTGACAAGCTGCTCCTGACCTGATAAAAACCCCTTAAATCACCTGCTGACTTTATTTTTGGTTTGTTCAAAAGGTGAAGCTGTGAGAGCATCCACCGGCGGCAGCTGCAGGGTTTATGTTGTAGAAAACGAGCATTCAGGTTGCTGCCAGTGCTGTTCTGTGTAGAGATCAACTGTGTCCGTAATTAAACTGTGTACATAGGGGAAATTGGAGATCATAAAACGTATGACCTTAGGGTTCAGCTTGTGTTGAGAAGTGTTTGAATTTGAGTCTTTTTGTCTTGCACAGAGTATGCAAAAAGAGGAATGTCTTTTCACAAAACAAGCAGGCATTATTGAAAATAATATGACTCATTTGGCGAATGAACAATTCAATAATCTGACATGTTGACAGTGCCTCCATGACAACTACAGTTGTCCAAGACAAAGTAGGGATCAGACAAAAAAAAGACAAACTAAAGGAGAAAAAAATTGTTTAATATGTCTAGTGTCACAAAAAATAAATAAATAATTTAAATTTTTACTAGCCTATATCAGTGTAAACACACTCTAGGAAAAAATAAACAAATGTGATAAATGGAAAAATAGACATGTGGGTTAAACACACAAATTTGGGGTTGGTTAGTGCTGCTAATGAAATAATTGCCTTCTTCATTTTGTTAGAATTTATGTACTAATTACTCAAACATATATCGCCCTTTATATTTGTCAAATTTATTAACATTTTGAAGGTTGGCCACCAGATGATAATGACTGCTGTCCAGTTAAAATCTGTCTCTTTTTATACTTTAAATGACTGGTCATCAGAATTAATTGAGTCTAATATTTAATTCTGTACATATAGCCTTATCAGCCAAACACCAGTATTGGCTGATATTATCCTCGTCTGACATGTACCAATGGAAGTGGACAATGTTTATCTGTTGTTTTAGTAGAATTTGCTCTAACATACAGATGAAGACTTGAAAGATTTTATTATTTTGTAGTAAAAATGTCATTTTTTGTCCTTGACACAAAATAGGAAATAACAAAAAAGTGTTATTGACTTATGATTTCTCAGTGTTCCCCTAAAGAATTTGCGAGCAGCAGTGGTCTTTGTATCTGAGCCGTCTTGTCTGCTGCAGTCTGAGCGCGGTCCTGCAGTGAGCCGGCATCAGGACATCTGTACTCTGTTCCTCTTGACGATGCTGTTGTTGGGATGAACTCAATTTACCCTCTGAGTTAATGAGCGTCCCGGAGCAGCAGAGCGGTGGGTTTCTTTCGGGGTGGCCCAGTTGACATTTGGCAGGATCAGCTGCCATCCCACCTCGGGGATCACTGAGCGTTTACAGCCTGCTGCTCTGTGTGTAAAGGGGAGGGGAGAGGAAGAGAGAGAGGGGGGGTACCTTTCATTTACTGAAGGTGATACATCAGCTGATGGACACAACAGGTGAGCTGGCTGTCTTTTGTACAGATGCAGTCCAGCTTTGATGAGATCCTTCTGCACCATCTGTTTTCTCTTTCCATTTTTCAAGTTATAAATAGCTTTTTGTAGGGATGTGGAGGTAAATATTTATCTGCTGTGTTATTTTTAATGCTTGTATCATAAATTGATTGCGCTGGTGTGCAGTCCAAGATTCAAAGATAGAAAATGTATTATGTTTCCCTTACATAGAAGGGAGCATAAACAACAACAGGACCAAAATTAACAAAATGGCATTGGTATCAGCTCTGGCTATCTGTCAAATTGTTTTTCTGAATGTTGGTGTTGTATTGGGCTGGAATTTCACAATGAGTGCCGCATCTGAAAATATTTAGAATTAAGGATAATATCACATCAGACTGGTAACTGAATATCTTTGGGTTTGGATTAAAATGTGAGTCTGTGATGGGATGTTTTTTCATTTTTAAATCAGACAGCCTCACTGTGATTTCCAGCCCACTGTAGGTCAGATCCAGAAAATCTCTGGTTCTTTCTGCTCTGAGCTCATGAATGATTCAGTCCTGCCTCCAGCTCCTCCCCTCTGGGCCGAATCAGAGGTTTATTTGATTTTAGGTTTTTTCTGGTCAGGTTTTCTGCCTGACTGAGTAGCTGACCGTATGGCTGAGTGAACAGCTCGTCTGCCTCGCAGGCTGTTCCCATACCGCGGTCCCCATTCCACGAGGTAGCACCATGGGATTCACCAGTCAAATCTGCCTGAAATCAAACTAATGAGCTCTGACAGGAAGCAACATGCTACCTGCTGGGAACATGGCTAGCACTTCTCTGGACCTAGGTGTTCCCTGCCAGACATTTTATTCTCTTAATGACTCTGTGGTGGATGACATGACTTTAAACCATATACCTTCAAACCACAGGTCAAAGGTCAGATCAGCAGCTGCCTGTCCTAGATGACACCAAAGCCTAAAACCATGGATGTTTACCGGGGCTGCACTGATTAACTGCTTAAATGCTCAAAAAACAATACGTTAAATAACTATTATGACAACTGAGCTCACATTTCAAGCAAAGAAATAGCACAATATTTTTCAGGTTCCATTATTTCAAATGTGATGATTTAATGCTTGACGTTTACTTTACATATAATGACTGAAAGTGTGCTGCCTCCCATGTTCTGTATCCATACAAAATCTTTTACACCGATACATGAAAAAAAGATACATAAAGTGTCTCTAGATGTCTACAAAAGTATTCTTAATGGTTGCCATTTTGTATATTCCTTAACATTTTTAATCCCTGTCTCTAGGTGACCTTCACAGTATGCCTGTCTGTGTGCTGTCGGAGGGGGCGGGGTCACAAACCCAGATTCCAGCCTCTCTGAGCAGGATTCCCATTCCACTCATCAGCACCACCACAGATTGTTTCAACAAAATAGTGAAGGTGTGTTGGTGGCCGAGTGCATGTTCACATTTCCTGTGTTGTGTGTTTAACGTGTGCTGCCCCGTGACTGTGATGTAATTACTTAAAGACACATTTTCTTTGTCATGAAAGGATGTGATCAATACTGGATACATGCTTGATTAACAAAATAAAGCCGACCTAAAACAGTGTGGGTTTAAGGCGGTAAGTTCTGTTTTTCTGAGACACCCTTGACAAAAGACCTCAATTTTTAACATTAACATAACACAAAGTCACAGAGTTGAGTTTTAAAAGCAGATTTTTACTGCTTGTGTATTATGTTATGAATAAAAATACTGTTGTGTGTCACTGTCAGGTGTTCACCTCATCAAAGATTGTATAATTACATACAGTAAAGAGGTGTCATGTCTTTTTGGGATCATTTATGGCTTGATATGCTCATTATGTACTAACTATAATGCAAACAGGTGAGGTGTGATATTTTTAGGCTGTAGGTCATTCAAAATAACCTTTTAATGTACTGTATGTTTATCTGATATGTATTGCTATTACTAATCTTGCAATAGGTTGAAAAGAAACATATATTTTTCTAATGTTCCTTTAATTTTATTTTTACTCTTTAGTTTAATGATAAGATGAAAAATTACAAGGACCCATATATCTTCAAACTCCCGCAGTTCAATTGAACATTGTATCTTGCAGCAATAGAAATGCTGTCCATGTCCAAACCTTTGAAGTTTCCTGAAAATCAGAACTGTAGTTTTTGCATAATTCTGCTACCAGAAAACCCATAGGAATGAAAATACATCCTCCTTGATGGAGATAACAGACATAGGAACTGTATGTTTGGCTGAGAGATCCTATGTGGTCAGTGAAGGTAAATATGCATTTCATAATTTGTATTTTCTCAATCTAACATATTTTTCTCTTAAATCCTGCTTAAAATGATTTATTTGTGCATCGTCTAGTACAGGGGTTCCCAAAGTGGGGTACCCGTACCCCCAGGGGAACCTGGAAGAAGCCCAGGGAGTACTTTAAATTTTTTGGGAAAAATACATTAAATAAGTCATCAAGTACTGAATAGAAAATAAATAATGAGAATTAATGCTGAAATATAAAACACAATAAGTACATTCATTTAATAGTTTTATTTTCAATCATCTTTTTTAAACTTTGGTAACATTTTAATAACATTTCTATTTTATATTATTCAAGATGAGTTTATTTGAGTGGCTAAGTAATTATTTTTTGATGAAAGGTTAACTTATTAATTAATGACCAATTTATATTTCTTATCACTGAAAGAGGGAACTTTTCAGTTTATATTTTGCACACAAAATTGACTTATAAAAATGTGTTATTTTTTTAATATATTTAAATATATGTTGTTTGTTCACAAAGGTTTGAAAATAAAAAACAGACACCTTTAGCAGAGGAGCAAATTTTGCCTAATTTTTTTTCAATTAAAAATGCAGAAGCGAGAGTTGGGGGTACTTGGCTAAAAAAACATATTTCAGGGGGTACTCCAATGTAAAAACTTTGAGAACCACTAGCCTAGTATTCACATAAACAACAGCCATATACTCCAACATTTATAGCCTAAACTTCATATCAGTGTTGAGAGGCTTTTGAAATATATCAAACTCAACAACACAATGCCTACAGACAACACAAAATACACAATTCAACGAGAAAATATGTAGCACAACACCACATGAAATACATTTAGAGTTTAAAAAACATTAAATATCAGATACCCTGCCAAGTCATTCATTGATACTTGATGCTCATTGAAAACTGTTTCGATATAAGTCTGGATATACGTTACCTGCTTCTGCTTTTTCCCCCTGATGCTTTTTCACTCTTTAGATTAGAAAGCCGCAAGAATTTATTTCTGAACACCAAAGCGGTAGACTAATCCACCTCCTGTTTCTCAGCTCATTTCCCCAAGGCACTCATCAGCACTGCTCAGTTTCCTTACAAAGCTTTGATCGGTTGACGTGCAGCATTCAATTAATCTCAAGTTCTGTGTTTGTGTTCTGTTTTCAGGGGAAAGTGGTTCATAAAGGCCCGCTGGTGTCGTTAGCAGCTGATGACTTCAAACTGAAGACTGTAATTCAAGGTAAATGTGTTTATGTGTTTCAGCGATCTGTCTGTTCCTGAATATGTTTACAGTTAGCTTTAGGCTGCTGCACATGCACTCCTGATCAAAATTTTAAGACCAATTGAAGAATTGCAAGAATTTACATTTTGCACTGTTGGATCTTAACAAGGTTGTAAGTAGAGTTTCAAAATGCAAAAAGAAGAAATGGGAGTGAGACCAAAAAAAAACAAAAAAATTGAGTAAGCAATTTATTGAAAACTACAATTTAACTGAAATAGGCTGTTCATCAGCCAATCAAAAGTTTAAGACCACAGCCTTTAAAAGCCAAAATCTGTGCAAAAATGTGGATTCAATGTCATTTTCTGTCAGGTATTCACACTGTCATGACCTCCTGATGCAAAAAAGCTTTCTTTCTTTGAATGTTGTCAGATTGTTGAGCTTCTGGCAACACGCCATTGCTGCTGAGGTTGGATGCAGTAAGACAGTCATTTTGAATCCACTGTCTGGAACTGATATTGTTAACTTCCCTTGCCATCCATCCCCAAATGTTCTCAACTGGACTTGGATCAGGGGAACACGCAGTCTGTTCCAAAAGAGTTCTTCCTCTGTTCTCAGTCCTTTGCCAGGTGGACATTGTGAACTGCAGCATTGTCCTGTTTTTAAACCCAGTCACGACGGACACCCCTTGCAACATCTGCACATAGCCAGCCTTAGCCATTTGACGCCCCTGCACGACCTGAAGCTCTGTTGTTCCACATGATCTGGAAAAAAGCACACCAGACCATGATGGCCACGCCCCCTCTACTGTGCTCCCTAGAAAACATCTCCAGTGGATCTCTTTGTCATGCCAGTAATGTTGGAAGCCATCAGGACCGTCAAGGTTACAGTTTTTTCCTCATCAGAGAATAAAATTTTCTTCCACCTTTCAGTGTCCCATGTTTGGTGCTCTCTTGTAAAGTCCAAATGGGCAACTTTGTGGCGTTGAAGGAGACGAGGCCTTTGAGCACGTTTTTTGTTCTTAAAGCCCTTCTCTGGCAGATGCCATCTGATGGTCATTGGGCTGCAGTCGGCACCAGTAACCGCCTTCATTTGGGTCGAGAATCGTCCCGTGTCTTGAAGGACAGCCAATCAGATCCTCCAGCTCAGTGCCAGTGACATTTTTTTTTGGGTCTACCACTTGACTTTTTTGATCCATAACCCTCAGGATCTTTTAAGAAAATCAAAATGACTGTCTTACTGCGTCCAACCTTAGCAGCGATGGCGCGTTGCCAGAGGCCTTGCTTTTGCAGCTCAACAATTCAACCACCTTCAAAGAGAGAAAGCTTTTTTGCCTTTGCCGTCAGGAGGTCATGACAGCGTGAATACCTGACTGAAAATGACATTGAATCCACATTTTTGCACAGATTTTGGCTTTTAAAGGCTGTGGTCTTAAACTTTTGATCGGCTGATGAACAGCCTATTTCAGTTAAATTGTTGTTTTCAGTAAATTACTCACACAATTTTTTTTTTCTTACTCCCATTTCTTCTTTTTGCATTTTGAAACTCTACTTAGAACCATCTTAAGATCCAACAGTGCAAAATGTAAATTCATGCAGTTTTTCAGCTGGGCTTAAAATTTTGATCAAGTGTGTGTAGTCAAACCAGCAACCTTTCAGTCAAACCGAGGAAATTCAGTCTTTAACTTGATAACATTTGCACACAGGGCTTGACAATAAAATGCTTCATTGGGCTAATAAATCTAGACTCTCACTGGAACAGGCGATAAACAGTTAAACATGTTTCTTTCAGAGCTGCTGATGGAAGTAGTTAAAGACTTAGCTATCTTGCTTCTTTCTTATCTCTGTTGAGAGTTACACATGTGCAGCTCTCTATAGTTAAAGACGCTTAGCGAAGGGTAAAGATGCTTATGCTCTTAAATCCAAGCGAACATTTCAATTATCCTAGAGAAAGGGCTTTACTTGGGTGGTGTTAGAAGATATGGACAAACTCCAACTATGTATTATGCAGTTTTGCCACAAGTGTGTAAGGTGGATAAAATGGGTTTCCAAAGACATGGTCAGAGTTCTGAAAAACACTGCAGGGACACCTTATCAAGAACTGACACCAGCTCACTGGCACCTACAGGAGCTGCTAATGAATGAGCACTAATAAAGATTCAAAGTAATTTTATTATTCGATAACTACTAATTAATAAAATAATTTACTTAGGGGAAAGAAAAAATTACGTGAGCAAGTGAAAAAAAATTAATGAACTGAATTTACTTTAACCCTTTTACAAGGTTCCTACAGGTGCTTAATATCCTTGAAAAATGCTTGAATTTCAATGATCTCTTAAGGTCTGAAAAGTGCTTGAATTTTAGTTTAAGTGCTTGAAAGTGCTTGTAGTTGTAACTCTGTGATGTGGTTTATTCCTTTATTGTTTTGTATTAACTCTGCCAGGTTAGACACCAAGCCAAAGCTTCTTACAGAGAGGTGAAACATTTTGAAAAATAAAACTACCTCAAAAAATAAAATTAGCGGGTGTTCTCAGGTCGACTCCAGGTACGATTTTATCCCGTTTTTTGGATAAAATGTGTGTTCTCCTTTACTTTTTGCTATTAGGAAATGTCATTTTAGATGTTTATAGTATAATACAATGTATGTCTCTGTGGTAAAAAGGGAAAAAATAATCCTGAGTATATATATTCCTGTAGATATATATTTTACCCCAGCAACAAGGTGCTGTGCTGGAAAAAATTGAAAGTAACCCTTAAAAGTGCTTGAATTTGACCTTGAAAAATGTGTATGAACTGTGCTTTTATGACTGCCATTATAACAGGCCGCCTAGTTGTCTTCATGGTTTTTTTGCAATAAAAGTGTCAGAAAATGTATTTTTTTTGCCAATTCTTTTGAACTTTTATTTTCAGGAAGAACTTAATTTTTCAATATCTGTCCTTTAATTATCATTATTATAAATAATAAATGCTTAAAACAATGTGTTTTTAGTAAAAAAGGGAAAAAAAAAAGGACTTGAAGTTTTTAGCATATTTATTATTAGACACATCTGTAAATGTCCATAACAAAACTTTTTGAGATTGCAAAAATAAACTTTCAACTATTTAACATCTGCTCAAACATGCTTTTTGGTCTTGATCTTTCAGTATCTGTATTATAGCTTCATTTTTTTTTTTGTTTTTTGTTATTTACAGGTGTTTTTTAGCCTGTGTGGAAGTCTCTGGAACAGTTCCTTTCTACATGTAATAGACATTGCTGCAAGCTTTCCACATTGCTACCGTAAAGTGTTACATAGTGTTGGAAAGCTCAGGATCTCAGCTTTCTGATGCCATTTGAATTTTGTGGATAGCATAAACAGTTCAAATGCAAGTGGAGATGAAGTCATTTGAATGCTGTAAAGTGTAAAATGCAGCACCTGAGAGATTGCTAGAGGGTTAAAGGAGATGTATTGATTGCAGTCATATATGAATCATATTTTGCCTGTAAAAATTCCAACACTTCTCTGATTGCAGTTTCTCAGAGTAACAACTCAGTGTTTTCACGTATGTCAAAGAAAGTTGTTTAAAGCAGGAAATAAACATTGTGAATATATCACTGAGAGCTTTGTGTTCTATAATGGGCTCCTGACAAAACATTTAGAGCTTTCACTTTTTACATTTGGACAAGTCTTGTCTTGATGAATGATGTAATACTGTTTGTAACAATAGTTGAGGCAGGATCAGATAGTCTTAGGGGCACCGTGTATTGTTGTGTTGAAGCCCTGTGTTCTGATTCCCCGCAGCTTTTCCGGAAAATTAAATGACTTGGCTGTCTTTCTTTCTTTTCATGCAGAGATCACACACAAAAATAATGAGTCTAATTTGTCTCTTGACAAGCTGATTATTTGCAGTCCCAGTAAATCTCTATATCCAAAATTTGAATTCAGATATTTTAAGCATTTTTTGTGGGTTTTATTAGATTTTTAGACAGGAAATCAAAATGAATAAAAGCTTTGTGAATGAACTTGACCTAACAATGTCACAGTCCAAATCCTAATCTTGTCTCCCTTATGTAGAAATGTTATCTGTGTCTGTTTTTTTTTTTTTGTTTTTTTTTTCAGAAGAAGATACATCACCAAATGCTTCATCTCAGAATCTGTCCATCAACATCATCCTCTTTGGAGCTCTTGCCAAGGACTTCTCTAAAACTGTCAAACAGGGGGTGCGTTGAATCATTTCTCAGATTTTATATTAACTTGCAGACCCATCAGAGTTTACATGTCTAGTTATGGAAATGCGTTTTGCTGATGCTAGTGTCAGTGTCATTTATAGCCAACAGATGAGACAATAGAAATAGAATGTAATAGAAATGTGTTTCATCAGACGCTTCAGTGATAAGTACTTCAGTTCAACACTTTATGTAAAGTCTTTATATAAACCATGTGAAACTATATTTAGAGGGTGAAGTGGGGCTGGAGATGAAGATGATGAGTGTGATGAAATCTGCTCTCAGTTTCAGTGATATTTGTTTTCCTTTCTCTCCCTGGTGACATCTGAGTGATAACACACTCTACTGAGATATCTGTTACCCAGACCAGGAGTTCACACCCTCAAAAACACCTTCAAAACTCAAGTTTATTTGTGTTTCCCATAATCCTCTGCACAGACAGCCAGAATTATTAGTCTTTATAAAATTGGTCAAATGCTCAGGTAGTGACCTTTAGTAACCTCAGAGAAAACTTTTATTTTTAGGTTTTGTTTTTTTTTAATCTCTCAAATTTGATGCTGAACATTTAACGGTCCTAATGCAGACAGATGGTTCTATACATTGTTGCAGGTTTTCACATATTCTCACTTGAGTGGAAATGATTCCCTGGAAGTGAAAATCCCTTCAGATATTCAGGCGTCTAAGTTTGGTGGTAATTGTTTCCTACCAAGATTAAAAAAAAAAAAAAAAAAACAGGTCTCAGTTCATTTCTTGTTATTCTAACATGAAGAGCAATTAAGCTTCTGAACTCAGAAATAAAGGAAAATATCTAAATGAAAAGAAAAACACAGGTATGGTTTACAGCTGTGACACCTCTGTGATATATGTAAAAGTCATTATCAAGTTCCACCAGTGTTTCTTCATTCCATAGCAATTAAAAAAGAGGCAAAGGCAGGAAAAAAATGGTTGAAGCACTGAAGTTAACCATAAAGATCTATTTAGACTTTAGAACTGCGCATGAAGTCCATCAGGTCTCACTGTTTTATTTGGTAGAGCAGCCACAAAGTCCTCGCCAGTTTAGACTTTTTTTGTCATCTCTACTTTACTTTCATAGCAGACAAACAGAGATAGGATGGCATCCAGCAAAGGGCAGGAGTGTCAGTCTCATGTTATTTCAGGGGACATACAGCCCGACATGATCTGAAGTGGTCCGGACCACTAAAATAATAAGATAATGATATATAAATAATGTCAACTCCAAAGTTTTCTTTATACTTTAGAGTGAAAAAAGTAAAATTACAAACTGAAAATGTTTATATTTACAAATTAACCTTTAAAAAATGGGAATAACATGAATAACTATGACCAAATTTAAGTTAAAATTGCAATTTTAACAATTTTATGCCTCTGCTTATCATTTCCACATGTGCATTACAACATACGGATCACAGTGGATCTACAAATACACAAAACATTTAGTAGCACGAAGAATATTGTTAAAATTGCTCTATTTTTGTTGAGACATTTCAGGTTGTTCATATTTGTTAAGATTCACATTTTTTGTGAAAGGATAATCTGTAAATGTACACATTTTCATGTCATGTTACCTTTTTTTTTTTTACACTAAAATGCAGAGAAAAAATTGGAGTTGTCAGTATTTTTAGGTTGTTATGAAAGTATTTTACTGGTCTGATTCACTTGTGATTGATTTGGACTGAATGTGGCCCCTGAACTAAAATGATTGTTAATTTTTTTTTTCAGTGTAATTTTTATCCCACAGGCCAGATTGGACCCTTTGGTGGGCCGGTTTTGGCCCATGGGCCATATGTTTGACACCTGTGGCAAATGGGTTAGAACAGGTCAGATCTCAGGTCACTGTGGTAAGTGAGTTCAACTTTGTTCCTCAGCTGATTCCCTGCAGCTCCGATGTACAAAGTGAGTCTGAATGGTGGCTACATCAGTTCACTCTTAGTCTTCTCTGACACATCTGTACACAGCAGCTGTTGTGATGTTGTTTACAGAGCGTTGGATGTGTCTGAGACCTGCACAGGAACAGTGAACACACCAGGGATAATCCGGCTGTCACCGGCATCTCACTGTGTTTTTGGTCTTAAGGCGCGGTGAAGGCAGGAAGTCGGCTGCAGATCAGAGGTCTGTCAGCTGTGTGTCTGTGTAACATGATTATTCAGACTATCAGCTGTCCCTTTGTCAGCCCTGAGCGCAGACTTTAAAGCCGACAGGCCAAACAAAAAGGCAGTCTCCACTTTTCACACCAGCTTATCATCAGTCTGTTGTCACATCTTACTTAACGTCTCCCAGGATGCAACATCTGCTTCGTCGATCTGTCCTCCCTCTGGGATGAAGGGCCCATATTTATCGCTCCGCGCTCTCAGTTTAATCCCCGATTCTTCTTCTTCATCTTGTTTATCTTGTGTTTTCCTGCAGGATGTGGTCTTGGCCTGTGGCTTCGCTGTGAGCAAATCACCCACAGTTAATAAAGACAAGCTGCACCCGTGTAACCTGCTGCTGTCAGGAGATGACGCCCGCATTTACGTGAGTGCTTTTAAACATCACTTAAATCGTTATGCAATCTAAGAATGTATGAACAGGTTCTTGTTTACTGCATGTCTTCTGCACTTCATTGGTGATGTTGATTTGCATAAAAGTAAAGTTTCTTCTGGCACACCAACAGTAAAACTTTGTGAACTGAAAAACATGCAGAGTTGCTGTGTGTTTTTTAAATATGAGGACCAGGCTCTCATCAGTGTAATGTTTTAATGTAATAAACATAGAAATAAAGGTAGAGGGAATATCTGGGCATGAAGATAAGAGGACCTGGAGCAGGGAAGGATCTCCAGAAGCTTCTCAGAAAACTGTATCGAAGCCATTATGGTAGAAAACTCGTCATTGCTGCTGAAAGTTTGACACTCAAGCAAACAAAAAACAATAACAAAATTTCTAATTTGTCTGGGTTGGTACTGGTTTGGTTTACGAAATTAATGTACATGTCTTTAAAACTTATTTTGCATTCATGCATCTAAAAAAACTTATTCAGACTTGGCTCTGAACTATATTGAGACTGGGATTTTTGCTCATAATCAGTAATTTTAAGATCTGCAAAAGTATGGGATGGAAAAAAAAAAAAAAAAGAGTATGGAAAATCAGATTTATTTTTTTTTCAAAAAAATAAACCAAACGTAACATGGATTATTTTTTGTAGCTTTTGGAAGAGGCAGCGCAGACAAAATGTGAAACCCTATGTGAGAGAAGGTGAACTGAAGTGGCTTTTGTTATGGAAAGGCTGTCATGTGAATGAACGCACACTCCTACACAGTTTCCTCAACACCTGAAACGTCATCCAACTTTCTGCGTATGAGTGTGGGCTGAACGGCCACGATCAGTGAATGCAAGCTTTCCGAAAGCCATTTTGACAATGCTAGATATAAAGCCAAGCTAAGAATACCAAATAGAGAAAAAAACACTAGATTTGTGTAAAATCATCTCCCAGAGTCCCAAGGTTTTGGCCCAACCAAGTGCAAATGACAGTGAATGGTCATGATGTAACAACTGAATTCTAAAACCAGCTATTTACATAATTAACATCTACTTTTTTGGATTCAGATATCGAATATGAGCTGAAAAAACTTTTCTGTAAATTTTCCAGAAAAGTCTGGGAATTTCAGTATAGGCAAGTGTGGAATTTTGAGTCCGCAGTTAAAATCAAATCAGGCTCAGTTTGTTGTATTTGCAGAATTAGACAGACAAATGCAATGTTTGTGTATTTATGAAATTATGCAACTACTAAAAGAACAAAAAAGAAAACCTTGAAAATGTTTGTTATTTTTATTGGGGTGCACCATTTCCAAAACAAAATTACATTGTGTAATGCAGAAAAGACCCCACTTTTAATAATAATAATAATAATAATAATAATGGATTGGATTTTATGTTTATAGACAAACTACTAATAATAATAGACAAACTACTAACAAATGAAAACTAAGTTTGGCTTGTGGAATTTGGCAAAAAATAAAATAAATATAGCATGACATACACTTTAGTTGATATGACAAAAATAATTTAAAGTGCATGCACATTTTTGCAGATGTACAATGTTAGAATATATTTAGACCTACAACTATGTTAAAAAATATTTATTCATTCTGTTCATTTCAAAATGTTCCTTATATTTTTTGACAAAGCCACAGGGAGCCATAGAGAGAGACACTAAAGAACCACATTTGGCCCAGGAGCCATGGGGTGCAGACCCCTGTTCTGTGGTAACCCGAATATCTTGCAGAAACATCACCTTAGTCTTTTCAGTACTTTTTTGGCATTTTATAAACTAAGAAGTCAATCAAAAAATCATTAGTCAGTACATTTATAGATAATTAAAAACTACCTATAGTCTTTAATGAGTTTCTGATCTACACAGTGTTTGGATTCAAGAATCCTGTCAGTGTTCATGTGTGTATTTGCAGCTGAAAATACTGTAAAGCTCCTCATGTCTGGACCGCTCTCCTTGATCCTCCTCGCTCATGCTGTGGTTTTAGTCTCCCAGTCTCCCTCCAGCAGCTGTAACATCTGCAACTGAAAAACATTAAACACATCACTTCAGTGTTTTTCTTTTGTGTCTGTGTCCTTTAGGTGTCTCGTCTGCCGCCCGCTGACGTCAGATCGCTGTCGGCCGTCAGGAGGACCTCTGCACAGTCTGCCGAGGTCAGAGTGTGTAGCCTCATTAGCTGAGGAGTGTTGTTTCTGCAAGGACATCGCATGTCACAGCAATGCTGTCGTAAACTCCCCTCAGCCAGACCTCTGAGCATCAGCGGTGAAAGTGAAGGAGGAGGAGTGTCTTTAAATCTCCAACAGCCTTCAATAGCTACTTGTGATAATCTTATTAATGATCCATTAGGTGTTTTACAGATGATCAAAGAGAGAAAATGGGAGAATAAAAAAAGATCTACAGCAGATGAATAAATGCGATAAAAGCTTAAAAATGCTGTTTGATATAATTCTGACTAAAACTACAGATGACAGCCTGCTTTTTACAGTCTTTCTGTTTTTAACCAAAATAATATTTGTTCAACTTAACTATGTTGTCCTGGAAAAATAAATCTGACTGAACACACTCCAACCACAGCTGAAGGAAGGGATCGGTGGTGTCTTCATCTTGACTCATACTTTCAGTCAACAGGATAAGGTTCCTCGTCATGTGGATTCATATGAACTGAGTTTTGTTCTTTTTGTCGTCAGGTTTCCAGGACAAATAAAGCTCCAAAATACACGTACGTTCGACTGGATGACCTGAAGGCTGACACTACAGTTAATGTGTATGGAGTTGTGGTTTTCTTCAAACAACCATATATGAGTCGTGGAACAGGTCAGTGCACAATTTAAAAAAAATAAATAAATAAATAGTTGAAGACTTAAAGGGGTCATATTTTGCTAAACCCACTTTTATTAGTTGTTAGTTGATTTATTTGTGTATTTGGACCCTAATAGTTCATACAGTTTGAATTTGAACCCTCCAGGTGCTGCAAAGCTATC
>JAPQRP010000025.1:19459315-19493561 GCA_037367295.1 Apogon hyalosoma
GTGTGTGAGTGTGTGTGTGTGTGTGTGTGAGTGTGTGTGTGTGTGTGTGTGTGTGTGTGTGTGTGTGTGTGTGTGTGCGTATGTGTGTCTCGCTATTCACACAAAATCCAGAAAGAGCTGACTGCTGCAGTTTGGCACACTTCTGTATTTTTGATCAAGGAACAGACTAGTGAAAAAGGCAAGTTGATAGGACCCATATTTTGGGAGATATTAGTATTTTTGGAATACAATAGCCTTACAATCACATCGCTACGCCCAGAGCGCTTTGGCGGTGACTGCTGGACAAATGCGGTTCAGCAAGCACAAATACACAACAGCATAAAAACCACCACATCTAGAATCAGTGGGTCCCCATGAGTAAAAGCCCTAGTATAATTTCATATTGGGTCTAAATGTATTGATTATTAATAGCAATGATATGATATTGACTGAACTGAACTATGTCAGAGGATATTAGTTTAAGTCAGGGGTGTCAAACTCATTTTAGTTCAGGGGCCACATTCAGCCTAATATGATCTAAAGTGGGCCAAACCAGTAAAATTACATTATAGAAATGTTTACATAGGACTATACTTTACAAAATGTGAATAACACGAACCACAAACCTGAAATGTTTTAAGAAAAGCAGTGCAATTTTAACAATATTATGTCTCAGGTTATCATTTACACATGTGCATTACAGATACACAAAAGATTTAGTAACAGGCAGAATATTGTTAAAATTACCCGTATTTGTCTTAAGACATTCCAGGTTGTTCATATTTGTTCAGGTTATTCCTTTTTTTAATGAAGGGATAGTTTTGTAAATGTAAAAATTTTTATGTAATTTTCACTTTTTTTACACTAAAACAAAGAGGAAAAATGTGGAGTCATCATTATTTATAGGTTATTATGATAGTATTTTACTGGTCTGACCCATTTGAGACCAAAACAGGGCCGCATGTGGCCCCTGAACTAAAATGAATGATTTTTAATATCTTTAGTGTAATTTTTGCATTTTATAAATTCATCCCATGGGCCAAATTGAACCCTTTGGTGGGCCGGTTTTGGTCTGCGGGCCACATGTTTGACACCCGTGGCTTTAGTGATGTAAACAGTGAAACAAAATAATACATACAAAAAATGTCTGTCTGACCGTATGTGCACGTACAAGATTTTTCCCAAGCAAATAATGTCTAAACACCCAAAACTGATCATAAGGTAATAAATCGATAGATACACAACTGCCTCTGAGGCGTTTGTGACCTGAGCAGTGAAATTAGCTGTAATTTGGTCTGAATATCCAAATGTTTTGAATAAGACACATTCATAGTCAGTGTATTTACATAGTGATGCCACAGTACAATTAGCTGTAATTGCTGTTACACTGCTTCTGTTATCATTAGGTTTTAGGACACAATTACACTTCATTAAGTTTTCTTTTCATTTTGCTGAATATAATTAAGTGGGAGTCAAGTCAGTCTGGTGAGCCTTAATGAGAAAGTACAACCTAAGGCTGAACCTGTTGGAAACTACCAACACCCATCCATCAATGTGTAGGATTCAATCATAACCTGAACATTCAGAAAGGGGGGGGTATGTTAACCCATAAAGACCCAGTGCTACTTTTAAGACAGTTCCCAAATTAATGTTTGTCTCTATTTAACCTCGCTTAAATGATCTATCACCATTTGTTATAATATTATCATCTGTATTTTGCTTTTTTCAGTGAAAATCATGTATTTTCCTATATTTAATTCACTGATCAGTGTTCATAAAAACTAAAAACATTAAAGTTAAGGCTTATTATATCAGAAATGCAGAAAACTAAAGAAAAAGTCTATTTTTTTTAGCAAATATATCATTAACTGAACATAAATCCAGTGTCTCCATCCACTGTCATTTATTAAACTTCGTAGGTTTTACTGGTGAATCAATGTTGCAGAAGATGACGGTGTTTCCATGGTAACTATGGAGCCTCTGAATGTCGAAATGGGTCATGTCTGATGACCATGAAAAGATGACAAACTGCATTTTACACCTATTATTTACATGGATTGGTAGAATTAGTGGATCAACAGGTATTAAACAGTTTTGATCAGTAGATGGTTTTGTTCAACAGATGTTTGGGTCTTTATGGGTTAAGCTGGATAGAATCGCTCCAATACCCAGAGATGATTCCGTTTGGGAATTTTGTGGTCCGCGAGCTCAAGTGACACCTGACTCCGACGACAAATTCCATCTGGAAAGCGAGAGCAGCGGGTTCTGTGTTGAGTGCGTGCATGTGAGCATATGTCAGTGTATACGTGCGCATGAATAGTAAGTGAAGAGTGGTGGAGCATCCTGTTTCACTCATCCATCTGCCAGGGGTCACCTGAGGTCAGCCTCCTCATCACATCCTCCAATTCTCACACTCCTCTCATTTATCCAGCTCCATCATATGCTTTACTACCTACACAAAAAGTCTACATTCAGTTCGGTGTTCATCCTGGTTATTAAAAAGAAACCCTTCAGGACAATAATATCACCTTTTGAATTTTTCAACTTTCACCATCTCATAACAAAGTAAAACTTTTTTATCCTCCTCCAAACAGATTAACTTTCTTTAAATATTACAGAGGCGGTGAAGCAGACTGGCCGTTCATTTTAGGGTTGTTTGTTTATGCTCTACGTCAAAGTTACCTTGGGAGAGACAACTCGGGTTCTCATTAATTACTGACGCCGTGGTGGTCCTCCATAGTCCAATTTGTCTCAGCACAGTTTCACAATGAACTAAATATGTTTACACTTCTCATAATAGCATAAAAAGTCACTGCAAAGCATCTGTATATGACCAGGATTACAGCACACTGGACCAAATGTGTCATAGTTTCATCAGCAACAGAAAAAACACATTGACTAAATGTACAATATTAGTAAAATATCAAACTTATTTTAGTTCAGGGGCCCAATGTGATCTCAGTAGGGCTGGACCAGTACAATGATAGCATAAGAGATTAGAGTAGATCAGAGTAGATTAGATTAGATTAGATTAGATTAGATTTTATTGAATTATTGATTATCAAATGGTGAAATCCACTCATCACAGCAGCAACAGATTAAAGGGCAAGAAAAGAAAGTACATGCATAAGGACAGTGGAAAAGACTAATAATAATAATAATAATAATAATAGCCTATAAATAATACTGTTGGCTTTTAATATCTTCGGTGTGATTTTTGCATTTTGCAAATTCATCCCATCGGCCACATTGGACCATCTGGTGGGCCTGTTTTGGCCCATGGGTCATATATTTCACACCCCTGCTCTAAAAAAAGCCCATTAACAGACTTATATATACTCGTTAGTCTAGAAATATCAATACTAAAAACTACCCTGGATGAAATACTCTCCAGGGCAAAGGTAAAAAGAAAGAAAGAAAGAAAGAAAGAAAGAAAGAAAGAAAGAAAGAAAGAAAGAAAGAAAGAAAGAAAGAAAGAAATACTTGAGAAAAAGACTTTTATTTATTTCATGACTTTATTAAGCCATTTTAACATAATATTAGATATTATTAAACTAAATACACATACATGTATATACATTTATATGTACTTTTTTTTTTTTTTTTTTTTAGCCACCAAACTGTGCACTGCACCTCTACTACTGATAAAGAACATATGAAAAGAATCGAGTGAATAGGATCTGACAAATGGAATGGACAAAAATCTCGGACAGAAGGACAGACAGAATCTATACGCCACCGCCTGCCCCAGATATATGAAAATAAATATGTGGACACACTGACAAATTCTGATTTCAGACTTAATTCTGCCTTTAGCGACATTAATGTTGACCAGTGAAATCTAATAGAAATTCTAAATATTAAAGCTATTCATTGGAGTCGTTCTTTTGCCAAATGTACGGTGACCGTTTGAGCCTGACTGAATGTGGATCTCTGGGTTTTGTTGTGTTTCTGTCCTACGTTTGCTCTGTGATGGGCTGACAGCGTATCCAGGTGCTCTGTTCTTCTCAATCAATACGTTCTGGGAAAAGCTCCAGGTCTCACTTCCAGCCAAAGGTGCAGCTGCTACTGTTACTGTAGATCTTATTTCAGCACAACACACAGTTTAGTGTAAGAGAGCAGACAGTCAGTGATCTCACCATGTTCTTGTGTGGACGTGGTAGCGGTACATGTGGTCCACCAGGCCGTACTTGTTGTTGCTGAGTGCCTTGTACCCCCCGTGGACGAACACACAACCGCTGGCCTTGTGGTAGACGCTGCTGTGGCCGTAACCCCCCTGGACCACGGCGCCGCCGGTGGACACGACCTGCCACGAGTTAGACCCTGACATACACACACACACACACACACACACAGATGCCTGATTTATGCAGCAGAGACATGAGACATGATCGTTTAAAAAGTTTCATACTTTGGCAGCTTCAGCTTTTCAGTTTCGTGCCAAAAAACAAAGCACTTTTAATTCCAAAAGGTGAGACAGAGCGAGAGAACAGAAAAGGAGGAGGAGGAGGGGAGAGTGAGCCAAACAGTGAGAGAGGCCAGAGGAAATTAGACTTTATTGAATTTAAAAGTACTCCTTTATTAGAGCGGTGCAGTGCATACAGATGAATTCAGGTGCACAGAAAAATCGAGTGTGGATTACATCATCACCCCCCCCACACACACACACACACACACACACATACAATACAACAAACAAATCCTCCATAGAAGGAACAGGAACTTCAAAAGCCTGAAAAATGTGCCGTCATCTGGAACAGTAAACCCCTGAGACCCTGTGTAGTACAGAGAGTAGAAAAAAAACAAAAAAAAAGGAAAAGAAACTGAGACACCAAGTGAACAAGGAAATGCTCACAGACAGAACACTTCCACGTAAATCTCAAAATTAATATCTGTACTAGTGGAATATGTTTAATCTGTCAGCCTCTTAAAATACATATATTTATGATTCTACGATTCTCTGCATGATTAATGTAAGTATTTGCTTTACCAATGTGAAAGAACAGTATAGTTTAGTTTAGTCTCATAAGAACAACAACAGTAATAATAGTAATAATAATAAAAAGAAAACTCTAAAGCCCCACAGTGCAACATGAACATTGTAGAAACAAATACAAAAAAAAAAGACTAAAACATAACTAATAATCATAATAATAATAATGTGTTGGTCAATTCTACTAAGTGTATGAAAGGAGAACATATTCAGAGAGGTACAGTACAGTTATAGAAATCCAGTGAAAGGGGGAAAAAATGCAAGAAAGAACAAGAGAAACGGCTACAAAGCGAGGGACAGGTAAGAAGACATGACAGGAAACTTTGCAGGTCAACCCTAGTTTCATCTCTTACAGCTAATTGCTGTGAACCTGCTTCTCTGAGTGGCCATTAAATCCTTTTACCTCATATTTTACACTCCACTGGTACTCCCCTCTGTTCATCTCCAGGTTGCACTGACTCGTAGCCAGTCCCTCTGAAGCCTAATGATGCTCAGTGCACACTCGCACGGTGACAATGTCAGAAAGAGAGGTGGTGGAGATGAAAGTGATAAACACAGGAGGGACGAGAAGGAAGGAAAGGTGAGGAAGAGGAGTCGGAGAAGATGACGAAGGGGGCCGAGGAGGAGCAATGACAGGGTGGGAGTGGGTGGGTAGGGAAGTGTGGGGGTCAGGGACGGAGGCCGGCACATGAAAAGAAAATGAAGGGAGGCAGAGAAGGAAAAGAAAGAGACAGAAGGAGGGATGAGAAAGAGAGAGAAAAAGAAAATGAAAAGAAAAGGGATGACAGTGAGGGAATGCAAGGATTCATTAATCATTGTCTTCTCTCAGACACCCCAGCCTGGGTCCCACCTCTGCTTAATGACTGCTGTTAGTGTGTGTGTGTGTGTGTGTGTGTGTGTGTGTGTGTGTGAGTGCGTGTGTGTGTGTGTGTGTGTGTGTGCGTGTGTGTGTGTGTGTGTGTGTGAAAGGGAGAGTAAAAACCTGCAATAATTTCAAGTTGGTTATTGGAGGGCTGATAAGCTTAGCTTTTCTCCTCCTCTCTGTCTCACTACAACCAGACTGTCACTGGATTATTGCATTGATGAGCGTCCATAGTGCTCATTAATGGACATTTATAAACATGCCAGTGTTAGCCAAGCTGGCTAACTTACAGCTGCAGTCAACTGGCATGGTGTCATCAATGCTGGGATAGTGAAGTGTGTGTGAAATTAGAAGCTGTAGAGGAGCGGAGTTGAGAGAAAATGGTTGGGAAATGTTTACCAAGTCTCATGATCCCAGGATATTCTACTTTTTTAAGTTTGAGAGATCCTAAGCATTAGAAAATGGCATTGTTAGAAGAAGTGTGTCTGAAGCTCTCTTTGATAGTGTCTTGTAAGAAGAGGAGAGGAGCATGATGTTGGTTAAGACTTTAGACATAATGTAAGGGAATCTAAGGCCTACATGGACTACATGGTGTACAGTGTTCAAAGATCAATAAGTTCTCCTATTGGGACTGTACTTTTTATTTTTTTAGGTATAAGTCAGTAACACTAATTACCAGCTAAGTAGCCTGGTTTTGAACGACAGGGCCCCTGCTATCACATGCAGTTAAGATATAATATTTAACAGAATCCAACTACAAGCTTTCCAAATGCTGTAATTAATGAAGCATTGTGTAATGCATATCTCAGCATGGGACCCACTTTAAAGTCTCTCTTTTTCAAACCTTTATTGCACATGGATGGACTTGGGTGTACAGGTGCCGTGTAGGAATATTTCAGTATTCAGTGATATGCTGCTGAGCCTGGGAGTTCCCGGATTTAGTTTTGTAAAATGAAAAATAAACATGCTGAACAGCATTCAAACAAAGTTAAGGGTTGGTGTTTGTATGATTAAAATTTTTGACACCAAGATTTTCATTTTTACAGCAAATGAATATCGGTTCCAATTATTGGTTATCGGCCTTCATGATTACTAATAATCAGTATCGGCTCTGAAAAAAACATATCGGTCAACCTCTGCCTCATACAGAGCTGATCTCACTCACAGTAATATTTCATATTATTCTACTATTATTTCTGAAGAAAGAATTGATGTGACCCCTGAGCAGCTCCTGTGTCATACTTCTTCCCAGGAATTCTGTCAGTCTAAGATTTTTGTCCATCCCATATCTTGGACACTATTCACCTGATATTTTTCACTTTACTGGACTTGGCTCAGCTTTGGCACCAACACAGTGCATTTCCACTGTAATAAATTGTAAACTATTGTGAAGATTTTTTAAAAATGAGAATAAAATTGATGAGATTCAATTTCTGTGCTCTATTTATCACAACAGACCCTGCTTGAAAATTAGCAGATTTATAGACTCTGTGCTAGCTTGGCTTGGTGTCCCAGGTTGAAAATGATAATGTCACAGTAACGGCCAGCATGTGATCTGCATGACTTGAAGACATGTTTAGTATTGCTTCAGCTCGTTTGGAACCTCAGTGAAGGTGATAATAGAAATAGTACCTAATAGTGCTTGACAGTCTGTACTTTCATGCAGTGGGGAAAGAAAAACTGCTTGAGAGTGGAGTTGTTTTCAGCTGATACCATCAGTGGAAACAAGGTGCGAGTTTTACACTCCCCAATGTTTTAATCATGCAAACGCCTTGATGAGCTGCTTCGAAGAGGTGAGGCCACAGTTACTTTGAGGCTGGTTTTGTGTTTTTGGCTTTAGATCAATTCTCAGATAATATTTTTTAGTTACTCTTCTCTAGTTCAGTGCAGAGATGCCAGATGTTTCAGAAACTTTGCTTTGTGATTTGAAGGCCACAGCTGTAAAGTAAGGAGTGAAGGATGATGTTAGTTTTTTGACATGTTTATTTTATTTTTGAGTCTCAGATGTTTCTTAGGCTATGTCCATGTTGGGCAAATTAAATTGTATCTTACCCTTACCAGATGTTACCCTTTGAAATAAGGGCACAGATGAGATTTACTGTTTTTAGATGTTTTTAAGTCTCAGCAAAAAGGGGCTTAACCCTTAAAAACCTGCAACTATTTTTGTGGTAACCTCCAAATGAATATTTCTCAACATTTAACCTTTCCTAAGTGATTTATCATTATTTATTATCATTTTTCCTCTGCATTATTAAGTAATATACATGTGTTTCCCTTTATTTAATTCACTGATCATGTAAAGAATGCAGCAGAGAAACTGAGGCAAAAATGACTTGTCATTAACTGAACATAAAAAAAAGTATCTACAACTACTGGGTTTTACTGGTGAGTCAGTGTTGCAGAAAATGATGCACTTTCTATAACTCTGAATGTCCAAATGAATCACATCTGATCCTGCTGAATAGCTGAGAAACTGGAAAATTTAAGGAAAATGGTAGGATTAGTGGTTCAACAGTTGTTAGATAAGTAGATGTTTTTGGATGGCAGTTTAGGTCTTTAAGGGCTAATCCAGATGTATATTAAACACAATATTAGTTTTTGGGGGGTGGGACATGTAGACAGGACCCCCCCCCCTCGGCCACGCAGGCGGACGGGTCACGTTGACACGCCAGTTGTCGGTGCATGGACCCACGGTCTGAGGCTCCGTCTGCGTAATTTCTGAGTAATGACACCAGAAAGGTCACGGGGGTCGCTTGGAGCCTATCCCAGCTACATACGGGCGAAGGCGGGGTACACCCTGGATATTTCACCAGTTCATTGCAGGGCAGGATAAAGCAGGTTCAGAAAATGAATGAATGAATGACACCATAAAGGTCCTTTTGAGCGCTGGCCCTTTAAATGCAAATGAGCCACTTCATGCCCCACCCCCTCCAGGTAGTTGACCGTGTTGTCTGTCCCATTGAGTCACTTGTCTTTGTTAATGCAATCAACAACTGAACATTTTAGGTAATCTGCTCGAAGTTTGGACATATTCTCAATTTGTACTATAAACGCTGCTGTTGACAAACAATTACGTCGTACTCAGAGAAATGTTGGTCGAATATCTTTACCTTATATGTGCAAATGTCGTGACGTAACTAGTTAATAGACGTAACAAATTATGAAGAAATTAAAACAGAAATCCACTTGATTTTTGCCAAAATTAATATAAAGATAGCTTTGCAGCACCTGGAGGGTTATTCTTCTTTTGCAGCCTCTTTTGTCTCTTAACAGGGAGATTTAAAAAATGCAGAAATAACATCAGTGTTGTAGTATAATATTTGCTTCATTTCCCAATCATCTGCCTGACTGAAATACATTTCTTTTCATTAATGTAGTTAATTATGTTGTAGGATGTGCTCATGTGTGAGCTGCTGGTCAATTAAGTGCTTCTTTATTGTTCAATCACCTCTTCAGTTCGTCTCACATCTATGCTCTACCATAGGCACATTAAAGGTTCATTACATGCAGTATCTTCCACCATATCTAAATGCTGTAAAGACTTTATCAACAAACGCTGCAACTATAAAACCGGCTGCGGTAATGAGTCTGTGAAAGCATCAGACAGTGACTGCAAGAAAACACAGATGGCAAGGCTGCATGTGAGAACTTTCTTTAACAGTGTTTTTGTCAGTGTGTGAAAATCGAACCGAAGTGGAAACATTAAATAAAGATCAGGTTATATTTAGATTCTGCTGTTGCTACTCAGGAGAGAAAAGTTGCAAGCTCTAGCAGAAAAGACTCAAACTGATTGAAATTAACTGGAGATGTGAAGTTTGTTTCATCAGCCTGGTATTAAACTGTAACATTTAAGGGTGTTTCTTATCTAGCTTTTCCACGACATACCTACATGCAAACCTGAAATAATAGCTACAGAACACATGCTTTAATTCAAATAAACTGAAAGTGAACCTGCACTGGTCATGCTTACGTTATTAATTGAGCTTTGTGTATTACTTAAAAGCAAGAGAGGCACAAATTCAGTAAAAAAGTAGCTATAAATTGATCACACTGGACCTTTTTATTTCATGAATTATGGGTGAGGTCAGGACGTATGGAGAGCAGCCAGAAATGATGTGATGATTCCGGGTGATGGAGTGCGAGCAAACCTAACTGCTGTTATTAACAAATTGCTAAACAAGGCTGTCTTACATGTTGTAGTTAAGACTTAGACCTGTTTATATTAAGAAAACAACAATAGATTGGTGGGGAGGAGGTTTTCAGTGTGGAGTTTCTGCGTGGGTTCTCTCCCAAAGATGCAAGATACACACCTCAGTAGCTGACTTGTTCTAAATCGCTCTTAGATGTGAATGTGTGAGTGAATGGTTGTTTGTCTGTATAGGTCAGTCCTGGGATGATCAGCTGACACGTCCAGGGTGAACCCCGCCTTTGCCTGGTGTTAGCTAGGATAGGCTCCAGCATCCCCATGAACCACTGGAGGAATATCAAGTTCTGAAAATGAATGAATGAAGAACAATAGAACAAACTGATACAATTATATGCGATACATGATAGTATGAAATGACAAAACAAAGAACCCTTAGTTCAGTGAGATGGGTCCACTGGCTTTGCATCGTTATCTGTCCATGTTGTTCCCCCAACTATACCATTTATGGCCAAAATGTGTTTTTCAAAATAACAACCACTACCTTTGACCACCAGTGCATCTCTTAGTCAAGTGAATATTTGTTACAGATTTGAGGAAATTCAGCCTGGTGTATCATAGTTTAAATCAGGGCTGGGTGATGTGAAAAAAAGAAATCACAATAATTTTTTTTCATATCAGATGATATCTATATATATCACGATATAAATCAAATCACTATTTTTGTCAAGCTTAAATTTTCCATTACTCATAAGTTAGTTGTGAAGACATCAAAAGGTTATTTTTGATTTAAATATGATTTATTTTCTGTCAGAGGTCAAACAGGACAGATGTGCTGAAGAACATTGTACAACTGTTTCAGATAAATAAAACAGGTAATTATATTTAGCATAACATGCTCGCACTTGAAAACTCTCGGCTTGACTTCTGCAAATCTTCAAAATATTGACTGTCACTGATATGTTGATTTGCTATATGTAAAATGTAAAGACTGTGAATGAATACTGGAATTGGTTTGTGCAATAGATGTATAAAGGAATGCAAGATTTATCTAAAACAGTGCATACAGTGATAAAGAACTAATGTAAAGGAACCATAAGTATAAGAGAAATAAATATACAATGAGAAATAATTTAAAGTGTTTAGGTACTTGGCATGTTTAAGAGATCACTTGAGTTGTTGTTATGCATTTTAATAGTCAATAAGAAATAAATTGTGAATGACAGAATCCACAAAGTGGGATAAGTGTAATAAAGATTTGTCATATTGAGGCTTGACTATGATTTATTTAAGAGAAAACATGTCAAGGAAGTGTAAAGGGTGCGTTTCAAGTTTATTTGTTATATAAAGTACATTTGCTCTATGTATGTTCATTTAAAGTAAGGTGACAGAAGATCATTATTGATTAATGTGCTGACAATTGTGACATCTATTCATTAGTTTCATGTAAAAAAAATAAATAAATACAGTATAGTTAAAATTTTTCTCAGGAAAAGGTAATTTGCATAATTTACTCTTTTTAATGTAATCATAGATCCAAAATCCCAAATCACTTAATTGATTCTCACATGAGACAAAAAAGTGTTTAGGTCTTACAAAATGTGGAATCTATTAAAATTATCCAAAATGGCTTCTTCAATGAAGTTATGAATGAATGAACCATTGCATCTTAAGCTTTAACTGATTATTGTTACAGCCTGCTCCAAAGCAAGTTGTTTATTATTGGGATTAAATACAATTAAATATGTTTAATGTAGAAAGGAATACACGACGGTACATTTGAAAAGTGACTTCATTAACTGAACTGATGATCAAATAGTCAGAAGTATTTTTCTCCACAAAATCAGCTCTACACATTAGGAAACTGCAGACCACATGAACATCTGCATGTTCTTCATCTCCTGTTATTCACAGACAGATTGGAATATTTTTGCAGCTGTAGCGAAGACTGACAGCCTAATGTGATGTTTAGTGTCTTTGAAGTCTGCAGGTTTCTGCTCATCTTACACACTATTCATATCAATATTTTATTGTCAGTCTGTTTCTCAGAGAATCAATGGTGGAGGAGGTGATACCGTCTCCTCCTCCTCCACCTCCCCGTTTTCTTGTTCTTAGCTTCTCTTTACATCATAATGGGCTCCTTTCTCTGCTCTAATGGCCTTCTTCTCACAGAAATGCCTCAGTCGATTTCACACAATATCAGTGATGATTTACCACAGGAGCCTGGTAATTGGGGGAAATATTACTGTTCAAACACTCCTGTCGCAGAAAGGCTCTCAGTGTGTGCGATGGACGCAAATAGAGAACTGTCAGAATTATCCAAAGGGGCATTTTACTTACAATCCATCACTCTGTGCTTCACTTACTGGCCTTAAGTGTCTGAAATAGGTTCTTCTTCAATATTTAGAGTTCAGATCTGGGTTGACTTGACAGAGTGGGTCCTTCTGTCAGACAAATGTGATAACAAATCTCAGGTAAGAGATCAGGCACATTGTTGGAGAGAAAATACTTCCAAGTGAAAAAAAAACACCAATTATGCTGCAAAGAGGGTTCTTCCCATTTCCATGTCTAAGATCCAACACATGTTGACACTGGGCCTGTTGCCTGTTGCCTGTTGGTGAGGTCTCTCTGAGATTATATTAATCCAAGCTGCAGAATCTTCAGTCCTGAAGCCTTTTCTTTGGTATAAGTCAAACATGAAATCATCCCATTAAAGCAGAACATAAATCCCACATTTGTGTTGCTTGTCAGTCAGTCAGATCCTCACACCCTCCCCTTGTCAGGATGTCAGAGCACTCCAAATGATTTGCTCCTGTAGTTATCATTTGTTATAATTGTGCTCCTCATTTGTGACAGCATTAATTCACGGCTTTTTGACAGATGATTAACGTACGTGCCAAAGGCAAGAGGGTGATTGTTTTCGCTGATGTCCATTTGTATTTCTGTCTGTCAGAACAATAACTCACCAAAGGATGGATGTGGAACTTGAAATGTGTATTGAGTGGACTGCACTGGAACTGTTTAGTTTTTCTCAAATTTATCTTAAGGGTTGCATCTGAAGAGCTACTGTTTGTCCTGTAAAGATATTCTGCTCACACAAACTTCCTGTAACCATTAAAGGCTCTTTATCATTTCAACATGTTGTGGAACACTCATCATGTGCTGTTGTTTTTGAAATATACTTGCTGATTTTACTTGATTGTCCTTGCTGCATATGCAGTTACACAAATGTTAATGACATAAGACTTATGATTAGCTTTCACTTACAGCCATTTTACACCAACATGGAACCAGTGCTGTGCTGGTTTGTCAACATAAAGATAATTGGTTCAGAACCTGGGACTTTGGTTCCCAGCTGGAACTAAAATATAGTACACTGACTGGCCAAATAAGTCCCCACATGAAATTAATTGAAAAATAGTTGACATCCTCCCAACAAAGCGTTCTTTAATCACAACTGATGCAATGAGTAGTTTCTCATTCCTGAAATAGCCATCAGTTTGATACAGAGCATAAAGACTGATGGAACATCAGGGTGAAAAAAGGTGGATGAAGTGATTACCCATCATGCTTAGTGGCTACAGTACAAGCCTGTGGGGGTAGTAGGGGTTACTTCAGTTGGTCAGGTCTGAGTTTATACAACATTATCCCAAAAAATGTAGAAAATAACATTTGTGAGATTGCATAGTCCTCTCAAAACAATGAAATGGTGAGTGTGTGTTATATTTAAATTCCAGCCCAAATAAATATTAGATGTAGGATTTTCGGGGAGTCAGAATATGTTGTTTTTTCCTTGAACTGAAGTGTTAAACATTAGGGGTGTGTCTCACATGGAGCCTGAAGTTGTGCATTTGTCTTTATGTAACTGGCTCCATCCACCGTTATGACATTTAAGCAAATATGTATAGATGCTGTTGACGTTTTGATGCATCTAGCTTAAGGATAAATAGGCAGCTCCAATTCTTGATTCTGATTGGCTGGGCCATGTTTGTAGCCCTGGTAAAATACTCTATAAATACATAGGTTACTGCTTTGCATCAGTATTACTGTTCCATACATATCATGTGAATGAATGGTGTCTAACAATGTCCCAAGCTTTACTTAAAAATAGTTTCCATTGTTGTCATAGATGGGTCTGCCTTAAACACCTACTAATTTGTTCTAGTTTGTGAGGCCCAGACTACCCAGAATGCAACATGCTCAGTAGAAACTGCTGTTACAGCTTTATTCTGTCCATTCAGAAACTTCGCCTCTAATTATTTTCCAGTGAAAACAGCAGAGGAGGTTGTCACATTTAGCAGCACCTAAAGATAGTTGTCAGTATCATTAGGCATTGCACAGCTAACTGCCAAATGTTGATTAATTGTTAGTCAGTAGATTGCAGACAAGTTGTAATTATCACTAAGTTGTCAGTTGGTAATTATGTTGTCAGATATTAGATGATCTTTATATTTGTATTATTTGTTGCTTAATTGTTAGTTTTCAACTTTCATTTATCTGTGTTTTATTTATCATTGTTTGGAGAAAGTGGGCCTATTATCAAATTAATGTATAGCACAAATATAAGATCGTTGGACTTACAGGCTGCACAGGCTCCACTGTAGTCGTGATATTTCAGAGCTGAAGAGTTTCTGTCTATTCTCTGTGGAGTCTTTGTTGCATCTGGTACTTACATATGCCACACAGACGTCACTCTCTAAATAATGCAGAAAATATACTTTTAAGGGAGCTTTGCAAACACCAGACCTTCAAAATAATTCAGGTTTTCTTTTAGTTTTTCAAATGTTATGACCTGAAATATTGGATAAGAACTGATCTGAGTCCAAACCTTGGATGTTAAACTGCATCCTGATGAACGTGTTCATTTTCTAATGTTTCTTCTCTCCTTCTTCCTTATTTTATACTCTCAATCTTCCACCCCCGCACTGTCACTCTCCATCTCTTATTTTCACTTCTCCTGACACCCTTCGTTTATCCATTTATCTCTTCCTCCTCCCTCTTGCGGTTCTGCCCTCTCTGCCTCAGCAGAATCTGCAGCATAGATGTTTACCTGGTTACCTTCCCATTCACCTCATTTTCTTTTCCCGCTGAACCTGCACCTGCCTGTCATCTGAACTCTCAGCACTCAACACACACACAAACAGAGAATCATGTCATTTCTGCAACTCAGCATGCTTTAAGTGCCATTAGATAGTATAAGCTACAAATATAAGTGTTCAGGAAACTATATAATTCAACAATTTAGTCTTGCCATATATAACCTTCTGTTCACTGTGAAGAAGCGTTTAATAAATGACATGTGAGATTACTGTTTGTATTGTATATTACAAAGACTTACAGTGTATCTTCCTCCATTATGAACTTACTTTATCCACTGCATGATTCTGAAAAGTAATATAAAGTTGAAAAGAGCAGAGAGTTTGGTGAAAAGGGGCTGATGTGGGTACATGTGACAGGAATATGAGAAGCGCAAGAAACCAATGGAGAAACACATGCGGGTCTGAAAGGGTCAGTTTTTGTGCTCCTTTACAACCTAAAAATTGCAAACTAAAGTAATCATAATCACTTTAAGTAAACACTATACTCAGAATATTCTCATTATGTTATCTTTCTAACATCTTTGTTATTTGTCGGTATATATTATACATGTGAACAAATCAACTGTCTACTTTTAACCCGACACTAGCTGAACACACACCAAGAAGATGCCATGTCAGGCATCCAGGGAGCAAATATGGGGTTTACTGCCTTGCTCAAGGGCACATCAACTAACAGTTTCTCTGCCGGAATCATACCAACAACCCTTCAGTCACCCTTACTATTATAGAGTCCTTTCTGATTGGGAATTGGAGACCTTAATTGCTCTTCCAATCTGCCAGACTCAGGCAAATCCAAATTTAGTCGACACAGCGGTAAGTCACAAACAAATGTAGGTTCTGTCAAATGAATGTGGTTCTGAATAGAGCAATGTATTGGCTTCAGTTTTATCTGTCGGAGAACAAAGGACATTTGGCACACTGCCACCGAAGGACAGAATGTTAGCTCACCTCTAAGTAGTGTTAGCTTTTTATTTTTAAGAAATTTTTAAAAATTTTTAAGAATAATCAGAAATGGTTAGATCTATGTCATTATTTAGATGGCATAAGGAATATAAAAGTAGCAAGTTTATCCATTTGCACCTACTGAATGATCATCAATATGTTTCATATCACCAACATTGATGTATTCCATCACAATTGAGTCATGAATTTAGTTTACAGCTTCACTTCAAATATATCAAGTTACCACCTTGAAAGTCCTTTGATCCGCTTCTTTGATTGGGATCAAATGCTGACTATTTTTTTTGTTTGGGTCGGATCACATTCTCATTGCACTTTTTGTTAGTGGACCAAAATTTGTAAACAGAAGCATGCATGTGATGAACTGTTCTGGCATTGGACAGAAAAGTCAGGGGTGGGGTGAATCCGAGATGGCTGAAAACAAGTGTTGAGGTCCTATGTTCAGTTGTCATTTTTGGAATATATATTCTATTTTTACAGACACAAGTTTATGACAACAATGTTAACTGTCAAGAACAGCTCATTCAGAGCCAGTTTCGTAATATGGACATTTGACCAAATGTCAATGAGACATTCAGTCTCATCATTGCTACACGTCTGTCCACAGCTCATGGTGGCTGCTATTAGCTCTGACTACCCGTGAACCTTGGCTACTTCCAGCAGCTACGGTGGCTCATCAAGCACAAAAAGGACCATGGTTCCTTGGTTTGTTTCAGCTCAAGGCCAGTTATATTCACACCAGAAGTGAACTGGCCCAAAGTCTGCCTGTTTGATTAGAATCAGAGTTTGCATGTTTGTATTCGCACCTAAAAAAAAGAAGTCTGGACTTTCCGGGAAACAAATTCTGGTTTGTTTTAAACAGACCAAACGAAGTAGGTCTGAATACACCCACTGGTGCTGCACATCAGTGACTCCCATTTGGAGCTGAAAATGTGCTTCTGCTGAGATAAACATAATGTCTTTCAGAATGTAGGAGGCAGATAGTCACACAGGAGCCAACACATCTTCCAATCGCTGACCTAAAAGTTTGTATTCTGCAAATCAGAGTTTGGGCACACGTAACAGGCAATGAACAGGAAGTGTATATATATCTGTTATCGTTGCTGTATTTTTGTCCAACACTCAATTGCCCATTTATGCTCATGAATCCATTTTTAATTAATGTTGTTTAATTTAATTAATGTTGCTTACAGAAAACAACCCAGAAGTGCTGCATTTACATTGTGTTTCTTCAAATAAATGAATATGAATGCATCAGTCTTTGTTTGTTCCCTGTTGTTGCAGTGAAATTTGATATGCAGTTAGGTTTTAAGCATCATCAGTATGAGATCAGAGTACAAATTCCACAAAGGCAGAGTGCAGGTCTAGGCACGTGACTTCAGCCTTAATAATTTTTATATTACATCCAGAAGTTTGAGCCATTAATTGTTCAGTGTCACTGCAATCTCTTCAGTGTGTGTTCTCGTCCAACAGCTCTGCTCATCTAATGTTTAGCCCTCACAGTCGGATGAACATTTCCATGTCACTGAATGTTTTTGGGGGGTGAGTGCTAACTCACTGCGCTCTTTACTCCCACACTGTTTCCTGTTTAGTGAACACAGCTCTGAGGAAAATGAGCCTTCACGTCGGCCCGCAGGCTCAAATCTCCTCTTAAAACCGCAACCGAGTGCAACAGAAAAGCAGCCCCTCCTGATGCTGTAAGTGCAGCAGAGCATCACACAAACAGATTCATGTTCACACCGACGATTCATTACACAGCACTCAACTGTATGGAGCTTTTTCTCATGTATAAGATCATTTATTTAGATAATTCAGCTTTGGACAGATTTATCTGTTTGAATGTGCGTGGGTGTTATATCTAATCTGAGGAGCAGAACAGATAAATTGAGAGAAATAAGAAGAAAAAAGGACAGATTTTTCCAGCCTTTTCCCTTTTTCAGTCACACTCTGACTACATGACGGTGTTTTGCTTTGGCTCTTCATCAACCTTTTCATCACTAAGCCTATTTCAACATCATGTTGAGTAATGTGATCCATGTTTGTTTGAGGAATAAATTCTGCTGCTGCTTCTTGGTCAGGGACAGGACTTCCCTTGCGGCCGTCTGACTCCACAGCAGGCCTGAAGGACCGCCTCACCCTCCATCTATTATTCATGAAGGGAGATAAGGAATCAGAAAACGGAGAGACACAAAACAAATCTGCTCTGAGCACACCGACCTCATAATAAAACAATAAAATAACTAGTAGTTTATCAATTTTTGACCCGGCAGAATCAGCCATGCCAACATTTCTCTATAGGATTAATGTATTTGAAGGACGGAAAGATGAATCAATTATGAAAATAGACTCATGTTTCAGTTTATTTTATGTTAGACTCAGAGAGGAGGTGAAGTATGAAAACTGAAATGAGGTGCACTTCAGTCTGTCACGTCCTGTTTCCCCATTGAGTTGATTTTCCAGCACAAAGAGCCTCACTGTCATCTGGAGCTGTATCTGACTGGCTTTTAAAGCCCATTTCCTTTCCTGCTGCTCCATAAAGAAGCCAGTGTGAAATGAACAGTTTTCTTCTTCTCAGCGAGGGCACAAGTTTTTTGGCTGCTTTGAGCCTCAGCTCAACGAGGAGCTGAGGAAGCCCAAAGCAATCTTTTGAATTTTAAGGAATCCCTTTTCACTGAGCATTGGAGCAGCACTAATGCCATGAGACAGCGGCAGTGGCGTTGAGGCTGTTGGGCGGTGGGCGGACGGTGGAGTGTTTAGTTTTCATACAGATCAAGTACTTACCGAAGTCGCCACAGGCTGCTCCTCTATGTTCTTCATCCTCTTTAACAGAAAATGGTTTGTTTGCTGGGGAAGCTGCGGGGAACCATTCTCATCAAGCTGATGGCTCTTAGAGCTGATGTATCCTACAGCCCCTGAATGCCTCGTGCACACATGCTTATGGTCATAATGTGGCCATTATACTGAGTGTAGTCTCAGCTGAATGATCCGATTGGTCAAACAGCTGAAAGAGCCGGTCACAAAGCTTTAATGACAGCACTGACTCTCCTGCTAGTTGCCATGACAGCTATTGTAGTCACGATGTCGATCAGGAGGTCATTTTCGCTACTTCCTGGGGTTTTAGTAAGTTTTAATAACAACATGATGCTCATGTTGTAGAGAAACACAAAACCATTTATCAATTTGAAAGTTTGTTTTTGACTTGGGGATGTAAATGTTGGACATGAAGGGAAAAAGTGGCAGGCAATTAACTCTGCAACATGTAAAATTGTAATAATGTAAAAACAAGTATGTTTTTCAAAGCACTGACAGGTTTATGTGTTTTGGTTAAAGTCCTAATATCTTCCCCAGTCATATCTGATGTTAGTCTTCCTACATTTAGAGCCACATCTTGTGACCTTCATTCCTTTAGATGGAATTTACTTTGTTGTCAGGGAGATGGTTTTGTTCCATTGTATGATTGTACGGAACACAGAGCATCAGCTAACATGATGTCACCTGCACTGAAATCCTCCTGACTACAGAGCCTCAGGTTGTTTGACAGATTCACAAAGTGTTAATTTACTTGTCCGATTGTTTTTGTAATTTTATTTACACCTTTGTGCACCTTTTCATTGATGCAAATTATGAAATCTTGATAACATTAAAAAAGTAAATGAAGAACATGTAAGTGGTTTTTGAGTTTGTTGGAGGGGTGGCCCCTCTTTTAGGTACAGGCCCAGGTTTTTCTGGCATGTAGCATGAGGTGCTGTCTGGGAACTCTAAAGGCCCTACAATAAAGCTAGAACAGATTAAAAAAAAAAAAAAAAAAAGCTTAATTTAAAAATGAAACTTGTTGAAGAAATCATTAAATCAGTAAGTTATTTGAAATGCTGTCCATTCTGTTTTTACGTGTATTTGGCTTAGATTACGCCAAAGGGCTATGCCTAGGCCTTTTAACAGTAGGGGAAACCCTGCGAGCTGGTTGGAGTCATCCTCCTGTTCAGAATTACGTCGTTTTATGTATGTTCACTCTCCCCATACTTGTTTGTGTTGCCTTCGTGCAATTTCTTGCAGGCATCGGTTTTGTGTGTAAAAACGCAATGCATAGTCATGCAAAAGACATATATATTGCCTAACATGAAATGCAGTGTTCAAGGGCACAAAGACTGTTTTATAAATCATGAAAAGATAAATGTCAATTCTTCAAAGTTGTTTTTTTTTTTCTTTTGATGAGGGCAAAAAAAAAAGTTTCAGATGTACTGTACTTTAATGTGACCTTGGTTCTTAGATGAGTCGTGGCTCAGATCTAAACCTAGTGCAGCTTCTCTCAGCTGAATACCTGCTTGTTTTAATCACACTTTGCCTCTCTGGACCTTAACGGAGGATTTAGTATGTGAACACAGACAGGCAGGATCAGAGCCGACGCCTTCATTTGTCCTCCGGTCTGTCCTCTGCTGTTTCATTAGTCACTGGCTCAGCTCTCTCTACACCTGTTAAACACACACAGTTAAAATCCACTGTAGTTATGAGAAAACAATGCCAGACTCTGGAGTACTTAGGACTGTTTTCTTTTCATTCTGCTAAATAACCAGGTCTCCAGAGAGGAACTGCAACCTGGGCAGAGTCTATGAAAATGAAAATGAAAACAAAATTACTGTCAGGTCGCATTGTTTGCTTCCAGTCTCAGAGGGATTTTTTGGTCTTAATAATGGTTCTAATTCAAATAGCACATTTGTGTTGTTTGTTCTTGTGAAGACTAGAGAGTGCTGCTGCACCAAAATCTGTGTACTATTGTGTATTATATATTATGCATCTTGTCATATTATATCATAGTGATACCACATGAATCTGGTTTCTTGGTTATCTTGGAAAATGCATACATTACTGTTGACACAGATATTTTGCGTTGTGTTGCTGCAATCCTGAGCATGTTTTACACACAGTTGTTTGTCACTTCACATCTGTATGTTACACGTTTGTACCCTTTGAGGCAGTGAAGGAGGATATTGCTATTGCTCACATCTGTGTCTCCATATATGTAATCAGCATAAATTGCAAATGATGCATCAATCTTTATTTAATTAAATATAGGGATGGAAATCAAACCTTTTCCAGTTGAGTACCACACTGGTTCCAAATTATTCTATGCATCGGCGTCATATAATTCCAAACTTTTTATTGATGCTGGTGAAGGTTTCTGATGGTGACGTCAAACAATAATTCCAGCAAACAAGAACTCAGAGCAGAAAGGAAGAAACTTCAATTCTAAATATTTGTCTTGCAATGACAAGTACAACTGCTTCCAAGCAAACTGCACATCCATTTATAAGAGTAAATATTTGGGGCATTTTGCATTACAGGTGCAGTCATATTGATCTGACTGCAATACACTTACAGGGGCAAGAATGAATCTGGTCAGTAGTCAGTGAAGGAATCTGTAAAGAGTTGGACCAATAAGCTAAACATTAACGGTAAAACCTTATCAACCCTCATCCATAATTAATTCACAGCCTTTCCACAGTTATGTAATTGCAGAGGCTAGTTAAGTCAGTCATGGAGCACTAAAAAGCATCACACTGAACTAAAATAAGCAGACCAGGGGTTTAAGGCGAGGCAAGTTAATTTTGGTAATTCAAAGTGCTTTACAAGTACAAGACAAATTAAATATAGATAGACAAGAAAGATGAACCCATAAAGACCCAGTGTTACTTCTGTTGCAGTTCCAAAATGATTTTTACTCTATATTTAACCTCTCTTATTTGATTTATTACCATTTATTGTAATATTTATTCTTTATTTTGCATTTTTTTCCAGTGAAAATCAAGTGTTTTCCTACATTTTAATTTATTGATGATGTAGATGTTCTTTAAAGCTCAGATTAAAGTTGAGGTTATTGTATCAAAAACATAGAAAACTGAAGAAAAAGTGACTTTTTCAGCAAATATATCAATAGGCTAACTGAATATAAAAAGTAGTGTGTCAATTCACTGTCATTTATTAAAACTCCATGGGTTTTACTGGTACATCAATGTTGCAGAAGATGACAGTGTTTCCACATTCACTACGGAGCCTCTGAACGTCCAAATGGGTCATATCTGATGACCATGAAAAGACGACAAACTGCATTTTACACCAATTATTTACATGGATTAATAGAATTAGTGGCTCAACAGGTATTAAACATTTTAGATCAGTAGATGATTTTGGTCAGCAGTAGATGTTTTGGTCTTTTGGTGCAGATAAAACCATGTCATCTGGCATATACATAACCAAAATGTTTTCAGCTTGGATTTAGACATTGTCAGAGTCGGGGTTTGTCTAACCTAATGTCATCACAGAGACTATTCCAGATTTTGGCTGCATAAATCTGAAATACTGCGTTTCCCTGTTTTCAACACCACAACCAAATTCATTATCTGAATCACTTAGGCCACGAGAGAGTCCCAAGGATGCCGGAGCCTTGTCAAATATGGACATACAGACTTGTCAAGTATGCATAGATTTTCAGCTGTTTTAAAATAATTCCACTAGGAATGTCTGTCAGTCAACATTTTCAGCTTAACTGAAAAGCAAGATTTTATTCATTTTTTTGCATCTCCTCAGGTTATAACACTTGACAAATATTCTATTTTTGATTTCTTTGATGTTTCATGAGCAGCCAACCCTCTCATGGTCTTCAGTACCATCATACCATCCTGTTAAAAGGATCTTTTCCGATAATGAGATTGCTTCATGGAAAAGGTGGTAGCTCCCCAGTCTTCCCAGTCCGTCTCTCATCCTGGAATCATCCTCATGGGAATCTTCAGAATGGAGGCCTCAGGAGATCAGCTGTTAATCCACCCTTACACAGACTCAAACTTCTCTCAGAATCCGCGGAAAAGGGATTTAAAGGAAGCCTAAGCTTATACAGAATTCACTTTCTGACTCATTCTTCTGCTCTTTTACTATAATGCAATTAAAGGTCATATGGAAATGTGTACTTGGGCCTCAGATGGACTAAGCCCATCATATAGTCATATATGGTAAAGGCTCAGTGAGTTTCCTGAATTCCTGTGACAGTTGATAAGTGAGTGTTTGTTCATGATGACAGTCAGAACACATTTCTGTCAGCTGCCGGCTCGTCGTGACAGAGTTGAGGAAAAAAAAGCTAGGACCCCCCCCACCTCTGAGCAGCCTGTGAATCCCTGTCACTGCATGACTGAACCATTAGTGCACCAGCGCCATCTGCTGGATGACTCACTGTGACCAGAAAACAGGAACGCCAGCGTGGTGGAGGCAGTGATGGAATCAGTGCAGAATAACAGAAAATACATACTCCTTACCTTGAGTTACGTGCTGCTAATTAATTATGTAAAAGAGCACTGAGAATAATAACTGTTTAATACGAAGAACATCTCACTCTTTTACGTCAGCCATGGCTTACTGAAGTGAGTCGTTACAGCCTGTGGGACCTAGAAAGTAAGGTTTAGAAAGTTGTGTCAAAATAATTCTTCCAGTCATACAGGGTTGGTTTATTTCTTTGTTGAGTCGGTGATTTATCTAGTTGATGAGATTTTAGTTTGACATTATTTTCTACCATTTGGGGTTACAGCTCCAGTCCTTGAATCATGTTGTCTTATGCATGCTTCCATCTCCGTACAGTTCACCTCTAGCGCTACCTGACATTATCACTGATCTCTTTGTATGGTTCAGTAATATGCTTTACACTAGAAAGCATTCTGAGCAGAAACCTCCACCAAGGCACAGAAAGATCCCACATCAACTTACACTCTCCCAGCAGTCACACTGGCTTCATGGTGATGATGATCCTCAATAACATTGTGTTATGTTCAGTGTTACGCACCGATACCTACTGATAATGATTATTCAGATTTGCTCATGATATTAGAAGGCACTGTGATAGACAATAAGCCAAAGATTAGTTTGTGTGTACGAAATCTTGAGACAGTGTACATTTATGTGACTAAATTAGATTACTTTTTTTTTTTAATTCCATGTAGATCCAAACATCTACTGATGTAAAATGTATAATAACTTATGATCCACTAATCCTATCAATACATGTAAATAATGGGTGTAAAATACAGTTTGTCATCTTTTCATGGTCATCAAATATGACCCATTTGGACGTTCAGAGGCTCCTTATTGAATGTGGAAACACCATCATCTTCTACAACATTGATTCACCAGTAAAACCCATGGAGTTGGATCAATGACGGTGGATGACACACTTGTTTTATATTCAGTTGTTTATATTTTTGCTAAAAAAAAAGTCACTTTTTCTTCAGTTTTCTCTGTTTTTGATATAACCTTCAACTTTAATCTGAGCTTTCATGAGCATCTACATGAGCAGTGAATTAAATGTAGGAAAATACCTGATTTATACTGAAAAAACACGAAGTAAAGAAGATAACATTACAATAAATTGTGATAAATCACTGAAGAAAAGTTAAATATAGAGAACTAATCATTTGGGAACTGTTATCAAAGTAGCACTGGGTCTTTATGGGTTAAACAAAGCCTAAAAGATGAAAAGGAATTCAGTTTTTATTCATGTGTTCTTGTGTTCAAAGCCAATAAATTGCTGTACATTGTCCTCAGGTGTACAATGTGCAATTCTCTATGTAAAAAATAAATACATAAAAAAGGCTCAGATGCTTAGTCACAATTATTTGCATAACAATTTTTGGCCAATTTTGATTTATCATGACAGCTTGAACTGCACGGTGCAACATCTGCAATTTGAACTCATAAACATTTAACTTCATTTACTCAGTATCAAACACATCATGCAGATTCCTAAACGTTGAAGTGGGCTTGTTCAAGTGAACTGAAACGGAATCATCATCATCATTTACTGAACAGTTGAAGACCAGCATATAAACTGTATCTTTTATGTTCATAAAACACTGCTACTCAACTATAAAAGTTTGGTTTTAGTGTAGAAGTCTTTATATATGTGTTTCCTGTACTTAACTAGCTTTATTACACTATGTTTAACTTAGTGGCTGATCAGTGACCATATCCGTCTCTTGTCCTTGTCTCAACCCATCAGATTGGGGACTTCCTGAGGATCTACAACCTGCGAGCCATCCCAGGATCCAGTAAGGTTCCTGGCCTTACCAGCAGTAACTCAGACCAGGTGGATCATCTGGTTTTTCACCTGCATGGAGGGACAACTTACGGCCGTGGGATTAGAGTTCTCCCTGAAAACAGCCCTGATGTGCAGGAGCTCAAGAGGTACGGCAGGAAATGTGGACAAAAACAAGTGAGAGGGCCAGAGGGCAGAAAAAGTCATCATAGTGTAGTTTGGTTAATTCCTCTTGATGATGCATTCAGGGTCTTTTTTTTTTTTAGATGTTAGGCAGAGCCAGAAGAACTGATGTGGTGTATTTGATTTGTAAACTTTTTCAAAACAAGGCTGTAGTTTGTGATTGGTCAATTGGTTACTAACTGATGAGTAACTTCACTGATAAAAAGGCAAATTAGAAAACCAGGACAGTCAAACATTAAGCCTTTTATTGCTCCCAAGGCCAGTAAATTAGCAAATTATATTAATGATTTACTTGTTAAAAAAAAAAAAAAAAACTTCATAACAATAGATCACATATCAAAAACATTTGGAGCTTTTTTGCTTGCGCAGGTCTTGAAAGTCTTAAAAAGTATAGAATTTTGAAATGCTGTTTTCCAGTCTTTGAAAAGTCTTAAAGGGGTCATATTTTACTAAACCCACTTTTATTAGTCTTTGGTTCATTTATTTGTGTATTTGGACCCTAATAGTTAATACAGTTTGAATTTGAACCCTCCAGGTGCTGCAAAGCTATCTTTATATTAATTCTGGCAAAAATCGAGTAGACTTGTACAACCTGTCTCATTTCTTGCTTAATTTGTTACGTCTATAACTAGTTATGTCACGACATTTGCACATATAAGGTCAAACATTTCTTCAAGTACGACGTAATTGTTTGTCAGCAGCAGCGGTTGTAGTCCATACTGAAAATATGTCCAAACTTTGAACCGATTATCTAAAATGTTCAGTTGTTGGTTGAACAGGACAGAGCAGTACAGTCAACAACCTGGAGGGGGTGGGGCATTAAGTGGCTCATTTGCATTTAAAGGGCCAGCGCTCAAAATGACCGTTCCTGGTGTCATTATTTAGAAATAGGGTTGAAGATGGACCTGTGGAGTTGAATGAATGAAGAATTCAGACCCAAGCTGAGCATTTACAGTTTATGTAGACCACAGGGAAATGTTTTAAAATGCATAATTCCATTTTTAATAAAAGCAAAATATCACTCCTTTAACAAAGTATGGGAAAAGCTTTTTCTGATAGACACATTTTAGAGTATGCTCAAAGGCACATAATCTTGTTAGATAAGAAATACATGAAGAAAGCAGACAGAAAAAACTTATTATGATTTCACTAACCTGTTGGTACTGGAATGATTCTTGTTTCTGTGATATTCATGCACTTGTGATTTTCATATATTTTGGAAACATTTCTGTCAGTACATTATAATTTACTGCAAATTATGCATTCATTCATTCATAAAAGTATTAAAATGAACTTTTCTACTACACACACAGGTACAATCTCAACCAAAAAAGTAGGCACTCAAGTATAAAAGTACATAAAGTCATTGTCTTAGGCAAAAAAAATAGCAGTTTCGAAAAAGTCTGGAATTTTTATTTGAATAAAGAGCAATCACCATGTTTTTTCTGTGAATGTACATGTACTTTATTCCTGTGCTTTGTGATACATAGCGGCTCTGTGTACTATTATTCTTAACTGAAGTCACGTTCTTGTTTTCGTCTGCAGAGTCCTTGAGGCTTTCACGGAGAAGGAGAAGAGCTTGAATGACTCTGAGATATTAGAGGTTTGGTGCACTCCACCAGAGTCTCCAGGTATATGTTCCATTATCCTTACATCCTGTCAGGCCATTCCACTTATATATGAGGTTTTACGATATTAATCAGAATCCATATCATCATATATCACTAAACATACATTAAATTAAAACCTAAATTAATCTAAAAGATACCTTTCATTTATAAAAGGCAGACAAATCTTTAGGTTTGTCTCTTGGCCACAGGTGGCTTTTAGGTGGAAGTTAAGTAAAACATTACAAATGTGAGACCAGAATACAAAGAGAAGACATTGTAGTAAAAGATGTGTTTGCCAGCAGCAGAAATATGAACATCTGACTGTTCAGACAAACAGACGGACAAATGATGGATGGATGACGGCCGAGGGGAGCATCTTCCATTAGCTATGTCAGCTAAAAGCCCACGCTTCACTGGGATAGAATAACGTCTAAACTTCAACTGTGACCTGAAGGTTTTATTTTGCAAACTTACGCAGTTGTTTACCATCAAAGAAACTCACTTCAGACCTGCAGGGCTTAGGTCTGCTATGTAACTTTTATTCCAGACAAAATATCTGGGACACACTTTCTCTCCTTCAGTAAATGCACAAAGGTTTGTCAAATAAACTTCTCTCATATGATACCGGTTAAAACTGTCAGATCAAGTCATTGCACTGTTATAGAAATGAAAACAGGAAATCAGGACCGTTGGATAGTGCTGTTAGTGTTTAGAAGCAGGTGACACCCAACACCTCATCTGGAACACAACCCCTCCAAAAAAATATAAACATGAGATGATTTCACGAAGCCTGTCCTATCAGCCTCCACATTAACGTCCGGTTGTTGCATTCCTGTCGAGTGTAGCATTGTCACAGGAAGAGAAATAGTCAGAGGCCAAAATACGTGTCCAAAACAAAATGAAGATCAACGATTTAACTAATGAAAAGTTATATAAAGCCAAGTCAGGCTAAACAACCAACGCTGAAAAACCTTCACGAGTCAGCTGACACAGAAGCAGCAAAATTAAATTAGTATTGACTTACATGCTCATGTAGAATCAGGTACTTCTAAATTGTCAGGTACTAAATGTTGACTCTGGTGACATCCACTCAGTAATAAACATGTGGTTTCCAGTGTGTTTTGTAGAGCTCTCTGCTCATTGATTCCTTTATTTTTATCCCACTGTTATTTAATACAGGGCATAGATTGTCTGCTGTCCATCCATCCATCCATCTAACCTTACATCCATCTGCCCCTCATCATTTTGATTCCACAGCATAACTGGAAAACCTTACAATATTTTCCGCTCATTTTACTGCAGTTAATTCATGATCTGCTGAATTGGTGCCGTTTGCCATTCTGTTTATTGTCAGTCCATATTTTTCCTAAATGCAGGGTTCCCGATGGGTCTTAAAAGTCTTGAATTTACAAATCTGCATTTCATACCTTTAAAAAAAGTCTTTAAAAGGTATTAAATTTGAAATTGTAGGTCTTAAATTATGTTGCCATAAACTTGTTCAATGTATTGTGTTTAAATGTGTCTGTTAAATGTCCAAGCTGCAAAGAAAGTAACGTTAGTTTTTTGGCGTTTTTTTTGCCAGTATGGCTGTTAAATAGGCTGTGAAATGGGCATTAAATTCTGTTCAAAGTAGTCTCAAAAATAGGCTCCTGCAGGGTCTTAAAAAGTCTTAAAGTCTTGAATTTACAAATCTGCATTTAATACCTTAAAAAGTCTTAAGAAGGTACTACATTTGAAATGACAGGTCTTAAGTTATGTTGTCATAAATTTGCTGCAAAGAAAGTAACATTAGTCGACTCAGTTCCATCCGTTCCAACCTGACAATTTATATTGAAATTAGGAATCAATTATCGCTAACTTTGCAGCCCCTGGTGAGAAATGACTCAGTACTGTGGGAATCAACGCGTTGGAGTAAAATACATTTTAATAAATTCTAGGCTTCACAAATTTTTTGCCAGTATGGCCTTGAAATAGGTTGTGAAATGAGTATTAAATTCTGTTCTAAGTAGTCTTAAAAAGGGCTTAAATTTAACTTGTACAAACCTGTAGGAACCCAGTATATGTCATTTTCATTTTCTGAAACTAAAGTGTCGTCAGTGGGATGAAAAACATCAGCAACAATTACCACTTTCTGATTTTGCGAGTACTTGGGGGACATGCCATTATTTGACTCTTGTTATATGGTCCTCAGTTCTTACTGGATTCCTCTGGTTCTGTTTCAGATCATGTTTCTGTTCCAGCTGACTGCACTACAGGTATGAAACACTGAAGGTTCAGACCTCAGGTTAAACACTTTGTCAGATCAGATCACTTTTCTTTAGTCGCTTCTATAGAAGTATCTCTGTTTGTGCTGCTTGTCTTATTCTATATTTTCATGTCTGAGCAGAGAGAACCTGCAGTCATGATGTTCAGACGCTGACTCTGGCTGAGGTGAAGCGGTCTGATCCGGGTCAAGTTCACCACGTCAGAGTCCAGCTGCGATCGTACAAACCACAAAAACTTCACCAGGCTCTGAAACTTTACTGCAGCAAATGCTCATCCATGTATGTAGATGTTGTGTAAACACACTCAGATTCTGTCTTTTTGAAAGCAAGAGCCACCTTAGTTCAATGGTCACAAAATGAAAGGTTTAAGACTCTGGTCCATGTTGATCTCAGGCAGGACGTCCCAGACGATGACCTGCTGGCAGGTGTGTTCTCGGAGGCGTCTGTGGACAGTGGGCCCTGCAGTCCTCCACAGTGGGCGCTCTCTGGACAGGTGGACCTCCCTGCAGACGGTCCAGGATCCACTATCAGACCTCTGACTGTCCACCTGTCCTCACAGCTCCTGTCTGAGGGCAAAACCAGGCAACTCATCTTCCTTATGGGTAACTTGGTTTGGTTTTATTCAGTTTTTAACCACTTGGCCAACTTCTGGATGAAGGGGTATTGTAATCGTTTTGTCATCTGTCCATCCGTCTGTCCATTCAACAATGTAATCGCATTATCTGAAGAATGCATTGAGATATATTTGCACCAAATTTACACAAAGACAATCTAATGTAAATTATAGGGCAGTGTAGAATCTTACACTATATTTGGCTGAGGGGTATTAAAAGTGCACAGCATGTTATGTTATTCTGTTTAGTTAGTTTTTGTATGAACAATGCACATTAGTGAGTATCAGTATACCATACAATTTTTTTAGAAATGTGTTATTTTTATCTCTTGTCCCTGGATAGGTAACATAAAACCCATTTTAATTGTTACAAATATACAAGAAATTAGAATAAAAATTAAGATATGCTGAGCACATTAAAGTAAGAACAGTTTAATTTGTGATGGGTCTAAAGAGGGAGAAATGCATAGCACTCCTTAATGCAAATGAATTTTCAATTTTCCATTTCCATCCTTTTACTGATGACAGTGTTTCCAAATGTGCCAATGTCACTGTCAGCTCTTAAATACATTTAAGGATCTGGTGTCTAAGGAATGAAACAGGAGAAATGGCATCTAATATTCATGTTAGTCCACTAGTTGTGTCACCATGTTTCTACAATAGCTCAGTATGGACTTCCTCCTCTTCTCTTATTTTTTTCATTTTATTATGGGTGGCATTCAGTGTTAAGGTGCATTACCATCACCTCCTACAGTGTGTCTGTGTGTGGCTCAGAGTTGTTACTGCCTTAACTGAAAATTCCAGAACAGACAAACCAAACATTGACTTCCAAAATGAAGGCTTCATGCGGAAAAAGTTCAAGTATAGTTGTTTTTTATAGCTATAACATCAACATACCATGACAATGACAGAACAGAATTGTAATATTTTTGAAAGAGACTGGAGTTCATTTTTATTTCCTGTGTACATTTGTCCCAATCCAAAAAAAAACACCTCTAACAAAACATCTGATTTTGTTTTTGTCCAAGTAGCGGTCCTCTTCCAAACATTTTTCAGCATAAGGGACAGTGAGCTTTTCTCTAAGTCAGGGGTTTCAAACGCATTTTAGCTCAAGGGCCACATATGGCCCACTTTGATCTCAAATGGACTGGACCAGTAGAATAGTATAAAACAATGGAAAAAATTCTAATTTCAGTAAAAGTTACGTTATGAAAATGTTTACATCTACAAATGTATATCTTTGCTACTAGATGTCACTAAATGTCACACACACCCCGGACCTTTATAGGCTTCAAGTTCAAAAACATCCTTATGGAGCTCACTGTCAGAAACAACCTAATTTGCTAAAAATGTAAATTAAAGTTTTCAATGTTGGATGTTTTTCTTGTATAACAATCCTGCTGCATTTGACCTTTGAAAAGCTATTGGTTTTTGTTTTGTACTCGTGCACTGATTCCACCTGACAGAGACTGGTGTTTTTTAGGTGCGACTCTGGAAGAAGTGAAGCTGCTATCATCTGGATACCTGAACATCGTTCCTGTGAGGTCATCAGGAGGTCACCTGACCCTGCTGGATCTGTCTGCACCGTTCCTTTTCAGGGGCAGGAGGAGATACTATGGGTCAGAGCTCGGCCTCGAACAGTCTTGTTAAACGCAGAAGCTGGACCTTCAGTGGAATTAGATTTTGTAGTTGGAACTTTGAAGGACAGCTGTCCAGTTTTCAAGCCCGTGTGTGTGTGTGTGTGTGTTGTAGGTGTAAACGGTGCTCGAAGGCTGTGATGAGGGAGCCGAGTGCTGAAGAGGTCGAGGTGGTCAGTGAGAAGATCATCGCAGAGGGTCAGTTTGATTTATATCTGACGTCTGATGTGGACGCTGTGTTTTCAGTTTCCCACAGAGAAGAAGCCTTCATGTTTATTTAATCTTCACCACCTTCAACCAACAATTTATTGATTATTTTTGAACATCAATATCTGGTTTAATTCACATATACCATCGCAATTGGCAAAGCACGTATGTGACATGTTTTAGCCTCATGTGAACAACATCGATGGTGAGTTTGGTATGTTGAAATAGTTTTCCCGTGGTGAGATTATGGGTTGTGTAGATATCAGGAAGATGGGTTTGATCAAAATGATTTACTGATCCTTTCTGCTGTGTGTCTTTTTATATCTTTTTTCCTTTTGATCTTGTCTTGTATGTATATGTGGGGTAATGCAGTAGGGTTAGAAAATGTCAGAGCTATTCATTAAATATTTTTTATTTTTGTTACTCTTTTTCCTTCATTGTTTCGGACGATTGTGATATATGCTATATGGTACAAACAATAAATATTTGATCAAAAATTAATTAATGAACCATGACAAACTTTAGATGTTAGTTTCTCCAATATGAGGATTTAGTCTTCTCTGTTTTTATATTAGTTTGGGATGAATATCTTGGACCTTTTGGTGTTGATAAAATAATCAACTCGCAGAAACATCACTAATTAATACATTAAGCAACCAAAGCAAGTTACAGTCATAGAATCACAATATAAAATATGGAACTCCTTAATAATAGACAAAAGCTTGTTCACTTCTATAGATGGCAAGATTGTAATAGTTTTAAGATGAATGGATCTTAAAATCTACTGATCTTATCAGGTGAGATCTTCTCTGTATTGTAATAAGTCACCACAAACCACAAAATCAACAACATATTATTCAGACAGTTCTGGTTAATAAAGGCCTTTACTGGATTAATTCAGTTTTAAGCATTAAATGAAATAATGAAGGTTCAGGGGTACAAACCAGCAGGTTGCGGTGGGTCATAAGGTGCAGGTACATCTAAAGTTGTTCCATCAGAGCAGTGAGGTATCATGTAGAGTCCTACAGAGTCAGGGTGGTTTCACATCCAGTCAGAACATTACAGCAATCTGAGTTTTTGTTACGTCCTTTTCTTTTTTAGTATTCAGCAGTTCTGTTCTTGGATCCTGACTTAATGTTTTTGGTTTCCAGCCCTCGGCGTTCAGCTGCTGCAGTTCGTCCTGTTGATGAAGCTCAAACTGCAGGACGACACCGATACGCTGGACGCCTTACTGTGGAGAGACGCTGTGAGTCTAGACACAGATCACATCATATTTAACTAGGATAGAAATCAGATTAATCCAACACTCTGTTTAAGGTTATTAGTGCTGGAGTAATCTGAACTTTTAGGAAAAATGAGCACAGCTTTTATGTTCTTAGTTAAAACAGCTCCGACAGGACGCACCAGGAGTTAAAACATACGTGATTTGCGTTCTTATGAAAAATAGAGCTGAACAGAGGACAATTAAAGATGAAATGTTGTCAACGAGATGTAAAGCTTCAAAGCGTAATGTCTAAATAACCCAACACAGGGTCACAGTCAGACCCTGCACCATTTTGTCAGAATTTCAACTGTACTCAGCAGATTCATGAAAAAAGATTAATATACGAGGTGAAAAGAGGCAGAGGAGGACGATGATCACAGAAGCTGCTGATACAGTAAATTGCACAAAACCATTTTTTCCAGTTTTTATATCACATAACAAAAGTGTAATAGAGTATATTTAAAGAAAACAAAAGACCTTTTTTTCCATTTACATTAGAACTTTTCTTATGTCGCTGTCAGCGTCCTTTCAAGCAGATATGATTGTTTGTAATGGGCTTTCTGTACTGTGCAATAGTGAGAGAAGGTGAGCTGTGCTGACTCAACTCCAGTTTTTTTTTTTTCTTTTCTCATTACCTCGCTCACCTGTAAGGGGGCAGATTTCCCAGACGCTGACATAATCAGAGCAGCAGATATGGTGATTAACACCTCCACCCCCACCGGCGACAAAACAACAAAGTAGCCAAAAACAGAGCCCCTGAGGCTGTTTTTATGACTTTGTATTTTGTTTTTGAAGGTGTTCTGTTCTTTCTTACACTACAGACTTAATAGGATAGAAAATAAGGGTTGGTTATCTGACATGGAGCCTAGAATCACCTGAAACAGGATTAAAGCTGGAGTTTCCAGATTGGTGTGTCCTGCTTTAATGGTTTTAAACTCTGGCCTCTTCTGTTCTGTTTTCTCCCGTCATCAGGAGTTGTTCTTTAATGTGTTGGCAGAGGACGTAACAATCAATCAGGAGGCTCAGAGCATTGTCTGTCAAACCATGGGCTCCCTCTGTCCACTGGGGGGCAGCATAGGTAAGTCTACCCATCATCCAAACACAGACCGGCTTCCCCTGTCTGGGATTTCTAAAGCTTGAAAACTGTTTTTGGTCTGAAGTAATTAAAAGTGTTTAGTGGAGTGATATTGTGCTTTTTTAAATGGAATTGTGCATTTTAAAACATTTCCCTTTGGTCTACATAAACTGTAAATGCTATTTTTGGGTCTGAATTCTTCATTAATCCAACTCCACAGGTCCATCTTCAACCCTATTTTTGAGTAATGACACCAGAAAGGTTGTTTTGAGCGCTGGCCCTTTAA
>JAPQRP010000025.1:19524808-19541600 GCA_037367295.1 Apogon hyalosoma
AATAATAATATTTTTATTTGGAATTTGGGACAAATGTTGTTGGTAGTTTAGAGAATAAAACAAAAATGTTCATTTTACTCAAAAACATACCTATAAATGGTAAAATCAGAGAAAGTGATCATTTTTGCAGTGGTCTCTTATTTTTTTTTTTCCAGAGCTGTATATGCACCTAAAGGCCTGATCCAAACACTGGTCACTTTTGCTGTAGATTTTTCTGCTTTATAGGGATGATATTATCTGTTTTTCTTTTTCTTTTTGTGGTATTAGGATTATTTGGTCCGATCTTCTAAATAAGCACATGTGTGTCTAACCTCTGACATGTAGTCGTCGACGCTGTCCTTGTACACTGGGCGTATGTAGGCGTAGATGGGGGTGGAGTAGGAGCTGTTGGGAAGCATCGACACCCTCACTGCCTCATGGATGCGATGGCGAACAAACTGCCGCGCCTGATGGGAGTCTTTGAGCACCGCCTCCAGGTAGATGGATGGGAACAGTGCCGTGGACTCCTTCCACAGCCAGAGAAGTTCATCATTCCTGACCTGCTCGATGTCGGGACACTCTCCGGTGAAGCCCTCCATGTCCTGGTTGTAGTCGTAGTTGTAGCAGTCGGGGTACAAGTAGTAACCCCAGAGTTTTTTAGGCCTCAGGGTCTTTCCAATCCTGATGGATCGGATGAAGTACCTCTTAGCTGCTCGTTCAAACACAACCTTTGCCCGATCCTCAGCTTCGTCATCAGATAGCGTTGCGTTCTTCATCTTGACCTTTTCGATGGAGATCTCTCTGTAGATGTTCTTGCTGCCCCAGTTTCTGACCCACTGGGGCCTCCACTCCTCAAAGTCCAGCACTGCCAGGCCCGGTTGGTCTGCTGGGATGTAGTACTCAATGTCTTCCTCAGCCAGCTCATGGTGCTCCTTCAGGTCTATCAGCTGAGGGAGGCCTTCGTCGTACATCTCGCCGGTATCTTCATCCACATAAGGGAAGATGCCGAAGCGGTCGGTGTAGAATATAGAGATGGACTGGTTCGTGGCCGTCTTCAGGGTGCTGCTGACATGGTGGAAGTGGGAGAGGTCCAGTGGCATCCCAAAGCGTATTTCACACAGCTCGGACGGGGCGTTCCACATGAATAGAAAGGGGTAGCCAGGGTGGATTGGAACGTCTGTCCTGGGCAAAGCCTGGCCACGGCAGAAGAGCGCCGACATCGCAGTAAAGACGAAGGTGGAATGGATGAAACTGAGTGGATTCATGATGAATAGAGGACTCTAGAAAGACATAATAAGAGGCAGGGTTATTATAGATGTTAATGCTGAACCCATAAAGACCCAAACATCCACCTGCAGCTAAAAGTATCTACTGATGTGAACTGTTTAACCCTTTAACCCCTGACGTGTCTGTTTTGAGCGTTCTGTAAATATTCAGAAAAATTCAACCATTTGCTCAATAGGAAAAATGTCCAAAACGTGCTGATAGAATAGACCTTTTTCTTGCCATAGATAGACATCTGAGCATGCTCAGTACACCCCCCACCACCTGTGGAATGGGGGTAAAACTAAGAAGAGTGAGTGAGACTGACTCACTGTAAAATAGACGGTTTTGTATTTTTTTTTATACCATTTTGCTTGTTTGTTTTTACTGTTGTTTGCAGTGTTGTGTTGATTTTCCCTTTTTTTTTTTTTTTTTTTTTACTGTGTTTTTACTGAGTTCCGACCATGTAACTGCTTTTTGGAGTTCAACCAGGTGCCAAAAAGCAGCCCCAAAACACAAACTACTGAGCCAAAATTCAAATACTTGTTATTGTTCAGTGTGTTCCAGTTCACAGTTCATGTTCAACATCCTAAAGCTCTCACTGATGCATATTCTGAGTATCTTATTTAGTAAAAGCCTGTCAAACTTCAATTCCTCTCTTTATCTTTTTTCTGTTATTCCACCCTGTTTTGGCCCTAAAACACATGGTAAAGCAAAACCACTGAAGAAAAGAACACAAACACAAACTCACAGCAGCTTTTATGACACTGAAACAGATGCAGATTCACAGCAGCACATTTACCTGGAGTAATGTCACAGAGGTTAAAGGGTTAATAGCTGTTGATCCACTAATCCTATCAACACATTTAAATAATTAGTGTAAAATGCAGTTTGTCATCTTTTCATGGTCATCAGATATGACTCATTTGGACATTCATAGGCTCCATTGTTACCTTGGAAACACTGTCATTTTCTACAACATTGATTCACCAGTAAAACCCACGGAGTTGGATCAGTGACAGTGGATGGACACACTTGGTTTAAGTTCAGTTAATGACATATTGTACAGAAAAAGTAGTTTTTTCTTCCGTTTTGTTTGTGGTGAGATAATAATCTTTCTATAACCATCTAAATTAAATTTTGTAAATACATGATTCACATTGAAAAATGCAAAATACAGAGGATAATCTTACAATAAATGGCGATAAATTACTTAAGAAAGGTTAAATATAGAGGAAAAACTGACACAACAGTAGCAATGGGTCTATATGGGTTAAAGAGACTAAAATAGAACCAAACAACAATTTAGTAAAAATCAAGTAACAAAAAAAAAAACAAGTTTCACAAACAGGAAAACATATAAATAAACAATGTATTGAATCAAATGAGAAAGATAGAAAAACTCCATCAAACTAAAAAAAAAGATAACTTCACTGAAATGAAAACCAGATGAGAATAAATTTAGTTTTTAATTGTGCTGGCACTGTATTTGCACAGTGCAGTAGTTCAAGTTCCAACCTGAAAATATGAAGCTGTTTTATGTGATTTGGCACCACATGTTTTGGATTTACAGTAGATTTATGTGTTTTTAATATCCTGAAGACAAAAGGCTGACTCTGTCATAGTTTGGATGTTGCATAAGAAGCTCAAGCATGAAATACTAGTTAGATGCTTTATCAGCAACAAAGTAAATTAGGATAAATTTATTTTCATATCTAAACAAGTGTATTAATACAGCACAGAGTGCTACTTTTATGGCAGTTCCCAAATGAATGTCTCTCTGTATTTAACCTTTCTTAAGTGATTTATCACCATTTATTGTAATATCATCTTCTTTATTTAATGTTTTTTTCAGTGAAAATCAGGCATTTTCCTACATTTAATTCACTGATCATGTAGATGTTCATAAAAGCTCAGATTAAAGTTGAGGGTTATTATATTAGAAACAGAGAAAACTGATGGGAAAAAAATGACTTTTTCAGCAAAGATATCATTAACTGAAGATAAAAAACAGTGTTCTCCGTCCACTGTCATTGATCCAACTCCATGGGTTTTACTGGTGAATCAATGTTGTAGAAGATGACGATGTTTCCACGGTAACTACGGAGCCTCTGAACATCCAAATGGGTCATATCTGATGAATATGAAAAGATGACAAACTGCATTTTAGATCAGTTATTTACATGTATTGATAGGATTAGTGGATCAACAGGTATTAAACAGTTTAGATTAGGTGGTTTTGGTCAAAGGGTCTTTATGGGTTAAAGTTATTAAAAACATAAAAGGTTTTGACTGGGTTGATACATTCTTCTTCATTAAATTTACAAATGGAATTCTTTATCTCTTCAAAGTTTCATCACTTATAAGCGTTTCATCAGTTTTAATACAGCTGTTCCGCTCTTTGAACACTAATTTAAGTATATTAGATGGAGTAAGATCAATAATGTGAATAACCGAGGTATTAATATTACTTACACAGTTATACGTTTTACAGTCGGCTCATTTAACATCAGACGTTAAGAGGCTAAGAAATTATCACCTGCACAATTGCACGTTTGATATTTTATTACTTGCTGACTTAAAGTTTTAGTATTGAGCCTCCATAGATCCCTCTCTGTTCTAATAAAAGCACAAACACCAAACTGTAACCAGAAACCTCATTTCTATTTTAATTTATCATCTCTGTCGTTGTTTTAAAGGATTCCACCTGATTTTCAGAGAATTTTATGGATTCATTAAATTGCCACAGATCAGCTCTGGAGCTCGGTCACTGTAAATATAGTTTTAAAGGGCACTGACATATTTACAGTCTGTACAGTGTGAGTATCTTCACAAGGTCACACGTGTAATTCCAGTATCTCTGTCTCCAGGCTGTGTAAAGGCAGACTGTCAGTTTTATGATTTATGTCATTTCATAGTTCAAACAGTAAATCCTCTCAGTTTATGAAACAGAAATAGTGTTAATGCTGTTCTCGAACTTGACCCCAGTAATGTTCAGGTTCTGCCTTAAACTGAGACCAATAAACCTTTGACCTGCAATGAAAACAGTGTTAATTGTAACTGTGAACACCCACCTGCTCGCCGGTCCAACTCTCCCCTGTCCAAATTACACCTCAGCCGGCCGTCAAATTGTTACCTGTTCACTCATAAACGTGAACCTCCTTCTCCTCTGGGAGTCAAAACAGCTCGTCTTTAAATAAGCTGTCACGGGAGCTTAAATTACAGTCAGAACACATGTGGGAACTTGTCAGAGCAGAGTGATGTGCATCCCTGAAGTGTTCCCGCTTTTATTTGGACGTCCTGATGTTTTTCAAGAACAGAACAGAACTCCCTCCTCCACGCCTGAAGGACAATATCTGAGGAAGTTGCAGGATGAGGACAATGTGTGGACGCGCCTGTCATATCCACAGCGTCTGTCCAGACACGCAAGGAATGTGTGAGTTTTAACTTGGTCAGTTAGTTGGAAACTTACCGAGCTGAAGGAAATCCACAGGTTACATGAGCAGAATGAGTAACAGGCAAAGAAGACGCTCGACAGGTTCCAGAACAGATCATCACCAGCCTTTCAAAACAACCAGCTCTTTGACTAATCACACTGTTTTGTGAACCATGAGATCATATAAATTCACTTGAGGAGGATTTTCTTTTCTGTGTCCGCCAGAGGAGTCACTATGCAGAATAATTTATAAAGTAAACAGTATTAAATGTAACCCAGTGTTTTCAGACACAACTTTGATCTAAATCCGTTCAATGTTCAAAGTAAATAAAACAATCATTTTCTCTAAATTCTGTCATTTCTTTGACTATAAATAAACAAAAGTTGGTGATGTGATGTAGTCGAGTACATCATTTTATCACATAACAGACACTGACTTTAACTGCATCAATATTAGGTTGTTTTTCTTGTTTGGTGATGCATGTAAGAGTAAGATGATAAGGAATAATTGTCTTTTTCTCTTGAGTGTCTTGTGTTTTTTTCTGTTTTTTTCACCCTTAAAGACCTAAAACTATTTCTCTGGCGACTTCCAAAAAAAATGTTCTCTACATTTAACCTCTCCTAAATGACTTTTCACTATTTATTATAATGTTACCATCTGCATTTTGCATTTTTCAGTGAAAATCAGGTATTCTCCTATATCTTATTTACTGATCATGTAAATGTTCATAAACACTCAGGGTAAATTTGAAGGTTATTTTTATTAAAACAGAGAAAACTGAAGCAAAGGAGACATTTTTTCAGCCTAAACATATCATAAACTCTATCTGCAACCATTGTTACTTGTCAAATTGAATGGGTTTTATCGGTGAATCAGTATTAAGAAAATGACAATGTTTCCATATTCATTGTAGTAAAGCTGCAGCTATCGATTATCTTGTGATAAATAATCAATAGCTGTAATTATTCTCTTCAATTTGATTTGAGTACGCAAAAAATTGTAAAAATGTGAAAAAGACGTGTCTGAAAATGATGAACAACATGTCCTTTGTTCTAGAATCAGCTGAAACAACAACCGCAACAAGTCTAAAAGTGAAAGGAAATATAAGAATATCTTTATAGAAATAATAACAATTACATAAAAGTATAAATGTACCAGTGTGTGGTTCTGGATGTGGTAGATTATAAACTTACCTCTGATACAGGCCAGTCCTTTACTTTCTTGGTAGATTCCACTGGTATTTTCAGTTGAATAACCTCTCAGCTGGCACGTCTGTTTCTGCACATGAAATTTGACACCATGACAACGTGGCCCTATTGTTTGTCTGTTGCTAGGTAACCCACTGCAATTTTATGATTCTATGATTCTGGGCAAGGCTATTGTAAGGCCACTGTGTTCCAAAATTCTAATATCTCCCAAATTATTGGTCCTGTCAACTTGCCGTTCTCACTCTTCTCTTCTTTGACCAAAAATACATAAGTTTGCCAAACTGCAGCCGTCAGCTCTTTCCAGATTTTATGTGACGTCTAAGACACACAGAGTCCAGGATATAAATAACAAGTCAAATAACTTCTACAGACAATATTTGCACCGCAGTCTTCAGCTAATTGGTCTACAACGTACCAACAACTTAACAGTAAAATGTAACCAACATACAATTTTTGTTGATCCTTGCATCATGTGATTCACAGCAAAACTAATGTTTAGTGGCAGCGAAATTAAGGAAACGAAGCTTCAATTCAAGAAAATTGTAATCAAATACGTTTTTTTATTCGATTTGAGTTGATTAATGGATTTATCATGTCATCTCACTGATCAACATGAATTAATGCTATATGATTAATCCGTTTGTCAACATGGAGTAGAGACTTTGCTCCTTTTACTGATTAAACTCATAATATCAGAGGAAGTTGCAGGACAATGTGCGGACCCACCCTCTGTATCCAAAACTTGTGTCCAGACATGCAAGGAATGTACAGAGCCTGAACATGGTCAGCCAGTTGAAAATGTACTGAACTGAAGGAAGTCCAAAGGTTCCATGGACAGAATGAGTAATAACATGAGGAGGCAGCTCAACTGGTTCCCATACCGGTTATCCTCACTGACTAATCAAACTATGCTGTGAAGTAACTCTGGATTTGGTAACAGAGATGGAAAGAAAAAGATTCAGACAGAGTGGAATTTTGTTATGAGGGGAGGCATAATAGTATAAATGAAACCATATCACATTGTCTTCAGGGGAAACTTTTAGCTTTTGCTGTCACTGGAAAAGTACTGGACTCTGTCAGGTTCTACCAGGTTCTATCGTTAAAATGAGTGACGACATGAGGGAGATGTGTGGCTGGTTATGATCATTTTCATCTGTTGATCATCATCATCATCTGGTTATCAGTCTCTTTAAAAAAAAAAAAAAATCAGCTCATTGATTAAATGTAATTCAATGATCTGACAAAATAAGGAAGTTTACATGTAATTAAAATAAAGATCCAACGCTACTCTGATGGCAGTTCTCAAATATATTTTTCTCTCTATTTAACCTTTCTTAAGTGATTTATCACCATTTATTATAATATTATCCTCTTTATTTAGTGTTTTTTCAGTGTAAATGAGGTATTTTCTTATATTTAATCCACTGATCATGTTGATGTCCATTAAAGCTCAAAGTAAATCCAAAGCTTATTAAATCAGAAACAGAGAAAACTAAAGAAAAAGGGAGATTTTCAACAAATATATCATTAACTGAGCATAAAACAAGTGTGTCTATTCACTAGCACTGATCCAACTCTATGGGTTTTACTGGTGAATCAATGTTGTAGAAGATGACAGTGTTTCCACGGTAACTACGGAGCCTCTGAACGTCCAAATAGGTCATATCTGATGACCATGAAAAGATGATAAACTGTATTTTACATCAGTTATTTACATGTATTGATAGGATTAGTGGATCAACAGATATTAAATAGCTTGATCCGTAGATGGTTTTGGTCGACAGTGGCTGTTTGGGTCTTTATGGGTTAAAGCTATAATTTGAAAAAAAAAAAAAAAAAAACTATTAGAAATCAGGAGTATTTTTGGTGAATGACTTTTCTGACCTATTACAGGAGCATCATGACATTTACTTTCTTTCCTGCAGGGTTTATTGCAGTTCTACTCTTCAGTGGAGTATGAAACTGAACATAGCAGCAAATGTTTACATTGTCGCGCTTTCATATGTGTTTCTTCTAAGTTTTACAACCTTTATTTTACGAGGCAAGAGATTAGGAGCAATTTCTTATTTGTAATGACAGCCTGGCAAGCACATAGAGAGAAGACGGAAGCAGAGGGGAAAAAATAAACACAAGAATGGAAACACATGAATGGAAATTTAATGCACTGTTGCTGCCAATAAACAAAGATCAAGTTTAATTTCTTATTAATATACGTTGCTTGATGGTAAAGTAAAACATTTCAGACATCAAGTTTGGGTGAAAAAGACACAACTGTGGTGCTTTTTGAGAACCACTTTCAATGCAAAGTGGCTCTGCTGCAATGTAATTATTCACTGAGTTTCATGTTAATATAACAATAACTCGTAAACCTCATGTACAACCTCAACATGCTGTCTGCACTTTCTTTCTCCTTTGCACGTTTGACATTGCAATTTTTTTGCAAGAAGGTTTTTTGGTTTTTTTTACTTATTTAAACTCTGTTTTAGTTGCGTATTTTCGTAGTCTGCTATCATGTTGTACAGAGAGTAAAATTCCTTGTATTCTTTTGAAGATACTTGGTGAATAAAGGTGATTCTGATTCTGATGTTTTGACAGTCTCTGTTCTTTAGTGAATAGTGTGGGGGAGATGCTCCTTACAGGGCAGGACAGCTGTTCACTTTTCCTGTTTTACTGCATTAATTGCAGTGTGGGTGTAGTATTGCAGTGGCTCCTATAGGGGGTGCTCTGTCAGTGTTTACCAATGCTCTATCCTTGGACAACAGTCTTGCTTTAGTGGGTTGGGGTCATATGTCAGATCTGTTATGGAAACTATTTGTATACTATACTGTCCTGGGACGACATTGCCTCCTGTCCCTAAGTGAGGTCTCTTCTTGATTTATGAATGTGAATAATGAACATGTTTTGTATCTACGTGCCTGTGATGATTACCATCTGTACCATTCTCTTGCTAATAATATCCCATATTTATTACAGTATAAATCAAATGGTAATAGAAATACAATCTCCTTGGAGATTGTAAAAACCTTAATAATAATAATAATAATAATAATAATAATAATAATTCCTTGTTGCAGACATATTCTGTAGTGCAGAATACTTAAAATAGTTAACAAAAAAAAAAAAAAAAATGCAACCCATTGTTTTCAGAATAAATCTTTATTTAAGCCCCAGATAATGGTTGGTTAAAGTAAAAGCTGCATCATATTGAATTTTTTTTTTAATTTTATTTTATACACAATGTGACTGTAGGTCAATTATGTAAGAGCAAGATTTTATCAAATTACTGGGGACGACTTTAATTTTTCATTAATTTTTACTCAAATAAAGATCAGACCCAGATGAGTCTGATGGAGGTCGGATACATCAGATGAGGTGAACAGCTCAGCTTGGCGTAGCACTGACAGGTGAAGTTTTCAGCCCAGGTGTCCAGGTCACCTTTAGTGGGGAGACCCACGGCCACGTACTTCCTCTTGGCCCGCAGGATGTTGAAGTGGGCGGGGTTCAGGTGCAGGTAGTGGGAGGAGTTGTAGTCCTTCCTGATGCAGCGGCCGTTCCCTTGACACAGGACCTGACTGCAGAGCATGGCGGCCGCCGTCACGTTGGCGATGTATGGATTGAAGGTGGAAGACAGGTACTCAGACAGGGCCTGACAGGATTCCTGCAAGAGACGGTGAGGGGTTAGAGATGAGTTTAAGGACTTAAAGAAAATCTACAAACCTCATGTCATAGTTATGATTTACAGTGTGTGCGTTAAGACCAGAATTTGTATAATGTAAGTTGTTCAGTTTAGAAAACAAAAGTACTTAAACCCATAAAGACCCAGTGCTACTTTTGTGTCTGTTCCCAAATGTCTTTTTCCCCATATTTAACCTTTCTTAAGTGATTTATCAGCATTGACTGTAACATTATCCTCCTTATTTTGCCTTTTCTCAGTGTAAATCATGTATTTTCCTGTATTTAATCCACTGATCATGTTGATGTTCATAAAAGCTCAGATTAAAGAAACAGAAAAAACTGACGAAAACATAACTTTCTCAGCAAAGATATGAAAACTGAACATAATCCAAGTTTCTCCATCCGCTGTCATTGATCCAACGCCATGGGTTTTACTGGTGAATCAATGTTGTAGAAGATGACGGTGTTTCCACGGTAATTACAGAGCCTCTGAACGTCCAAATGGGTCATATCTGATGACCATGAAAAGATGATAAACTGCATTTTACACCAATTATTTACATGTATTGATAGATTAGTGGATCAACAGGTATTGAACGGTTTAGATCAGTAGATAATTTTGGTCACCAGTGGCTGTTCGGGTCTTTATGAATTGAGAAAGAATCATACAAATAATTAGATGAAAATATTTGTTTATGTCTTTGTTGCTTCTTACTGTATTAGGCCAAATATTCTGTGAAAACACCTTAGTTCATAATTTTATCATAAAATTTGCTGATATTCATTAATTTATTTTCCAAACTGCTGAATTTTCATTGCGCCAGGGCCTAACCCGGCCACCACCAGGCGAAGGCGGGTTACTGTCACATTCACACCAATGGGCGATTTTAGATTGACCAGTTAAGCTACACAGTGGTCCATAAAGTTGGAATTAAATATTTTTACCTCTTCTCATGAGATGATTGTGAAATGACATTCTCAATAGATTAAGTGTTACTGTGACTTGGTATGTATTCATTGCATGTTGTCAAAGGTGATAAATGATGTGCATAAATAGGCATAAAAAGAGGAATGTGTCCGAAAACAAAATCATTTCAACTATATAGGCAACAGTGTGTGAAGGGCCGAATGAAATACTATAATTCAAGGACACAGAAAACAAAAAAAAAGCATTGTAGATTAATTTATTTAATATTTAAACGTAGTCATTATAACTGTACTTACAATATGTATTTGTGCCGTCTATGTAAGAAGAAAAAAAAAAGCTCCTGTCAAAACATGTACTTTTACAAAACAGAGCTCATTTCTAAGCCCATGCTAGGACTTTTATAATATGAGCAGACTGTGTTGCAAACTCTGCACTAAATGTATTAAGTCCTACTAATATCAGCCTTGTAAATGATGCTGCGTACTTTGGTTGCTGTTTGTTTATTCATTTATTTCTGGCTGTACATCAATTTTCCCGTGGAAAAAATAAAGAGTCTAGATAACTAATTTACATACAGCGTAAAATGACACACTGCATAAAACACCAGTGGTTTTCATTTTGTGTTTCAGTCATCTGTCAGTGCAGATAAACATTTCGCTTCCTCCTAAAAGAGGAAATAAAGTCACAGTAATAATTTGCTGATCAAAGCCTCGTCATTTCCAGTTCGATCTGAATCTGACGAAGTTACAAAACTCTAATGGTGATATTATTTAGTCATTGCTGGCGTGTAAGGTACGGCGTTACCTTGTTGTTGTAGTCTTTGGTCGCTCCCCACATCACGACCCCTGAGGCTCCGAGGGCGGCAGATTCCCCCACGGTGCTCACCAGGTCCACCTGAAGGACAAAGTGTGACACAACTATAACACTGTACGAACCTTAAAGCTATGTGGGAGTTCGAAACATGTGGGTCTGGAGCGTTCAGAAGATAAAGTAATGAAGGAAATGTTTGGCTTTGGTTAGTTTTACAAACCGTAGCAGAGTTTAAACAGTAAAATGTTTGATAAAACACGAGTAGAATGTGTAAGTTACAGCCCCATACCCATTTCCTGTCTGCTTTCCATGGGTAGGGTCTAAAGATACTCAAAACAGGCTTCGTAAACCTGTCACGGACACTCGTAAGCAACTGACATGACTGGAAGGTTGACCTTGTTCTGATTATTATTTAATTTTAGTGGACTTTGCAACTAAACACCCACACAGACAAAAAAAAAAGAGAAGTATTTTTAATGTTATTTATAGAATTTGACACGTTAACGGCCTTTTATATTCACAAATCTGAATTTATGGATGGATTTGTGACATAATAAATATTCCGGAACAGATCGTGATCAAATGCGATATGAAAGGCTGTTGTTATAAAACGGTATCTGTGGTTGATTAACAGCTGGTCGTCCAGGCTGATGTGGTGTGTTTTTTTTTTCCTGAATGGGGTGTTTGCGACATTTCCAACATCCTCTGTTTCTGTTCAAACTAAAAGATGTTCAGTAGCATTACCAGAAGTCACTTGTAATTCGGACACTTGGTTGTTGTTTTAACAGTAACAACTCCTCGTTCACTCATCAGGTTTGTATAGTTTTTTGCAAAATTACAAATGAGGACAGGAATAGTGAGTTATCTAGGACAGCTTCACTCCTGGTCTTTACTGAGGGAACACAGATGTAGTGGTTGGAGTCATCTCTGAGAAGGAGAGAAGACATGATTCAGGATTCAACGGCGGAACAGCTGATGGTAACGCTGGGATTCATAGTCACATGTGAGCTCTAGTCATAGAATAACACATGCAGATACTATCAGCCAGCCTGAGGTGAGCTGAGGTGGACAACTTCACGACTGCAACATTTAGCTCATCGGCCGATCGGCCACGGGCTGAAGTGAAGACGGTGTGTCCGCCGTTGTCTTCGTCTTTGTCGTTGTTGTCATCGCCTTTGTCATCATCTTCGTTGTCGTCTTCTTCGTCATCTTTGTCATCATCAGCTTTGTTGTTGTCTTCATAGTCTTTGTTATCATTGTCGTCATCGTTGTCATCTTTGTCGTCCTCGTCTTCGTCATCGTCTTTGTTAGCAATTTCTTCAAACGTATTCTCTGACAAAATTACTGGTTGGATTCATTTCAAATTTTAGATATATCCTCCTTTGGATAATGTCTGCAAGGTTTGTTCACGATTTTGACACATTTAGATTTTTGAATTTTTGACATATTACAAATTTGCCTTTTTTCATAATGCTCCACATTTTGATGGTTTATAAAATGGTTAGCGATATCGATATAATTCCTACTGAGCACTGATAGGAAGTCATATATGGACTTTCATTTAATTAGCTGAGTTCTCCTCCAGTCAAAGTACCACCCACTTCTACTGGCAGATTGATCTCCTGCATCAAGACCACAGGACTCTAACAAAACGGCAGAACCTGACAACCTCACAAATTCAACGTATTGATTCTTGATAGAACATACCAGTGAAATACAGGACCATTGGTCCTATTGTGTCATGCTGTAAATCTTTGGTTTGAACTGGACACCTGATGAACAGCGAGTCCCCAACATTATTTACACACGTCCATGAATCCATGACTGAAGGGGTCTTTAAGGTGTCTGGACATTTCTTACCCGAGTCTGGAACATCTCGGTCTGATCTCGGTACAGGGGTCTTGAGTAAACATAGATGGGCACCATGTAAGGCCGTTTGGGCAGTGCCGCCACCCTCAGCGCCTCCTGGACCCGGTTGCGGACGTAGAGCTTGGCGCGGGAGGAGTTCCTCAGGGTCTGGTGTAAGTAGACCGAGGGGAAGAGGGCTGTGCTGCGCTCCCACAGCCACAGCAACTGGTTGTTCTGCTTCTGGGTCTTGGCAGAACACTTCCCCGTGTAGTCAGGCTTGTCCCATCCATAGTTGAAGCAGTCGGGGAACAAGTAGAAGCCCCAGCGGCGGCTCGGACGCTCACCAATACCAAGGCTGATGGTCCTCTCCATGAAACGGCGTCCAGCTTTCTGGAACTGGCTCTTTGCTAGTTTGGAGATTTGCTTTGATGACAAAAACGGGGCCATCTGAACGGCCTGGGCGATGGACAGCTTCTGGTAAATACGCTTGGACCCCCAGTTCTGGTCCCACAGGGGTCGCCAGGACTCCCAGTCAATCACAGCCAGCCCAGGAGAGGAATCATGGGAGATGAAATGATCGATTTGACCCTGCGCCTTGGCCAGATGCTCGGTCAAGTTGCCATTCTGGGGAACACCACCTCTGTAGCGTTGGCGTTTGGTCATGTCAATTTTAGGGTAGAGGCCGAGGCGGTCCTCGTAGAAGATTGTGAGGAACTGACCGGGCACAGCGTTGGGCGTGGTCACGGCCTGGAAGGCTCCGGTGTCCAGAGGGATGTGCAGCTGTTGGCACTGGTCGGTGGGGGCGTTCCATATGGCCACAAAGGGGTGGTCAGGGATCAGCGGGGGCTCGGAGGGCGGCAGAGCAAGAGCTGAGCTGACGATGAAGAGGAGGCAGGACAGAAGAGGCAGGCCCATGACGACCGCTCTGAACAAACAAGGAACAGAACTCATTCACACGCAGAACTACTTCACTGAGTTCAAGACAAATGAATAAATGAATGTTTCAAACAAATATCACACATAGCAATGACATTGGATTTGACATTGGAATTAAAAGCATGCAAATAAAAAAAACAAACAAACAAACATGCAGTTCTGTTTCTGTTCCATTAAAACAGTGAAGTCACAGCTTTAATGAGAATTTGGCAGCTTGTGATATTTAGAGGACCAGGCTCATTTAATGTGCCAAATATTCCAATTATGGACACAAACAAGTTCAGTTCATAGTTTAATTATTTATATATTTTTCATAAGACTTGTAATCAAAGTGCAAATCTACATTTCAGTGACAGAAAAATGAAATAAATAAATGTTTAATTTACCAAACAGTACACTTTGTTCCCAATAGTTTGTCTCAATTTTCTTTGTTTAAATAAAGAACTTAGAACAAATGAGAACTTGAGGGTATTTAAAGCAAATTTCCTTTTATAGAAATGTCAAGCTTTGTTAAGCCACAGTTTTCTACTGATTAAAAGGGTATGATGATTAGATTTAGCTGATTTTGCTTCCAGTCCACGATCAAGATTTGACCAATGTGATCAATATGAGAAAAATGTAAGTTATTGTTTTTTAGTATGTTTTCAGTGTCCGACCAAGGACAAAAAGGATTTTTTTTCCCCATGAAAAACAAACATAAATTAAAGTTTAGTGTAGTTTAGTTTTACAGCATGTGTCTTTCATCTGACAAAAATAATTAGGAGTTTAAAGTGTTTATTTAACTGCAAATCACACATTAAACTCCAGAAGAAGCAGAACAAGGAAAAGTTATGTTAGCTGATGTTCTAAAATATGAATCTACCATATTCAGAAGATTGGGTTCCTACCTGCTGTTGTGTCCTTAATGAGATGTACTAAGACTGTTCAATGTTTCTAAACTTCCCTGATCTTCTTTCTGCTGCTTCATCCTTCAGAGGAAACAGCTTGTTCATTCTGATCATTATCTGATCGATGTCCTGAACTTCTCCTTCAGTCGCCTCGATTCAACTTGATTCGAAGGGTCAGAGATCAGGAACTTTGTTTTTATTCAGTATTATGACATTATAACTGTAACTTCAAACAAGAACAAAAGAAAAACAAAAAACTGTATCATAAAACTAAAGGAAGGTTTGAGCTATTGATGTGGGCACAAACATGTAGTGTAACTTAATTCTATTGTCAGAGTGTGCTGTATATATAATTATAAATTCACTCTTTGAAATTAGCTTTTTTTTTATTTGTCTTTTCCTGAAACATCATTATATTTTGTATTTGAAGCCTGAAATTACTAAAAAAAAAAAAAATTGTATACAGTTTTGCACAGAGTAAGAAGTGTACATTTATGTCCAGATTTATCAGTTGGATCTTGTTTCAAGAAATACTTCATGAATTTCCCGATAATGTGGTTATTTTGCCTTTGAATGAGGACTGGTACTGAAGTGTTTGTGTTGCATGTGACAAAAATTAGGGGTAAAATGTAACTAAATACTTTGACTCAAGTACTTCAGTACAAAATTGGGGTACTTTAGTTGAATGTTTCCATTTTATGCAGTTTTGTAATATTTGTACTCCTTTAAATTTGTCTTGACTGGTTAGTTTTTAGTTTTTCATCCACTTCATGTCCAGGTAAAACCATGTATCTTCAGCTGTTGTTGTTGTTGTTGATTTTAGTAGATTTTTGATAAACACTTATTGGTTATGTTCATGCTTCTCCTTGCATGATGGAGTTAAAAAAGAAAGTTTATCCCCTTGAATTCTATGGTTTTACGTATCAGTGCAATGACTTATTTAATCTAACCTCACGTGTAAAACAACATACAACAGATTCCACCATGTCATTATTAATTTTTTAAAAATGAGGCTAAAATTTTGAAGCGCTTTGTGAAAATCTAAGTACACTCCATGGTGCAGGGACCATTCCATTGCAACTACTTTTACTTTTTATATTTAAACAACATTTTGCTGATAATACTTATATACTTAAATACTGAATGCAGAACCTAACATGCAGGAAAGTATTTTTACAGTATCATATTAGTGCTTGTACTCAAATAAAGGATTTCAATACTTCGTCCATCACTTTACAATATGTACAACAATGCAGTAAGACAAGTTAACAGTATTATAGATTAGGTTTGCATTGTTTGGGATCAGTTAAGTTGTTGTGAAGTAGGAGTTATTGTCTTCCAGTCCTGGTTCTTGCAGAAAACCCATTAATATATCTCATCTTCGTGACCAAAAGTTGTTACAGACATGAAACTCACCAAAAGATGAGCAACTTTATTAGGAAATATGTGACTCTTTGTTAAAAAGTCGCAGGTACAAAAGCTGCTGGGCGTGAGAACTGAAGGAGAGAAGTAAACGGTGTATAAACACAAGGTGCGTTTTATTAAACATTTAGAGCTTCAGATTCAGGTATTTCATCTGCTCAGGTGGAAGCTAAAGATTTTGATAAAACTGAATATATAACCTGCCAATTCACTCCTTTTGGAATGAGTTTAGTAACCATGGGGACAGATTTTGACCTGATTCACACTTTTTTTTTTTTTTTTAAACAATTTTCCAAACCAAGGCGCATGGGTATTATCCATACATACATACATACATGCATACATACATACATACATACATGCATACATACATACATACATACATACATGCATACATAC
>JAPQRP010000025.1:19553942-19570906 GCA_037367295.1 Apogon hyalosoma
TCTATCTGTCTGTCTGTCTGTCTGTCTGTCTGTCTGTCTGTCTGTCTGTCTGTCTGTCTGTCTGTCTGTCTGTCTGTTTATCTTGTATTATTGTTCAACAGATGGAGGTTCATAATCATCTGTTTGTCATTGTATATGTTAGTTATTATGCATGAGAATAATGTTTAACTTTTTTTTTTTCGAATATTTAAAAAAGGTTAAAAAAAAGTTAAAAAAAAAAAAAAAAAAACTTTCCAAAAGGAGCAGGATGAAGTACAACTTCAACTAAACATTCATGTAATTTAACATTCCTATAACAGTACTTTAGCAGCTTCACACTCAACACAGCCTCAGTGTCAGCAGGGAGTTGCCTGCTGTTAAATTTAATGAACCATCAGTGTTGTGTTTACTATGTTTATAGGTACTATCCATATCAGCAAGACTGCAGATGTCTAGTTCGTAACGTGTAAGCCCCTTACCATAACTTAAACCATCGGCGCTAAGTGCCTTACCCTAACCTAATCCTAACCTTAAAACCAAGCCACTCACTGATGTGGTCTGGCTTTAAATGAGGGAAAGTAGTTAAGCTACGAGCCATATAGAAATCACTGCACTCCAGGGTCCTGTAGTTCATCCAATGATGCATTTTTTCATAAATTTAAGTACAGTTTATACTTTGTCATATACTAGCTTTTTAATAAATCCATTATTATATTCATTTTTATTACTGCAAACTTAAGTTCTAGCTTTTAAAATACAACTTTCATCCACTTTTAACCTTGTATCCAAAGGTAAAAAAAGAATTCATCAAAAACTCATAACTCACAATTTCGTGACAACTTTTCAGCACCCAGCAATTCAGTGATTTGTTATAGTTTCTAAGCAACAATAAAAAAAAAAATAAAACCCTCAAACTCTTTCTACATTTAAGAAGGTAGCAAAACCTTTTTTTTTTTGCTTTCAGTTGCTTTGTAGAAGTTTCCCAAAACTCAAACTAAACCCAAAAACATATAATATTTTACACTTTATTAACTAAGGAGTCAAATCTGAAGCCAGCAGTGATGTGGGTTCAAGGAGGATCGAACAACATTCTACATCATTCAATAAAAAAAAAAAAAAAGTTTCATGTTCATTTTATGCTCTCAGATATGTTGGTTTGGAATGAAATTCTTTCCCTCTCTTTGTGTTCCTGCCAGCTTTCCCCAGGAAACTTTGGAAACAATTTAACTGCGGCTCAACAGATTATTTTTCAAAGGCAGCCCTGCACTGAACATTACACTCAATGTATGGATGTACATTTGCTTAATTACTTTCAGTTTGATGTGGAACCACTTCAGTCTTCAGCCTGACAAAGACCAAATCTGTATGGATTTAATGAAACAAATGTTAAAGATTCAAACCATTTAGATGTTTCATTCTTTTGATCTGCAGAAATGTGTGTTTGACTGTATCTGTGTTGATAGCCAAGGTGCAGCATACCTTAAAAGTCAGTTTACTTTGATAATTCTGATAATTATCTTCACAAAGTAAGTATTTTGTTTAGAAAAGAAAAAAAGAAAAAAAACAAAAGTGCCCTTCAGTGAAGGAAGTACTTTTGTCTGACCAAAATCCAAAGAAGACTGAAAAGATTCATCAAAAACAAGAGGGAATTTTTGGTAATCTAATGCATTTAACAAAAAATATTGAAGGTTTTTGATCAGGATCTGGTGGGATTCAAACCCAATTGATTGAATCCTAAAGAGGGAGTTCTGCTACTCATCAAATACACCATAAACCTGTGGGGCTGCAGTCTGATTCCACTTAGGCCTGAACTGGACCTAAACTTCATACACTCCACTCAGTGATTTTTATCTTGAAAAAGATGTAGCAAGATGAAATAAATCTGAGTTCATGTTTAAAGTTTGGCTTTGTGTCAAAGTGAATTATTTATCCAGAGGAGCTTGGAGCCACGGGCCGGTCTGGCAGCGATTAAGATAAGAGTTTGTTGATGTCTGTGGTTCTTGTGGAAAGGCTCCACTCATTCAACAAATACAAGAGAAAGAGAGAGCGTCTAATTTCCAGTCTCTCCTTTGGAAAATTGGGGTGAATTTGACAAAGCCGCAGCTGCCATAAGACTCCAGAGGATGGGTCCTGCATGGGCCCCTGGGCAGCGTCTATGAGGTAGAGGATGGATGACAAAAGCCAGTAGGAAAATACGAGATGTAGTAGGAGGGCAGGAATGTTGGCACAGTATGTCACAGGAAAACTGATAACAGATCAGTTCATGATCTGTTATCTGTATGTACACATGAGGACTGGGGGAAAGTCAGAGTCATTTAAGTAAGTCCCAGACAACCCCAACCAGCATGAAGACACCTATTTTACACCAATTATACCTTGAACACATTTTTTTTTCTGCTTTATTCTATTAATATTATTTGTTGCTTTTATCTCTTCACACTTATTTTCCTTTTTTTTTTTTTTGCTAGTGTTTTTTCAAGAGTGTTTTTGCATGCAACTCAGCTGCTACCAAGTAATTTCCCTTGTGGATCACTAAAGTTTGTGTGAGTAAGAATGAATTTCATGCCTGACGGAAGTATTTTGGAATAAGACAAACATGACAGGCTGACGGAGGCGTTCCTCAGAGGACGGAGAGACGAGGACACTCTGAGTTGACAGGAAAGGGAGGCGGATGTCGTAGGTTTGATGTTTGGGAATCGAGCCGACATCCTCATAGGGAGCCTCAGGGCAGACGCCAAAATACCAGATTCCCCTCAAATTCTCCATCTGTCACTTAAATATGTTCCAACACTGACCGGACGTCACCAAGTCACTCGCCTTTTCATTTTCATTGGAAATGATTTTAATCCAACACATTATATAAAGCATCCACCGCAGTTTAAAGGAACGGATCATTTATCAGAACCTCATGCTCAGCAGAGTCAAAACCTGCATAATTTGTGTGTTTTGAGCCGGTCATGAAATATTCGCTGTAGGGTTCCAAGAAAAGAGCTGAATTTAAAACAAAATAATGAGTATGTTCAAGTCTGTTTCTGTTGTCACATGACATCTTCACAGCATTAGATCTGCACTCATTCCATTCTTGTGGTGTTTGGCATCAAACAATGTGATGCTATATTAACTCACATCAGGCATGTTACGCTCTGGAAGTCAAAGAGTGACTGAAACCACCAGGAATTATCCACAGAGCCTGTAGTTGTGGTTTAAATCTAGCTCTATACCAAAAAAGAAGTACGAACACATTGACCAACTCCATTCTCAGAAACTTTTAGGTTTTTATAATGCAGCGTTCTCTGCTATCATTTGGGATGTAGCACCACTTATCCTTGTCATCTTGTATAAACAGCATGTGAGCACAGTGTCACCATCGAAAAGAACATCATTATTTGGCTGCAAACTGCGCTTCACAGTATTGGACTTTATCAAACCAATTGTTTAATCAGATAAAGATTAGAGGACATGTGACACTTCTATTGAAATTCAACCCCACATGTCCTTCAGAGTCGACTCTCTGCTTGTTTTCTCCATCATCATCAAACTCCCAGTAACATGACTCTGCAGCAGGATTTTCCATGAATCACTCATGAAACCAGATGAACCATGTTAACCAGAGCAAAATGAAGCTTTTTAACAATTATTCCTGGTGAATGCGGTCATGATTCATGTCCTCACACGAGAGCCTGAAAACAAAAGCGGCAGAGCAGGAACCACCAAGGCTGAAGTCTTTCCGCGCAACACAGCCAAATTCAAGCACAGGATTCTGCGAGCGCCAAGCAGGCCATCACCACGGCAAAGAAGAGCAGGATTGGTGAGTTTGGATCTGGACTGGATTTGACAGATCATGGACACATATGGACCTCAGAAGACAAAAACTGAAGGAACCGACAGTAATAAAACAATGAGGCAGGAGGATGCTGGGATTTAAGCCTCTGGACTGTGTTCAGATCATTGTCTGTTTTGACTGGGTTTCGCTTTGTCGTTTTATGACACTGACATCCTGTAACAAAGTGGCATCAAAGGTACAAAGTGGAGAAAGATGCCTAATAATAAAAATTCTGTAGATGTTTTTCATAAAAGTTTCCCTTTAATCTTCGAAAATATTCAACGAAGATGAATATTAACCAATAAAGACCCAAATATACACCGGTGACCAAAACTATCTACTGATCTACACTGTTTAATACCTGTTGATCCACTAATCCTATCAATACATGTAAATAATTGGTGTAAAATACAGTTTGTCATCTTTTCATGGTCATCACATATGACCCATTTGGACGTTCAGAGGCTCCGCAGTGAACATGGAAACACTGTCATCTTCTACAACATTGATTTACCAGTAAAACTCATGAAGTTTGATCAGTGACAGTGGATGGAGACACTTGATTTATGTTCAGTAAATGATATATTTTACTGAAAAAGTCCATTTTTCTTCAGTTTTCTCTTTTTTTTTAAACAATAATCCTCAAATGTAATCTCAGCATGATGATTAAAGTATATGATTAGTGAATTAAATATAGGAAGATATCTGATTTTCACAGAAAAAATGCTTAATAGAAAGGATGATATATAATAAACAGTGATATTTCACTGAAGAAAGGTTAAATAGAGGGAAAAAAAATAAGTTGGGGACTGACACAAAAGTAGCACTGGGTCTTTATAGGTTAAAAGATTTGCTTGACACCTCAGACAGTGAAGGCATCATCCTCCAGACCCACTCTTCATCTTAACACATATTAAAGCTGCAGAATCAGGATGATAAAACTCCAGATGCTGACTAAACATGTTGTCTTTCTGCAGCTCTCTCCCCTCGGTCCAATTCAAAAGACCGAATAAAGTGAAAAGCCACTTCTCTGCGACGCAGAACAGAATCACATCTGACATCTGTAATTACACCTGTCAGTCACATATTTACTCCTCTCTGTCTGAAAATGCCAGTGAATTGACACAAACCTGCGTTACACAAGCTGAATCTGAAGGTGAGAAGCATATGCAGATGTCTTGTCTCCTCATACTGGTTGATTGACAATATGCTGAACGGTCATTTTTGTTTAAAGTGACATTAAATGTATCAAGAACTGCAGCTTTACGACACAATCCAAAAGTCATGGGAGCTAATCAAGACTCCCACCTTTGGCTTTTAAGCTGTAATCACAGTTTAACCCGTTGCCTTTTCTTATATCTCGGTGGGGAAAACTGAGAAAAATACACCCCCATAAAGAGAAAAGAACTTTTTATAGCTGGGCGTGATGAACTTTTAATCTCACTAACATTCCTGCAAACCATGACCTCCCGTGTTGTTCGTCTTTTTGTGCTGTTTACTGTGAGACATTATGAGGTACAGCATCTGCCAAATGATTTTAACTGCACTTAAAAAGGTCCATCACAGCTGATGTGTCACTTTTAGACCAACAGTAACTGCCTGTTCGGGGGGAAAAGAGACTTTAAAATGTGTTGCTATACGTCTGTTGTCTTTAAATCAGAAAACTTTCTTCAGTGTGGGGTATTGTAAGGGTGAGCCAACATTCCTGGAATGACAGGGCTCCCCCAGCTTCCTCTTCCCCTCCTCCCTGCATCACCCAAAACAGACGCCGAAGCCATGCTGCAGCACCCAGGTTTAAAAATACCCACTTTGTGCAGCAAAACAAAAGCTGCTGAAAAGTCAAACCTGATTCAAGACTGATAAAAGTTAAGGTCAGCAGTGAGTTGGCACGAGCTTGAGTTTAGCAGCTCACCTGTAGATGCCATTAACAAGCAATCCAGGTGAAGGCGGGGGTTTCTTCGGGGTCACCAAAGGGGTCATGGCGGTCCTCGGCACCGTTCGTCTCACAGGCCAGCGTTCATCCCCCTTGTCAGTGTGAAACACAAGCAGCCGTCCACACTTATATAGACGAGAGGGGAGGGAAGGAGTGAAGGAGGGAAGGAGGGAGGAGAGAGCGTCACCACCACAACACAGCGATTAGAGAGCAGAGCCAGAGGGAGGGAGGAGGGGGAGAGAGAGAGACATAGAGACACAGTGAAGGGACAGAGATAAAGAGAGGACGTAAATCCCTGTGAGTTTGCTGAGCTCCTCTGAGGTCTGATCCTCTCTGCAAGAAAAGTCCCAACTCATCCACTTCAGTCACCGTCAGACGAGGAGACAGTAAACAAACAGCCATCGAACACCCACCATGTAGGTGTTTGTCTGTTTACATATGGGAATCAACATTTTTTTACATCCTCTTCATCAACAAACTGCTCTTTAAAGACATAATCAGACCAGTCACATGTGTTTACTGTGCACATTAGTGTCACTTCACAATTAACCCATAAAGACCCAAAAAGCCACAAACCAGCTAGTGATCTAAACTGTTTAGTACCTGTTGATCCACTAATCCTATCAATAATAAATAATTGATAAAATGCAGTTTGTCATCTTTTCATGGTCATCAGATATGACCCATTTGGACGTTCAGAGGTTCAATAGTGAACATCAAAACACCATCCTCTTCTACAACATTGATTCACCAGTAAAACCCATGGAGTTGGATCACTGACAGTGGACGGACACACTTGTTTTTATATTTCGTTAGCAATGTCTTTGCTGAAAAAGTAACTTTTTCTTAATTTTTCTCTGTTTTGATATAATTAACTTTGAATTAGCTCTAATCTACATGATCTGTGAATTAAATATTGGAACATACATGATTTACAACAAAAAATGCAAAATACAGAGGGTAATACAAAAAAAATGGTTATAAATCAGTTAAGAAAGGTAGAAATAGAGAAAAATTCATTTGGGAACTGCCACAAAAGTAGCACTGGATCTTTATGGGTTAATGGGGAACATTTGTGGCATTTCATGTATTTCTTTTCCTATATTTTATATTCTTATCTTACCTCTGGATCCTGCACATGTACATGGTCATATTCCCTGTAATGTTTCCCTTAACCCTTAAAGACCCAGTGCTACTTTTGTGGCAGTTCTCAAATGATGTTTTTCTCTCTACTTAACCTTTCTTAAATGATTTATCACCACTTATTATAATATTATCCTTTGTATTTTGCATTTTTCCATTGTAAATCATGTAATTTTTTTTAGATTTAATTTCATATATTTGATTTAGAATTTCATGAAAACTCAGAGTCATTTCAGAGGTTATTATATTAAAACAGAGATGACTGAATAAAATTTTACTTTTTCATTAACTGAACATAAACCAAGCATCTCCATGTCACTGATCCAACGCCATGGGTTTTACTGGTGAATTAATGTTGTAGAAGATGTCAGTGTTTCCATGGTAACTACGGAGCATCTGAACGTCCAAATGGGTCATATCTGATGACCATGAAAAGAAGATTAACTGTAATTTACACCAATTATTTACATGTATTGATAGAATTAGTGGATCAACAGGTGTTAAACAGTTTGATCAGTGGATGGTTTTGGTTACCAGTTGCTGTTTGAGTCTTTATGGATTAATTTTACCTGATTGCTTTATTTTGTATGTATCATACCCCATTCTCATATGAAATTAATCTATTTATCAGTTAACCAAGAGTATGTAGCTTTTGCAATGTTTCCAGTTGCCCACATGAAAAGTGAGCATAATTCTGCATTGGTGATTTAGTGAACAGTAAATAAAACTTTTTGGTTTTGATGGTGCTGAAATTTCTTATTGTTGTTGTTGTTGTAAACCCAGTTTTCTTGAACTCATCCTCAAATATGCAAAGCTATACCATATTTCTTACAGTTAGCCCTGCTCTATGCACTTTCGTACTCGTGTTTTCTTTCTAAAACATTAAATCTTCTCGTCTGTTCCCCTCAGACTAGTTTAATAAGTGAAGGCACATGAGAAGTCACCAGCACCAGGACTGCTGTCTAAAACCATACATGTATTCATTTTTATTGACTTCATTTTTCGGTCTAATTAGTATTTTCACTCCTCGGTGCTGCAGAGTGTCACAGAGCTGAGTGATATTACATGTGGACCCGGTACTTATACAGCCTCAGCTGAGATTCCAGCGGTTAACCACACATATTTACAACCCAAAGACAAAAGTCACACTGAACTCCATCCCTCTGTTAAATGTATGCATGGTGTTTCCCTTTTTAACTGTGCACTTTCATACTGAATAAATGTCGCCTACAGCGCATGCAAAGTCACTAATCTGACAAAATACAGCTCACTTTGGGTTTTAAATGGTAAAGAATCATACTAGAGCATCTTAAAGTCCAACAGACGTTAAAACTCATTTTTACTGAGATGTTTTTTTTTAATGCTGAAGAGTAAATCTACTTAAATTAAACCTAAAACGTGGCACTTTATTGTGGTATAAAGCCTCAAAACCCAACTGATATAAAATGTGATGCTGCAGTGTTCATGTTTAAGTCCCTTTTCATTTAAGGTCATGGTTCATTCACTGAATCTGTTTCTCTTTGTTGTGTATTATTTTCTTGATAGATTTAACTTTTCCACTTATTTTTTATGATATTTTGATGCTTTTCTCATTTTGTAGCATTTCCACTCGCATTTTTTGACACGCAAACTGAAATGGCACATAAAAAAAGGGGGGTGGAAACATACTTGGTGAGTAGCTTTGATGACGATTCCTGTTTTTGTTTTTTTTTTACCACAGTTAACCAGGTTTTAAACGGGGCTTCGATCAGACAAATATGTACGTAAACATAATATGAAATATAAGGCAAGTAGTTGTTAGAACATACATATAAATCAGTTAAAATATCTACAATCTGATGTTTCTACTGTCAAAATTGTTAAAATCCCTGTAAAAGTGTCCAATGAGATCTTCAGCTCATTGGCTTTCAAGTGATGTTGTGATGAGTTTTACTGTGTATGTTGGCTGCTGGTGCATTATCCTTACCGTTACTGTTTCGTAAAGTCTGGGGCTGTTTGCACATGTTTGCACACATACAGTATGTTGTATGTCTCAACATGGTCCTGGAGGAACAATGCACCTCATGCACTAGTATTTAAGGTGATCCTGAAGACTACCCGATGAGAAACAAACATTCATACATGTCACATCAATGTTCAGTGACCTATTATTTAATGTTTCATTTGTTAGAAAACAGTAATTGTACAAAATCTGTACTAAGATAATAATAAAATAATATAAGTGGGTGTTTCAGCTTCTATTCAGTAGACTTTTGTGAACAAATGTCACATGACAAGAATGATCCAGAATACTTGAATTTTAATAAGATAGTTTTTTTTTGTTTTTTTTTATGTTCCTCAAATGGAAAACTTTTTTTCCCTCGGTAGACTTTTTTTTTTTTTAAATGGAGAATTTCTCTAGGCTACTCACAAGTTTCCTTACTTGACAAAAGCAAAAATAACAAAACATTGGAGAATTCCAGAAGTCAGTCAGTGGATATCAACAAAATAAAAAATAATCATGGATACAAACAAAAATAAGAGATATGTGAGGCTCATTGTTCTGTTTCATCGCGCACTTAAATATAGTCAGAAAGACAATGACACTCAAAGACTATAAAAGCATTTCTAAGTTGCCAGATTCTGTCTTTATTTAGTTTTTTGAACATATTCTGTTATGTAAAAGTACAAATTTGCTTTATCTAAGAATGGATGAATTTACCAGAATTTACAGGAAAGAGACAAAATGGGGTTTTTTTTGTTTGTTTGTTTTTATCTCTGAACTCAAACAGAACCTTCATTTTATTTAATATTTAGAAAAACCTATTTAGGTGTTTGTGGTGGCGTAGAATCCACTTTTATCTCCTTTTTTGGGTTTGTTTCTCAGTTATTTCCATCTTTGATGTGAATATCTGGCCTACCCCTTCACGCCCAGGATCCACCTTGGTTCCATCCTACACTGCCTTTCACCTTTAAAAACAATGAACTAGGGGAGGAACGGGGCTCTCGCTCTTAGTTTTGCTCGTATCTCTGTCACTGTCTGTGCTCGGCCTTGAGGCCTTCCAAACAGCTGGTTGGGAGAGAAGAGGGAAGTACACTCAATCTGTCAGTTGTGTTTATCTGAAGTAATAAAGTGGTATACTGAACTTAACTTAACTTCTTTTCCCCAGCAAGTTATTCATAGACCTGGCAGAATTCCACTACATGTTTAAATATTTTCCAAATTATTATTTTTTTATCTCTAACCTTTCCTGAACAAATTACAGTCATTTATCACCCCCAAATTTCTTGCAGAATCAAGACTCAGTGTTCAAAACATGTTGGTGTAATGATGTTCACATCAGATTGTCAAACTGTCCAAACATGTGACACCACAGAAAAGGAGAGACTCTGCTTTAAATCACATTTTAAAACATGTCGATAGGATCAGCGGTTCAGGAGTTATTAAATACAACAAAGCATAGATATTTTTATCCATGGATGGTGGTCTAGGTGTTTGAGGGGTAAAGAGTTGATGTCTCTGTGTATGGTTTTCACCGTTTGCCTTTCTTTTCTTTGCTTTTCTTAGATCAAGTGTTATTTGTACTCCGTGTTCTCCAGACTGACCTCCTACAGCTGCAGCTTCCAGTATCTAAAAAGCTGAATGGAGAGGATGATGTGTGGCAGGTTGAACTGCAGACCTGCTCCAGGGGTTTTAATCCTGGGGCCTCATTCTTGAAAGAGTGTGTAGGATTATTTCAAGTGTGTGTTCACAAAAAAGCTAGAAATGTACACAAACAAAAGAAATCCAGTTAATAAAAGCATGACCTGCAGGCAATTCCCAGTCCACCTGGAAATGCGTACATGGGAATGAGCCTCATATTCACTTACATCCGACTGTAAGACGTCAGTGCAAAGCAACATTCTGACGCACTGAAGTGACCCGTGCTTCTGTACGGTGAATCATGGCATGGAGAGTCATTGGATTTCCAGAAGTGAAGGTAACAAATTAACAAAATAATTCTGTTAACATCGTTGAAATGAAAAAGACTAAAGATACTTATGAGTTGAAAGGTAAAGCAGGATACCCACATAAAGATAATCGGGCTATTTTTGTCCTGATTTTCCCTTTACCAACCAAGGATGGCAAACACCAGATTATTTTATGTCTCATAAGCTGCGTTTCAGTTCCATGCAGCTAAACTGTGGAACAGTCTTCCTGATGACATGAGACAGGCCTAGACTCTGACAATGTTTAAGTCCAGGCTGAAAACAGCTCTGCTCAACTGTGCATAGAACAACTGGAAGGGTTCTATCTGCACTCTTCTCTTTTACTTTATTTTAATTTAATGTCCTTATTTTAATTGATTGTTATTTATGTTTTAATGATGATGTTTTAACTGTAATTGTGTGTTTTTAACTTGTCTCTTTTCCATTTTTGTAAAGCACTGTGAATTGCCCTGTGTAGGAATTGTGCTATACAAACAAACCTTGCCTTGCCTTATAAGATTAGCCTGTGGTCTGAGGTGTGTTAAGAGTGAATTTGTCCCGATAATTGTCTCTGAAACAGGTCAGGGCTGACAAACGTAAATATTAAACTTGTTCAATATTTACGACCAAAAATCTTAGTGTGGAGTCATGACTGTGAATTGTGACGTGGAACGGAATGTAGCCAGGCAAGAAGAGAGCTGACTGAGGAACAAGGAAGCAGGTATAAATAAAAACAAGCATGGCCGACCTGAAACATAAAGTTAAGTGGAGCTCAGAAATGGAGGACCAGCTTGTGAAGCTGTGAAAAGCCCAAGAATGCCTATTCAACGTCTCTTCCAAACGATATGTTGTGTGTTGTGTTTTCCGGTTGTTGCTGTTTCTTCTTCATTTTGTTAGATCACGCGAGATTTCTAGCTTCAAGATTCAGGATTCAAAGGATTCTCCAGGATTTTGCCACCTGTCACATCCTCATATTTCAGCAGCTGTTTTTTGCAAGTGGACCACACAGTGTCATACAGTTTTACCTTCTGTTCAACCTTCTGTCATGATGAAAGAGCACTGATGAAACACTGAGTGGAATCGGATTTGATATTTGAGTTGGTTTGTATCTTTTAAAATGACGGAGTAGTCACAAATCACTAATGCAAGCACAAATATCACTATTGCTTTAAATATAAAACATTTTTTACTTGTCTTTGTTAATAGAACTGTTCAGTTTTGGCCCCTTCTGTCCATCTAGAAACAGCGGTGGTTGAGCGAGCAATGGACTGAATGAGTAGAGCAAGTGGAGTAGTGACAAAAAAAGGTGATAAATATAATTACAAAACATTATTTCTTGATTCTGTTATAAAAACAACCCTTTGCAAACATGCAGATATTCTAGAAGGAATATACAACCAAAGCCTTAGAATCCTCATTTGTTGTCACCAGCAAATGATGTTATGTGCACTGCTTTGCCCAGAGTTTTGTCTCTCAGACAGAGCTGTAGAGTTTATGAAAAGGGTAGAAAGAGGAGAGAGCAATGCACCCTGAGGGACGTTGTTATTGGCTGGACATGCAAAGTCACTGCCTGAAGGTCGACGCCCAGAAACGAACACAGCAAAATAAGGGGAAAATATTAAATACAGGTGCCCGTGAACACACCACCACATACAGTCAGAGGATGATTAAGGATCATTATTGAAAGAGTCGTTGTAGTGTTTTTAACTCTTTTTTAATGCATAAATTATTGAGAAACACAGACAATCAGACACATCCAGTTAGTTTCAGTCCTTATTTTGAGTGAGATACACAACTGCATATTGATGGTTTGAATGTAGTTTAATGGCAAATATCATATTTTGCATGTTCATAAACACAGTGGATTTATGACTTATTTGGCTCATTAGTAGCCAACAGAAGCACTAATCCATGTGGTAATGAAGATGTTATAGTACTTTACACTACTATTAATACCTCTAGTATGGATTAATCATTGCAAATAGTCTTAACTGAAGCTTGAATAGCCACATGAAATTATAACATGCATGGAAGGGTTAAGAAAATGTTGCATATTCTGCTTTTAAGATAAAGTGGGTCTTTAACTGGTGGTATCAAGGGAAATTAAATATGTGAGGTATCATTATATATGTTCAGGCTTCAGTGCACCATCTCATCATCTGCATTGCCAATTACCCATGTTTTCTTCACAATTTACAGGCCTTGTTTTGCATGCACACTAGTCCAAATGAGATCTTCACTTGTCTGTGTTTGATTGACTAAATGTTTTGATAAAGATTTAAATCACAGTTACCATGAGTCAACCTCAGATGTGTCTTCATCTCTGCTGGATAGTCCTTGATCAGCGTCTCCATCAGATCTTCTTTCAGGGGCACTTTTGTCTAATTTGTACCTTGAAAGCACCATCCAATTTTGTGTTCTTGAAAACAAAAGCAGACACATATGATCTTCGCTGCAGATGGGCATGTTTCACTGAGGGCAGGCTGAAGTTTTTGAGTCTGCAGGCCGGGACAGTTAACAGCCAAAGGGCCACTTCATCAGCTGTGACAGACATGTGGGTGGTAATTACATGCTCTGCATTTCTGTGTAGGTGGACATGAGAAAGTAGTATAAGTTGAAATATAATGAGCTTTGTTTGGGGAGCTCACTCAGCTGTGTTTAACTGAGTTTTCTGATGATCTTGGTTTCACTCTTAAATAATATATCACTTTAAACACAACTACGGGCTTCGTTTAGGGAAACACATTTTTCTTCTGTTACTTTTCCTGGATTGGTCATGATTAAACAAAACATCCTTCAGGATCTGCAAGAAATGTGTCCTCCAAATATATATATATATATATATTCAAACCCCAAAAAAGCATTACTTGTAAAAATGTGTTTCCTAATTTTTCTGTCAGTCAAGTACTTTTTCCAGATAATACTTAAATACTTCTTTATTTTATGCAGACCTTTTACTTCTTTCTGATGTCTTTCAATATTTTCACTGTGGTATTAGTGCTTTTACCTCAAAAAAGGATCTGAATACTTCTTCCACAACTGCCAACAGACTGATTTCATAATACCCCGGTGTGTGTGTGTGTGTGTGTGTGTGTGTGCGTGTGTGTGTGTAACCACATTCCCACAGTGGGTGGAGGGGGGTTGGTGGCGGTGATGTGAGGAGGGGGGCACTTGGCCTGGCGATGTGATCCTGAGAGCAGATTCGTTTCCACCACCTCTGTAGATGAAAGGCCCCCACTCCCTCACCTCCACACCCCCTCCCCAGTGGCGGCTGTGGCGGTCTGAGTCTCCTCTCCAACATATGGACCGTGTTATGAAAATGTCTGGGCTCAGACAGCGCGGATCCTCCCTTTAATGGCCTCGGCTCTAATGAGGCATTGAGTTGCCCGTAGAGGATATGATGGTTCAGGGTCGGGTTTGGTTCAATACATATTGCACGATATGGAGAAAATTAGATGATTTTTGTTTAAAAAACATGTCCAATGCCAGCACGAGGATGGTCAACAGGAATATATTGTATTTCTTCTCAATCCCTTCTCACATCCTTCAGGAATACAGATGTGGGTTTGCAAACTTGAGCAAAAACAGATATTTATTTATGTATTTACTTTTGCATTTGTAGTCTATATTTGTCTTTATTTAATTTAGTTTATGTCATTGCTGAGCCTGACAATGTTGCATGTTTATAGTAGATATTATGTGCATTAACCAAAAGGCAGGGATTTCAGTTGCTCCAAAAAGCTCCCTTTTTCATAGACTTACACTGAACATATCTGTAAAAATGCTTAGTTTTGCATTTATTTTACTGTAATTGCATCCTGTGAGTTGTGCTCTGGTGGTCCATCTTTTCATCAGTGCTCCATTAATAAGACGTTGATGCAGGGTTTGACTGACAGGTTGGACCTTTATATTAAAATGGCCTAATCATCTGCTTGGTGAGTCACAGCTGAGTCCAGCATCTCTGTACAGTAAACGGGTACAGAGGATACCTGTATCTATTTAAATGGATGACTCTCACCATTTGCACTGTCACTCTCAACGTCTTTTCCCTCTGGACGGAGGTTTGTGGTCCCAAGATGTAAAACCCAAAATTACAAAAACAGGTTTGTTCCTGCAGCTGTCACAGAGTTGAACAAGCTGTAGCAATGTACTGCATATAATTTATTTATATACTTATTTCTAAAAGTAATTCATATTTATATAGATATCAATTGGGTTTTTGAACTTCTATGAGCTTGGTTTTAATGCAGAGGGTTATTTTGTCTTTTATCGTAGTCATGCTTTTAACTGACCCTCTTTTATCTTTCTTTTATGTCCTGATTGGTGGAATCTGGAGCATTTTTATCATGTCTATTGTTAGCTCATATGTTAGTTAGTTTGGAAAATGTTAAAAGGATGTTATTATCTGACTGCTGGTATAAATAAAGTAACCTGAATCTGACTTTCAGAGTTTCTGTTTAATATGTTTTTTTCTGACATACAGAAGGACTGTAGTTGATAGTTTACACTAATAAGATTGACTTTGTTATGCTAATGCTTGATTAAATTTTCCATTTAACTGAGTGACTGAGCTAGCATTTAGCATTAGCTCACCCATGACATGAAAAGACATGACATGACACGACATGACCAATGATGACCCTCTTCCTTTTTGTCCAAATATGATCACTTCTAGCTCCAAAAAGCTAACATAGCGATGGAAAACTACTGCCATTAAAACAGCTGTTCAGACACTTACAGTTGCCATCAGTGTTCTGTTGTCCTCAGTTTTTGTCATTTTTCATTCAAGGAAAAACATCAAACGTGTAAAAACAACATTTTTTTGGGTTTTTTTGAGAACGTCACTGTCGGTTAACATGTTTTACTGTCACAGAGGAAATAAAGTCATGATGAGTGAAACAGAGTTCAAAGCACCTCTGAGCATAATTACTGGAGAAATGAGAGAGAAAACCTGTCAAACTGCCAAGAATTACAGCTGTCACAGATGCTGAGCTCAAAAAACTGTCAGAGAAATGATTATGAGAGGAATCGGCGTTAACTACTAGTTTTACTGATGTCATGTTAAAGGGCAGACGGTTCGGAAAATGAAAAGGATTGCTTCGGGATGGTGTTTAGCTCATCAGTGGACGCAGTTGTTTCACTTTTATTCTACCTTATGTTTGAACGACATCTATCCCTCCAGAACCCTATGGAAAACCAGCCTACAGATGTGGTTTCTTTCAAACATGTCAGTGAGTTTCATGACCTGTGTGTTGCCAGGTTTCCTCAGCAGTCATGTTATTGTTTCTTGTGCCATCTTCACCCACGAAGCTAACTCTGCATTTTATGACCCTTGAGGAGCTTTGCGGGGTCGTTGTGTTGATGTAGGATCAGGATGTGAGAGCTTGGCTGGATGCAGAACAGTCTGCTTGGGCTGCAGTTTTTTCTCACAATGATAAGCTTATTCCTTCTCTGACAGTCCTTTTAAGATAGTGTTTAAGTCTCCTGGATTCCATTAAATTTATAATTAGCCAGTCATTAAACCCATACGCTGCTACTTAGTTCTGACCCCTATAATGTCCATTTTCTACACACAACCTGACAGAAGTCAATGTAAATACTTAATATGCAAAAACCTTATTAGTAGGTGCTTATAGTGGTCCAGGACATTCACAAAGGTCAGCTCCTATTACATGCTGCATTCATTTATATGTTTTCTCCCTTTGTTTTCTCTGTTTTACCCTTTTCCCTGACACTTTTCCCTTAACCCTAACCAAATTGTTTTCATGCCTAAATCTAACCAAAGTGTAGTCATGACCTTGTCTATACATCTGTTGGACTTTCCCTTACATTATAAAATGATGCCTCCCTCATGAAAAATAATGCTGTGCACCGAAACATAATGTCCTGACCTGGCAGCAGTATGTGATGAGTTTGAAATGAAAATGTGTTGGTTATTTAAGGTTGACTCACTTTATTGTCCCTGTGGGGATAGATACAGTCAGCAACGATGTCACAGCTGGGGGCAGGGAAACCCGAGCAGGAAAACGATCCTTTCCCCCATCCGCTATGATATAAAAACGCGGAATTTCAACTTGTTTTGCTAACGCTAACAAGTTGTCATGATGTACTTTGAGTCGCTATTGCCTTCTGACAAGG
>JAPQRP010000025.1:19581080-19600333 GCA_037367295.1 Apogon hyalosoma
GGGGCGGGGGAGGGGCCTGTGGAATCTCACAGTACACGCCCGTCCATCCCTGGTAGCACTGGCAGGTGAATTTATGCTTCATGTCCAGGATGTCGTGGTTGTTGAGGTGACCGCTGACATGGAAACGGGGGCCCCTGGGGGTGGGGTTGCGGTGGATGTGGAAGAAGCGTGGGTTCAGGTGCAGATAGGCTGCTGAGTCCAGGCTTTTACGGACACACCTACCATTCTTCTTGCACAGTGCTTTGCTGCAAAGTTTGGCAGCCGAGGTGACATTGATGACATAATGCCCCAGGGGACCATCAATGTATTTCTTCACTGTCAGACAGTTCCTCTAAAGGAGACAAAGGACACTGCAATAAATCACACCGCAAACATTCTACCTGTCATCATCTATCTACATCTTCAATTTCTCAGATATGTCTGATTTATAGTCTAAATGTTCAAGATATTTACAGTTTACAGTGATAGAAAACAGAGTAAACCTAAAACATCATGGCATTTACCCTCAAAATTACTATAATGACAGGAAGATTATCAAAAATGTAAATATGACTTTTGGTGTAAAGAAAATGATGTCTTCTCATACGTTCTAGGACCAGAATTCAGAAAACCCTGCCCAGGCATACATTTTATGTGTTTAACATTTATTGTTCCATAAAACGTTGTGGTTTGCTTTATGTGATGTATGCTATAATCAAGGTAATAACATGTTCTGTATGGTTTGTGGTACTTTAATCACTTGTAACTCATCATCTTGGACATTATTTTTTAGTTCCACTTTTTGTTGGTACCTGTGATCGGGCGTACTCTGATGATCCCCAGAGGACGACGCCTGACGCTCCTAAAGCAGCGCTCTCCCCGATGGTGTGAACCAGGTCGCTCTGAAATGGAAATAAAAGGACAAGTTTTTAACACGAGAACATGGATGACAACTTTCTGACTGTACTGCACGTTATGAGACATGCAGAAGCAAAATCAGACACTTTACTTTTTCTCTGAACCTATTAATGTCATGCAAAATTTGGTAGTACTTTGTGTTAATAATGCATTTTGCTGAGATTTGCACATGCTTGTGTGTTTGTATGACGTTTGTGTTGGAGCTGGTCACTTGACTTTATCTAACGTCATTATTGAGGTAATTATTGATCCATGTTAACAACAATATACACATTTTTAACATTGAAAGATTTCAGGTCAGATTTTCTGCAAAAAAAAATCCTCATTATTAATGCATTTGAGGTCCTATAGCAAAGAGAAAATTAACTTTTCAATCAAAATAATCTTAATTACTGTTAATTGATGGTAAGTAAGGACGTTGTAGCATATGACTTACCAATTTGTTTCTACCACTGTTTTAAGTCACATATTGCAAACGTATATTATGCAACTCATGTTGCATAATATTCTTACGACAACATTCTTACATTGTATCAATAATTAGTAAAATACAAAGTGATTGAGTACAATGTGAATAATTGTATAATATTGTGCAGAACATGATGTTGATAATTAGAGCTGCACAATTTATTTTTTGAGCATCATCATTGCAATGTATGTGTGCGCAATAGTCACATTGCAGGTCCGGCAATGTAGGAGGCAAATGAACTCCATGTGTTCTCATCAAATTCCAACCTGGATACCTGTCACACACTGTGCACAGCAATCCACCAATCACGGTCGTCTGCCGAAGCAGACCACGCCCATGCACATGGAATGAGTCGCTGGTAACAAAGTTGAAAAATGATCAATGAACAAGAGAAAATCACCAAAAATTAAAACTTGGTGCCAAAAAGACTAGCAAAGTCGGTTATCTGGAATTATTTTGACTACAAGAGGATGGTACTGAAATGTGATGTGTTCTGTCTCCACAGTGCCTTGCACTTGTCACCACAACAAGTGGTAACACAACTAATTTGTTTGACTATTTACGTCGATACCACACAGCTATTATATCCTCCTGAGTATTTTTTCAAACCGTAATATATATGACAGGGTTAAAAAAATTGCAATGTCAGTTTTTTCTAATACCATGCAGCCCTATTAATAATTCAGGTATAATGGCAAATAAAGAGTCAATGTTAAGTCAACGGTGAATATGTGGTCTTTAACCTTTTTACCATTATTTTCAACCCCAACCATGAGGTAGAGTAAAGGAGTCAGGGTCAGGAGTCACAAGGTGTTTCTATCAGCCTCCCATCCAGATGTGAAATTTCAGATGCCTCATCTTATATCATAAAAAGAAAAATTAATAAAAAGACAGTCTCAAATGTAGACCCTAGACCCACCCCATTCCTAACCCTTCACCGGTCACCTGGTAGATGTTAAGTGCTTTTATTTACTAACTAAGGAGGCATAATTCTGTGATAGCTTAAAAGTAAAATGTACCTCTGAAAGAACCACAAAGGTGTAGGCGTAGAAAGGTCTGGAGTAGACAAACACAGGTAATGTAAAGTCCATACGAGCAATGGATGCGATCCTCATGGCTTCCTTGACTCGATAATGGACGAACTTGACAGTGTTTTGGGAAGATTTGAGTTCATAGTCCAGATAGATCGATGGGTAAAGGGCCGTGCTCTCCCTCCAGAGCCACATCAGGTGATCATTGCGAACGTGCTCCACATTCGGGCATTCACCAGTATAGCGGTGTGGGTGCTGCTTGTATCCGTAGTTGTAGCAGTCTGGGAAAAGGTAAAAGCCCCACAGTCCCTCTGGCCTGCGACCTTCAGCCAGAGCCAGCGTCAGGTTCATGAAAGCTTGTCCAGCTCTCTCAAAACGTTCCTTTGCCTCCTTTTCCACTTTGCTATCTGGCCAGTTCGGATGAAGTTTCCGGATCTGTTCTTTTGACTTGTTGCGGTAGATGTCCTTGGCTCCCCAGTTTCTGACCCACTGAGGCCTCCAGTTCTCCCAGTCGATGACACCAAGGCCTCGAAAATCCTTGTGGGGAATCAGCTTGTCAATGTCGACCCGGGCCTTGCTCAGGTGTTTGGAGATGCTCTGGTTTTGTGGCAGCCCACCATTAATGGGGATCCCAGAATTTGAGTAAAATGGGTAGTATCCCAAGTGGCTATGGTAAAAAATAGTGACATTTGGTCCACTGAGGGTTTCGTTGAGGTTTGCCACAATGTCAAAAACACTGAGGTCCAGGTCCACTTTGAATCGGAGGCGGCAGGATTCAGTAGGAGCATTCCAAACAACAACAAAAGGCCGGTGAGGGATCAGGGGAGCCCGGGCCGGCTTCATCTGTTCTGCCCCAACTTCCAGCTTCACTCCAACACCGGTCCACAAGGCCAACACCAGGAGATGGAGCCCCATCAACGCCATGGCCTTTCATTCCTCATGGAGCAATTAGTGTTCCTTCACAATTAGGGAGAGAGGAAACAAACACATTATAAGCTTCAGTTAGCGCAAATAATCAGGCAGAACGGTGAAAGGACACATGAGTGATGACCACTGAAGTGAATGCTCCAAATTCCACAACATAACAAAACACAAAGCTGTCTTGTTTGAGCAGGACCGTCATGAAAAGGATGAGGGTTCAAATCTCAGTGCAGCGGAAATAATACAAAGAAAGCAATCACGATAGCTAGCTTCTCTCCTTATTGTCAAAACTAGTAAACAACCTGCTGCGACACATCATTTAAGAACAGCTGAATAATGTAAGACACTGCTTAAACACGAAATGCATTATGGGTGGACCCTCAATTAGTCGAAATAGCATTTAGTCATAGGTATCTAACAGTCAAATTCAGGGTCTTAGTCAAAAGCCAACCTCTTACACACTTTAATATCTATAGATATAGTTACAGATACATTTCATTAGTTCAAGGGGGAAAAAAATGAATCCAGTAATGCTCAATCAAATTCCAGTTTATTTCCATTGATGAAAGTGTTGTACAGTCTGATGGCAGTGGTCTGGCATGGGTTGACTTCTACAGTTGACACAACTCATCAAAAAGACTAATTTATTCAAAATATGGTTAAAAGTGTAAAACACATTTTGCAGTTAACAACATAGTATGCAATAATGTATTACTAATGTGGTTAATAATCAAAAATGGGAGGGTGTTACTGCATAATGAAGAGAAAATGCACTACATTACTATCCAAGTTGTATCTAATGTGGTTTCAATTAATGTAATGAGGTGTTGAAACATCAACTACCAGATGCAGCGAATAAAGAGTCAAAGTTCTACTCCTTTCATTGTTCAACATGGGATCTAACTTCAGAAAAATATGAACGGCGACCAGTAACAGAGGACAAATCATTTTTTGATCCTGTTGTTCCACCATTTACACGTGTGATGTTTGTCACTTTAAGTGCCAAGAAAGTTGCAGTTTGTGGTAAAAAGGCATCTATTATTGTCTTAAACAGCTTAATGGGCTCAGTACATATGATACAGGTCACTAACCCGAAAGCATCCACTGCTTTATTTGTCTTTGAGTTCTGAGAATGAGGTGAAAAAGTATTAAAGTAAGTGAAAATAACAAGCCTAATCATGTTGACACTTCATCACAGAGAGACAATCATGACATTACATCTATGACTTTTAGTATCTAGTCTTTATATTTACATATTGTCACAGGTGTTTTAACAGTTTTAGAACAAACTCTGACTGTCTTGACAAGTTAAACTATCTTTTAATCAATTTTTTTTTAGATCCTATGGGGCACAGCTGAAGGGTGGGACTACAGGTTTTCCTGCCATTATTTATCACACAGCCCAGTGGGTGTTCAACACACACATAACAATGAAGTGCTTGCTTTAAATCATTAGCAACAGGGAAATGCCAGGGCGTCTGTGCATTACACACTAGGTAGACACAAACAACTAATTAGCCTCTTTGTAGCTCTGCCCTCTATTCTCTTTTTTCTGTTTTCCTCCCAAACCTTACCCTCCAGCTCTTTATGCAGTAATCCCCCTCCAACAAATATTCTCCCTGTAATTGTTCTTGGCGCCCCCATATATGCAAGTGATTCATATTTCAGATTTTCCAAAGTCAGGGTACAGACATTGTGACAAGGCTCTTGGGAAACATGGTCACTGAGGTTGCCTCCAAGGACGCCATGGAAAATCTCCCATCATTCTGTGTGCAGGATTGTAACCAGAGTAGGAGAGCAGGAAACCAGTGGTGGGTTGAGGTTGCTGCAATCATTTCAACTTTTCATTCATGAGGAGGCGCTGATGTTCTCTGATGAATTTAATGGCACGAGAACATTATGATCACTGTAATCTTGGATATGGATCAGTGGAGAACTGGAGGAGAAGACTGGAAGGTGAAGTCACAGTCACTGATTAATTGTTAAAATGTTTCCTTTAAAACATTTTAAAAAGGCTGTAATTTATCATAAAGTTTCCTCATGTCCGCTTCATTTCTTCAGGCTATGTCAGTTTCATAATCCTCCCAGCTGGATGGGTTTTCTGCTGATGCTGATCCAAGACAAACAGAGTGTGGTAAAGCCACTCAGGCTGTCCTCCAAACCACTGAAAGGTCCAGAGCCTCTAGAAACGCTGCCGCTCCAGACCACAAGAAAGACCCCCCAAACGCTGGGTCTGAGTCCAAGCTGACAGAGGAGACAGAGCTGAATGTTTTGTCTCAAGGAGAGACAACAAAACGGTGAAAAACACATGAACTCCACTAACTGGAGCCAGATGAGGACAAGAGGGGAAACTGGAGGGAAAAACTTGCATTGCTTCCTGGATGGCAGCGCCATTTATTTCTGTATAAAGTAAAAAGATCTAACAATTAGCAACAAAATTCAAGTTAAAATATTAAAACAAAGGTTCTGGTTTGGTTCTCTTTGCTCACATATTATACCTGACACCATTAGATTACAATACTGAAGCGTCAGCATCATATCAATGTTGCAGCTATTAGAGATGGAGCTTTTTTAACTTCTTTATGTCCAGTTGTATTTGGAAGGGAAACAAACAAATCTGAGGGCTCATTGGATGAGATGGAGATGGAGAAAAAGAAGAAAAACGAAGCCTGAGATACACATCTGTTTTTGTCTTATCTTTAATTTTTCTTAGATTAAACCATGTCAGGAGTTTAGAGGGGAAAGTCTTTTTGCTGGAGTCTTTAACCCAGTGACAGTTAAATGCCAGTGAATCACACACTGCTTTTTGTAAGACGTCAAAATCCAAACTAATCTGAAGGACGTTGTATTTTTATCCATTAAAATATAAAATGTTCATCCGTCAAATGAAGTAAAAAAGGATATAGTAGAGACAAACAATAAAAAGTCAAGTCCAGGTACTTCAATATAAGAAAATGTAGTCTAGTACATCTAATACAGTACATATTGTGCAAATTGTACAAATTGCTGTTCTAATTGTGTTTTAATGGAATTGGTCGGGGGCGTATTGACAATTTCTTTCCTGGGATTAATAAAGTATGCTGATTCTGATAAAAGCATATATTTTCTTTCCATTAATGATTCTTGGTGCAGATTCATACATCCTCGATATCTTTTTGATAGACTGCTATGGAATTTTGTTCCGATCGTGGTGCTTTTCTGGCTTCTGGTTTTCCTCTGCAACCAAAAATCTAAATTATCCACAAACCTATCACATTGCCACTTAAGTGGAACCAGGTTTTGTGATGCTCGAGTAGCTGTTGTGGTTCTGTCATTTTTCTGACATCCTTTTTTAGTCGGCTTCAGTGTTATATGTGTTAAGGTTGCAAAGCCGGGATCAAACTGATGTAATTGTTGGGATTTATCTGTGGTGTTTCTGCAGCAACATGTACAGATGTGGTGATATTTTGTTCAGGGGTCTTACACTAGTTTGGACTTTGGATGTTTTCATTTTCAGTTCAGACCAAGATTTGATTCACGAGCAGTTTATCCAGTGTAATCTGGAAAATATGAAACCAGCCATGAATTAGTAGTTAATGATCCAGTATTAATGCGCAACAACCAGAGTGACTGTTATTAACAGTAACGCCACACATCATGGAGGGTTTGTGCTTAAACCACAAAAGTTGAGTCAGACTGCTGATTCCACTGCCAACTTTTTCAGAAAGTGTGTTTGTCTCTGTGTGTCTGTGTGGTGGTGTATTTTTTAAGTTATGAGCTCTTGGCTCTGTTTTAGGGCAAAATGCAAGACTCCATAAGGAAAATCATCAAACTGGAAGGTTAACGTAAGGCTGGGGCAAGTCTTCAGGAAATAGGATTACAGTTCGAACTAGCGTTGTAACTCCCATAAACCCCTGAAAACACAACATGTGTTTATACATTAAGATCAAATTTGCCAAATAACTGAACTGATTTAAAATATTAATAGCTTGGCCTCCAACATGGGCTGTGTTTAACCTCTTAATGAACACATCACACACACACTCTACATACAGGAATATAATGAGCAGCTGCATCAGTTCATTCCTCATCTTGACTACAGTCCTGATTATGCTCACATGGTTTTCAGGCTGTGGTTTCTTTGCAGCACTTTCCAGATGTGATTTTCTGTGTTTATTAACACTCAGACACGTCTCTGCTGCTTTTCACATTTTACTTTCTTATTTCAGTTAGTAGGCATGTCTCTCCTCTGCATGTCTTTTTATCCATTTTTCTTTTGCTGGTACATGTAGTATCTTAACCCTCAAAATCAGTCGTAATCTGTCATCTTGCCGAGGCTACAGTATTTTTACCCCGCTCCCAAGGGAGGCAAGGGGTATTATTTTTGGTTTGGTTTGTTTGGTTTTTTGTTTGTTTGTTTGTTTGTTAACACTCTAGCAGCAAAACTATTGGTTCAAATCAAACCAAATTGGGTTTATAGATTACCAATGACCCAAAATAGATGTCATTACATTTTGGGAAATGTAGGTCAAAGTTAATTTTTTTTATGAATTTCTTAAATCTTTTTTTTCTCCCATTTACTTATAATGGGCAAAAATTCACATGTCTGTAGCAGCAAAACTACTGGTTGAATTCATACCAGATTTGGTTTCTAGATTTCCAGGGACAGAACAGATGAGGTTACATTTTGGGAAAAGTAGGTCAAAGTTCAAATTTTTATTCATTTTTAAAATCTTTCTTCCTCTCCCATTTACTTATACTGAGCGACATTTCAAATGTCTGTACAAACATCAATTTTGTTTCAATTTACTTCAGATGTGCCACATATATAGAGGCAGTTAATATGCTGACATCAGCTGAATCCATGCCAAAATAAGCTGCAATAGGTGCGAGGGGCGGGGTTTGTTGCACCTGGCACCACTTGTTTTGTTTTTTTTTTTTTGCTAAAGTCATGTTTTAATAGACGTTGTTTTCAGGTAAAAAATATAAGCCCTGTAAAAGAGCAGGAGAAAGTGAAGCCTATTTGACATTATACTGACACATGATATTTGAGTGCTTAGATCATCTAACAGATAAAAATGACACTTTCTAATCTTCCGCTTCTGCTCCACAGATCTATATATTGGTGTTAATGATCAGAAAATGGCTGGTATGGTAATGCAGTGGATAGCCAGTGGGATCTTTGTGTGAGTGTGCATGTTCTTCTCATATCTGTGTAAGCGCTCTCAGAGGACTTTGGCTTCTACAAAGACATGCATATACAGTATATCCCCCGTTGGTGTGTGTGTTAGAGTGAATTGTTGTTGGTGTGTATATGATGTGGTGAACTGGCAACACTCCTTTGCCTGTTATAGCTGGGATCGGTCCCAGCGCCCACAACCTTCCTGAGGATTAAGCAGTTTGGAAAATTGTTGAATGAATAAACAACATAAAAAAGTCTAAAAGACCAACTACATTTGTTTAGGGGACATCATACTAACACACTAAACACTATTAATATGCTACAAAATACAAAATAACATTGAGTTGTGTAAATACTTTGTCTCATCCTTATAACACAAAATGTCATTAATTTTACCAGTTGCTTTCCCCTACAGAGTAAGAGGAATATTAGCCCAAATTAGGTTGAAATTAATCACCCCTCTTAAACTCCTCTGTCTCTACTTTCTTTTCTAGCGTTCAATGTTAATGTCAACACTAGTTTTTAAGTCTCATTTGAATCCAGTATAAAGTAGTTTAGTGCAGAAGTCAGTGATGCATTACCTGCACCGACAATAGAAGATAAGAAACTGATTTTCATGTAGTCTGACAACACAAATTGGATAATTTAGTCTTGTGACCTGACTTAAAATGTTGAAATAAAATCAGATCCATGGCTGGATTTATTATTGGGACACAAAGCTGTAACTGCACTCTGCAGTCACTCTAAGTTCATTACACTTGTCTTCAGTAAAACAAGCAAAGATACTTAAAACTTCAAGATCATTTTGGTTTTGTTATTCTCTTAATATCAGCTACATCAGTGCAAGAGTTAGATCTACTACAGCAACAAATACTGTACGAAACAAATCTTACCCAAATCTGCCTTTCAGGGTTTGATGACATAAACACATTTCAGTAACAAAGTTTTTCTGATAAAAGTAGCGTACCTTCCTGTCCTCAGAGGTTGAGTTCACAGCTGTAGATACATGTCCATCTGATAAACTGATAAAATGCCTGTCTGCCTCTTTAGTCCCCTGTTGTCAAAGTGTCACTATTGTTATTTTGGCCCCTCCTCATCTAAACCCAACAAGACCCTCATTAACTGAAACAAACAGCCTGAAACTCAGTTTACAGACAAGACCACATTTCATCATTTTGTCATTATTCCAAAGTTTATCCTTTGATTCACATAAATGTTATGTCTCATTTAGATTAGACTACATTAAATTACATTACATTGAACTTTATTGATCCTTTGGGCAGAGCCCTCAGGAAATTGAGGATAACCTAAACTTAATATTTGTTAGGTCCGAACTAAGAAACAAGAAATTTAACCTGATTAACCCATTTCGACCCGATGGTACTTTTGTGTCAGTTCCCAAATTAGTTTTTCTCTCAATTTAATCTTTCATAAGTGATTTATCACCCAAAATTGTCATATTATCCTCTTTAGTTTGAATTTTATCATTATAAATCTTGTATTTTCCTATATTTAATTTACTATCGTGTAATTGAAGCTCAGAGTAAATTCAGAGGTTATTATATCAAAAGCAGAGAAAACTGAATAGTGACTTTTTCAGTAAAATCTATCATCAAACAAGTGTGTCCATCCACTGTCATTGATCCAACTCCATGGGTTTTACTGGTGAATCGATGTTGTAGAACATGACAGTGTTTCCACGGAAACTACAGAGCCTCTGAATGTCCAAATGGGTCATATCTGATGACCATGAAAAACTGCATTTTGTACTAATTATTTACATAGTTTAATAGGATTATTGGATCAACAGGTATTAACAGTTTAGATCAGTAGTTGGTTTTAGTGGCTGTTTGGGTCTTTATGGATTAATATGTACACTGAGGTAGAAACAAGTGCATTTATGGAAGATGTAAATGTTGTAGTATTCCAGTTTTATACAATACTATTCTGTCCTAAACTATATACAACAGGTAATTATCATAATTTTGGAGTGCCTTACACAGAAACTTTTGAAATATCAAAATGATTGAGGGTGGCACATGGAGAAAAGTATCATATTGCAATATGTGATGAAGCCAGTTTCATCACCTGTATACATGTTCTTTATTTGAGCACATTTGTATTTCACTACATGAACTGAAATGTGGATACTCTGGACAATGAATTAAAATGTTTCTCAAATATTACTACATCTAAGAAAATTTATAAAGGAAAAAACAGGACATTATGAAGTCACCGAGTAATATGTATACATTATTATGATTACTGTCTGTATTTATTGCAGGACTGTTTATAGGATCTGTGAAAAGAAAAGAATGAATTGCCAGCTGTATTTATGTTACGTTATTACTGAGAACATGATCTTCCAGCTCCAGCCGTAGAATGTGTACTGTATACATAGCTTGACCTAGAGTGTGTTATTTGTTTTTTTAAGATTATGGACTGAAATGACCAAAATAAACTAATCTGAAATATATCATTCATTATTTAGTTTAGCAAGAAATCTTCAGTTTTCCTGAGGATTCTAGTTTTTTATGTTTGTTACACAGTTAGTAGTGTCAAGATTGTACCATTTAAAAAGACCAAATAGACCCCAAAGCTGATTCTGGACTTTAGCAGGAAAACTATGGACAGTCAGCCCTTACTTTTTTTATTATTATTATTATTATTATTATTATTATTATTATTATTATTATTATTATTATTATTATTGTGTGGAGAGGATCACTGTTTTGCAGTTTAAGGGTCTCCACATAGAGGAGGGCCAGGTGTTACAGGACAGTAAAAACACAAACAAATACACTTAAAAGAGCTTTTATCCAAATGCAAGTACAGTCTTGAAGAATGTTAAGATTTTATTAGCCACATATAGCAAGACTTCATATTGTGAAAGATTGGTATTATGTTGTCATGAATTATTCATGGTTCTACTGACAGAATGTGTGTGTTCGTTATGTGTTTTTATGTGCTTTTTATTTAATACACTAGCCCTTTTTTATTTAATTTACTTATATAGTCTTATTTTGTGATTGTTTGGAGCAACTGGTGCTCAGGAGGTAGAGTAGGTTGTCCAATAACTAAAGGGTTGGCAGCTCAAATTTCGCTCTGTCCTAGTCATGTGACATGGACTTGGGCAAGACACTTCACCCACCTTCCCTCCAGTGTCACTCACACTGGTGTGTGAATGACTTGGAATGTTTGGTGGTGGTCAGAGGGGCAGACTGTCAGCCATGCTTCCACCAGTCTGCCCCTACAAGCAAATGTAGTTTACCACCACCAGTGTGTGAATGAATAATGGATCAATAATCTAAAGCATTTTGAATGCCTTGAAAAGTGTTATAGATATTATTATATCATTATGATTATATACATTTTTTAATAAATATGTTGTACATTAAGGATAGTTGTATTTTTAAATTTCATTCTATAATGTACAATGACAGATTCTATTCTATTCTGTTCTGTTCTATTCTATTCTCCATCCATCCATTTTCTGAACCCGCTTTATCCTCACTAGGGTCACAGGGGTCGCTGGAGCCTATCCCAGCCACTTACTGGTGAAGGCGGGGTACACCCTGGACATGTCGCCAGTTCATCGCAGGGCTGACATATAGAGACAAACACACACAGTCACATTTACACCTATGGGCAATTTAGATTAACCAATTAACCTATCAGTGCATGTCTTTGGAAGCCAGAGGACCTGGAGAGAACCCACGCAGACATGGGGAGAACATGCAAACTCCACACAGAAAGGTCCCACCGACTGGTGTTGGAATCAAACCTTCTTGCTATGAGGCACGAGTGCTATCCACTGCACCACCGTGCCATCCCTCTATTTTATTCTATTCTATTCTATTCTATTCTATTCTATTCTACAATATGCAAACTGAAAACAGTGAATGTCATATTGCGTTGCGTGAACCAGATGATCCACACCTTTATGTGAAACATTGGGCGGTGGCCTCTTTATTTAACTTATACGAAACACTATCCAAAAGCGGATTTGGACTCTAGCTGTTAAATCTGAAGACAGATATGCTTGACATATTATATTCTGATTTCATGGGAAAGGTGTTAAAAACCTTTCTCACTTGTCTGTTTCCATCCAGCTGAGTAAATATGGTAGCGGATGTTAACCTGACTCTCCATACAGCTTCACCTCTGCATCAGCACCACAGAAATGTACAGAATCATCAGTTTATTTCTGTAATAACAGAAAAGTTGATTTTAATCAAACAGTCAGCACGCACATAAACGGCAGATAACATCAAGTACATTCCTTCAGCTGCAGACCTTCCTGAGAAACAGCTGCACAAAAACTGCTGAAAGGTAAAACAAAATACATTCATTTGCTTTCTGTATCTGTTTTTCTAAACCACAGACACCGCTCCTTGGCTTGTTGAGTTTTTACACTATTGTTTTTGGTTCATATTAACATTCATGTGACCTGTACAGTGGGCAATTGAACCACACACAGACAAACAGCAGCAGCAGCACAGTCTCATAAGCAGTATTGAAGTAGTTTTGTCAGCTGTAGAAATATTAGAAATGCTGAGCAGACCTGGTGGGAGTTAGTCCTGGACCACAGAGCTGGAGGAACAGCTGGAGGTCTACATAGAAATATTAAGAAAAATATGAACATGCAAGTTCTCAGACCTCCTCACACCTGGATTTAGCTGAACTAAGGTGATCAGACTGCATCAGACTGCACATTAACAGAGTCTGGGAGATCTCAGACACATTTAAGCACATTACCACACAACAATAAAAAACAGGAGCAAAGCTAATGGAACATTCAGTATGTATTGATTTACAATTGTCTGCTGCTGCTGCTGCTTTACTTGAGTGGGACTTTACTTTAAAACATCTGAGTATCAGCTCAGGTCACAGTTGTAACCAAGTTATGCTCCAAGATATATCTGTCAAAGTTTGATGCCACAGCCAATAAATTTTATTTGCATTTTTTGGATTACATTGTGCTACCAAGATCTTACCTCCAGCAACATTTGGCTGCTAACAAGGTGTCAGTGGTTCCTCAAAATATGCATTTTGACTTTTTTTTTTTTTTTTTTAACCAAGTCACAGTGGTAGTCTCTTTAGTAGTAGAGTCCTGAAATGTTGTATTGTCTGGACATTCATAACATACTACTGATTGTGAATTTTCATTGGATGTTGTTAAAGTAATCTAATGCTGTGAAGAATGGGAATGTCGGCTCAAGCGTTTGGAGAAAAATGTTTTGCTGTTGGAGGGATCTGTGTTGTATTCTTCAGGATGTCTGTGATGACCTGTAGGTCGGACACTCAGATTTATCAATGATTTCACAGAAAATATAAAAAAAGACAGACAGACATGATGCCATTCTGCAGTAGTTTTGATTAGATTACCCTGATGGACCGAGGGGAGGTTCCAGGTCATGTCTTTCCACAGAGGAGAATTCTGGGAAGAGAGGATCATTATAAATGCTCTGTCACATTCATCTTAAGCCTTTTGTTCAACTATGAACACTAAGTACTTTAATGATGAACATCATGCTGGATCAGGGTGTTTTTGTCTCTCATGTAAATAGTTTCAGTTTTTGATACTCTTTAGTAATGCAGTGTTTTGTGTATTTTGACTTGTTTCAACATGGAGCTACATTTTACTTGATGTGTTTAACAACTCAACATTGCCATCTGTAGTTTGATGCAACTAGAGGGAGGATGGACACCAAAATAGTGTACTATCTGCTGCCATCTGCTGGACACATCTAAAACGTTTTATACTCGCACTCTGATGGTCACTGTTGCTGGTGAACAAAAAACAAATTTCCATTAAGAATATTTATTCTGATAGTTTATTTTAAGTTTGTTTTAGTGATTATTTTAACCATCATCTACCCAGATGAATATTCATGCAGCACATTATCACGCAAAAACGTATCTGCTGCTTGTGTTCCAAAATCAGTAATTGTGACTGTGTGAATTGTGTGATTAACCAAGCCTCATAATAACTATTTAAACAAGCCAGAAAATAAAACACCATTTGTTACCATTCAGTCTGTTAGTTTGGATGCAACCAGTTGTTAAAGGTCATTGAACTCCTCCTGTGTGGCCTCTGATCAGTACTATTTATATAGCAAAGTGCAGAAGCAGGTGGTCTACAGATTAGAGCAGGCAAAACCTGCAGAATACCCATCTGCCACCACTGTCAACAATGAGTTAAATGTTACCTTGTCATTTTTGTTTTGACAGTTAAACATGGATGCTCTGTTAATACATTGATAAGAGAGAAACTGTTCCTTAAAGCATCTGGTATTATTCATTTGTTTACTTTTATATAGTTTTATATTTGACTTTACCAGTTCATCAATTCATTGACTGCTTTAAATACAATTTACAAGAAAATGTAAAAAGGTTTTGGATGACTAGATTAATATTTATAGGTGTGATGAGACCATATGACAGGAATAAAATGAAATGGTCTTTGGTTGGTCTTATTATTTTTAGTATTAGTATTAGAATTAGTATTAGTATTAGTATTGGTATTGGTGGCAGTGGTAGGAGCAGTAAAAATAGTAGTTGTGACATGTTCAAACCATACAGTTAAGTATGGGTAAGGTAGACAATTACAAATAAAATAAAATAAAATAAAATAAAATAAAATAAAATAAAATAAAATAAATAGAAAAATGCAGAAATGTTTAGATAGGGTGCAAAAGGTAATATAAAAGGCAATGATAAATATTTCCGATTTTTGAATATACTCAGCAAAATTACTTTTTATTGCTTTAATGGTCTTGCATTTTTACTCCATTCCCATTTGTGCATGATATGTTATTTTCCATTTCATAACAACAGATTCCAAGTGGTACCATCTTTCACAATCCCAAACAATAATAACTGAACCAGTCAACTTCTTAATAGTAAAACAACAAAATGAAATGATAAAATAAAAATAACAAACAATAATTTTACACGTGGGTACACGGAAAAAGAAATTACGTGTATCTCGTTTACATTTATTTACATTTTTACGTCCGCCATGTTGCTCCGCCCCGCGTAACGTCACACTCCGCCCCGATCCACGCGCTAAACCCCCCACCCCCTCCCCCCTCCCTCTCCCTCTCGGTTCCCTCCGCAGAGCTGCATTCCATTCGGACGAAACCATTTCACGTTGTGACGACAACGTAGCTTCACAACAAAGCACAAACACATAAACTGAATACTTTATCGACTGAATTCAACAGTGAAAAACATAAACGGTGTCATATGTCTTTAATATTTGCCATTATATCTGCTAGCTGTATTTCGGAGGTTATTTACAGAGTTTGCCCTAACTAACCCCCCCCCCTCGTTTCTCCTTAAAGTGGCTTGCTCCCACTTGCTGCCATGTTGGATGTACGCATCGCTGCTGCAGCTACTGGAGTTCTCTAATGAAAGTTGAGCGTTTATTCTTCTCCACAGGCCAACCGGGTCCTCATTTTTTTTGGGGTTGTAAATCAAGGCATTCGTTTTGGGTGATTTCTTGAGCAGGAGTAAGCCGGGGTAACACACCTGTCCCCCTCCGCCCTCCAGTCCGGGAGTCGCACTCACTCAGCGGAGATGATCCGGTTGCAGGCCACAGCGACCGGAGCCCGCATGGATTTTCTGTAATTAGTAGTGTTTGCTGAGCCCCTCCGGGAATAACTGCAGTTGTTTCGGGTTTATTTTGAAGACTCGGAAGCCATGAATAGCCACCCGCCGCCCCGCAGGGCTGTGAACGTCGGCTCCATCCTCTTGACCCCGCAGGAGAACGAGTGTCTGTTCGGCTACCTGGGCAGGAAATGCGCTGTAAGTTTGTTTACCTCCTGCAGGGTGACTGTGTCCGCTGGTTTAGTCCGTCACGAATTACAGACAAACATCACTTAATAGTTCTCCTTCTCGTTTACCTCCCTGAATGAATTTGGGCATCATCTTAACATGAATTCAGCAGCACCGTGGAAGAAAATATGTGATCCCTATGACTGTGACCTATTGACTTTACTTTCGAGGCTTTCAGTCATACAGTAAATGCATCATCGTGTGTTCACTTCAAGTACTCAGACTCTTTATGTCAGTTTAAGAGATATAGCAACACTTCAGTGCATAGGAGATGGCAGTAAATGTCTAAAAAAGTGCTATCAGCAGTAAGTAAATACAGCTTTAAATGATCAGAAGTAACTATATTAACTTTGCAGGTGTGTTCCTATGGCAGTCAAATTAGTATGTATATTACACTGATGAATTGTTTTTACTGATGCTATAACATGCAAAGGTATACATCATATCATCATAATAAATTGCCACAGCTGCTGGTCTGTTTTACCCGCTCTGTACTTTACTGATGTGTAGTGTTTGATAGAAAGAAGCTGTGAAAATGAGATGAGTAGATTCCAGAATGCTGTGATGATATGTATGTCTCATGATGACAGAGACGTGACCATTTTAAGTATTAACTCCAAACCAAACTGATGAGTGCTATTAAGGAAAGAATTTAGTCTTAAAAAAAAAAAACAGATCAGTTCTGTAGTGGACTAGGTGATGTCTAAATGATGTAAACAGTATTGAACTTTATGTTAGTGATGTATCAGCTCTTTAGCTGCCAGCAAAACAGACCTGCACTGCGTCTGCGTTTATTGCTGCATACTTTCCCTTGTGAGAATTTACAGAGCAGGATTGAGGCTTTTAAGCGCTAACCTTTGACCTTTCCTGTGTGATGCTGGGTTGAGATTTCATGCCAAAAAGTGTGGCTTCTGCTCCCCTGCCCTCTACTCATGAATCACAGCAGAGGAAACAGACCCAGTGGCATTTCCTCTTCCTCCTCCTCCCCGGCGGCTGGAGTTAATTTCTGCTGCAGAGACGAATCCTGATGAAGGATTTAACGCAGTATGACCTCTGCGGAAACCTGAAAACCACAAACCAGAGCAGTATGAGGACAGGATAGTGCTGAGGACAGCAGCCACTTCCTGTCCTGCAGAAATGAAGGTTAAAACACTGCAGATTACACTGGATTTGAATTAAAGCACTGACTTAGTGGGTAAAGCATTGCATGTCAGCTTCAATTTCAGGGTGTTCACTTTCATATTTGGATAACACTGTTGAATTTGTGAGCCCATTTATGCAGTTTAACCCTGTTTTGTAAAAGAAAGTGCAGCAAAACATTGACCAGTAGCACACAGACAAGAAAGTGAGCAAACAAATGTATCAGGTCGGACACGTGACCGAAGTTGACCCCACAGTGTCAACAACTCTACATTTGGATTGTGGGAAAAGATGTGCAAATAGCCGTGAATTTTGAGATCTGTCTGTTTCAGCCAGCTCTTATTATACAACGGTAAGGAGACACATATCACCATTATGCAAAATGACTGTAATTGTTTAAAATAAGTGTGATGAAGTGATTAGGTAGTAATCATGGCAGGCTTAGGTCTTATTGAACATTATTATCAAACCTCCCCAGATCATACAATGTCAGCTTCAGGAGCTTAAACTCCAACACAAATATCCAGTTTAATATAGATAGTGTAGAAAGTCCACATACTACGCTAGGGTCACTGCTAATTTCACTCAGAGCTTCACTATTCATAATAAGATAGTACCTTAAAGACCTGACCTTAAAGGTATTTGCATAGGTTACATGAAGCAAGTGGACAAACCTGTATGCTCATTAGAAAAACTGACAGTGTTGGTGAAAATGACCTACTGTTGGGTCTCAGCCGGTTCAGCAGGTACGAGCTCTGTTCTCGTTATCGCTGTAGTTTTGCATCATGTACATTTCCTCTTCCCCTTTAGCTGCTCCATCGCTGCTTTATCTCACACATGCAATTTAAAAGACTATTTAACAAGTAAGCAGATGTGTATGAAACATCTGGACATCTAATGAAGAGAGGTCACAGCTGGAAAGTCACAGGAAAAGTTTGATATTTTGAGACAAGCTTTGTTTTTGTCTTTTCCTGTGCTGAGTCACATGTGTAGACTCGTACTACTTTTCTTGACAGATTGTTAAATATAAACAGAAATTAAGTTATTTGCTGATCTATGTTAGGTTGTCGTGCTCCTAATGCAGTGATAAAGTTAACCAACAGTTTTTATAACTGGTTAAGATTAAGCAGTTTACTAGTTACCCTAACAGGCTAATGTGTCACAACATATCATCTGAGTGTGTAGAGTTAATCAATTATATGGTGAGTGGAGTTTCATACCTTAGATTTTACCTAGATTTTGTTTTTAAAAAAGTATTGCCTGTTATGCTGAATGATTGCTTTTAAGTTTGCTGACTGAGCAGTTGCTGTACTTTGTGGCAGACTGTAACTGTCTCTGTCCTCTGTTCAGACTCTGTGCTCGGCGGTGGTCCAGGTATACACAGCTGATCGGAGCTGCAGCTGGGTGAAGAGATGTTGTGGAGTCGCCTGTCTGGTCAAAGACAACCCACAGAGATCTTACTTCATTAGAGTGTTTGACATTAAGGTGAGTTGGAGACCACACTGAAGAGAAATGCCTGTGGTTTCACTCATCCAGATGCCATTCTGCATTTTCCTATGAACTCTTATAGAACTCTAGATGAATGACCTGGTGCATTACAAAAAATGCCTCGCTGTAGGTAAACATCTGCATGAATAAATGGGGAAGAAATGTTCAAATTTTGGATATTTTTCAGTACACATTTGCAGTTCCGCCTTTTTTAATGAGGTCTTTCGGGTTTTGTTCATTGTTCTCTCTTCCTCTATATTCTGTCTGCAGTCTGTGGTCAGACTGCATCCACAAACTGCAGGAA
>JAPQRP010000025.1:19614953-19627627 GCA_037367295.1 Apogon hyalosoma
TATTCATTCCATGCTTTCTTTTCTGTCTGTTTTAGTCACATGATACACACAGGAGTTAGTACTTGATTGCATAACCATTGTTTCTGATTACTTTTGATGGTCTAATAATTTTTTCTGTGACTGTTTTTTTACATTTTTCTCAATTTTTGCATGTTTTTTAGACATTTTTGAAGAGTTTTAAAAGCTTAGATTAATACCTGGTTAGGCAGGGTATCGGTGAGCAGGAGGGGCAAAGTGTTGTACAAGCAGGCAGGGGTGTTCGTAAGCTCTGTTTACTTTTTCACTTGTTCAACTGCCTTTACTTTCATCTCTATAGTTCATGTAGACCGTGGCCTCTCTGTGCACTGTCTTCCCCCTTTCCTTAATTTTTTTTCTCATTCTCTGTCTGTTGTATTTTCTTAGACGAGGATGAAGACGACGATGACGAAGAGGACTTTGAGGATGACGACGAATGGGAAGACTAGTGAAGACCCCTCCTCCCTTCTACCACTTACACTAAAATATCTTAAAAATCTTCCAGAATCTGACTAAAATTGTAATGTAAATGTTGTATGAACTTGGTGCATATTTATTTTTGCCTTTTCGTTTTTTTATGATGATTATAATTAATCTGTGCAATACCTCATCCGTTACATCTGTTTGTTGCACACCCTCATCATCCTCCTCCCCCGGGATGTCCTGTCACTAGAAAGCACTTAACCCCGTCATTACCTATAATAAATAATAGAGAATATTCAAGAGGAACCTGGGAGATAATTTTATGTGTTAATTTCTTCATGTTTTCATTCCACGTCATTGAAAAGGGAGATGTTATTTGACCAAACAGGCAGAATCGTCAGCTTAAATGGGACATTATGTTCTGCACCTGCTTTGTTTTTCTTATTTTCGAATTTTCTTAAAAAATCGTAGTCTAGTCGTGTTATTGATTTCATAAAGACTTCTGTCGACCAAAACGCAGAGGCTCGGCTGCCTCTTCTACTTTTATTTTTCTGTATGTTTATTTGCACAGTTTCTACAATAGTTTTGTGTATGTGTGTGTATGTGGTGTGTGGGGAGGGGTGTTTTGTTATTTTGGGAGGCTGTGTGTGTTTGTGAGAAGAACTTGTTTCAGGCAGATTTCAGCTGTGACGCATATCTTAAAAGCTGAAAGTTGTGCAGTATCGTGAACAAACATGACTGACATTTCTTTCCTAAAACATGAATTCACTATGGCAGGTGTGAAACTACGGCAGTTTTGTTCTTGTCTGGTTGGTTGCTTTTGTTGTGACATCAGTTTTGTTCCTGCTGCACTCTGGTCAGTATTTCAAACAGTATCACATAATGAATAATATATTGCAAAATATAGAAAAGTAATGTTTAATCCTCTTCTCCCATCCTTCAGTTAACAAACTGTAATGTTATGCAATGCGACTATAAATGCCTCCACGTGGAGAAAACTGAAAAAAGCAAATAATAATGAACCAAATGTGTGCGAGCAGCTTGGCGATGCCTGTGAAGAATCGTTTTAACTGTTCGTCTTAGAGTTTTTACCGTCCTCCTGCGAGGCTTAATGCTGCATCGACAAGCCGTTATACTGACATTGATCCTGTGAAGAGGGTTGGGAGGGGTGGGGGGGCAGTGAGAATACTAAATTGTATACTTAAATAAATGTTAATATTTACAGAGATTGTGGGGTTTTTTTGTACTTTTTTTGTCTAAAGTGGTTTGTCTTGTGAAATTCCTTAACAGCTGTTGTCCAAAACCACTGTAGTAACTGAATGTAAGGCCAGCGGTTAGTTGATTAATTTATATATTCGTTTGTCTTTTTACGCTTGGTTTGTGTTTTTAATTCCATTATTACTGAAACGATTAATTCACCATGATAGGTCATGAGCGATTGTGAAGGCGCTGGGTCTGGCATCGTCTTCGTTAGCAATTTCTTCAGACATCTCTGAAACTACTGGATTCATTTGCAATTTTATACATGGCTTCCTTGGAACAGTGTCTACAAAATGTGTTCACAGTTTTGAGAAATGTTGATTTTTTTTTTTTTTTTTTTAATTTTCAACACATTTTTGAAATGGTGAAAATTTGCCTTTACTTAAAACGGCCATGTTTTAACTCTTTAATACCTGACGTGTCTTGACTGATACACCCTGCGCATATGTAGTTAGGCTGCAACTCTTTCACTGTTCAAATTCAAACGGTCTCTGAAACCCAAGATGTTGCACTTTGTAGGTTTTATTGGGTCATTATGCTAATTTCACTCATGCCTGTACTAGAAGCTGGAGAACAAGCTGTTTTAGCAGCATAATAAGATGCAGTGCATTGTAAATGATTGCTAGACTTTGAAAGATCTGGAAAAAAAAAGTGCTCAGAAAAAATGAGGAAACAGACTCTCAGCATATTTTCTAACCTTTTTATAGTCAAGAAAAAAAAAGTCCAGGCAGACCACTTTTGGGTTTAAAGGGTTAATGGCTTATAACATGAAAAAAATGGTTAGAGATATCAATATAGTTACTATTGAGCACTGATAGGAAATCATATATGGACTTTCATTTGGGTATATGACCTTTGACCTCGAATGGTCAAACTCGAGGTCACCAGTGTCTCGATTTCAACAATTTTCTTCTCTGAAACTACTGGTCAGATTCGTTTCAAATTTTTACGAATCTTCCTTGGGACAATGTCTACAAAGTTTGTTCACAGTTTTGAGAATTTTAGATTTTTTTTTTTCTTTTTAATTTTTGAGTTGAAAAATTTGCCTTTGTTTATAATTGGCCATATTTTGATGGCTTATAAAATGGAAATGATTAGCGATATCAACATAGTTCCTATTGAGTACACATAGAAAGTCATATATGGACTTTGATTTAATTAGAGTTCTCCTCCAGTGAAAGTACCACCCACTTCCATTGGGAGAACCTGACAACCTTGCAAACTGAAGTTGTTACTGATTCTTTATAGAACATGCTGGTGAGCTACAGGGCCATTGGTCCTATTTTTACCCCGCCCCCCAAAGGGGAGGCAAGGGGTATTGTTGGTTCAGTTTGTTAACACTCTAGCAGCAAAACTATTGGTTGAATTCATAAGCAAATTGGGTTTATAGTAGGGAAAAGTAGGTCAAAGTTCAAATTTTTAATGAAGTTTTTACATCTTTTCTCCCATTTACTTATAATGGCTGGAATATCAAATGTCTATAAAAACATCAATTATGTTTAAATTTACTTCAAACCTGGCACATATGTAGAGGCAATGGATATGCTGACATCAGCACATGCATAGACATGATGACATCAGCTGAACTGTTGCCAAAATAAGCTATAGTACGTGCGAGGGGCAGGGTTTGTTGTGCCTGGGACCACTTGTTTGAAATAGTTTCAGCACATTAGCTTTGGCTTTGGTCTTTGCAAATGAAAATGTAAAGGAATACAGATGGTGAAAAATGATGTTCTCTCTTGATCACAGGAGTGGTTCCACTGTAGTTTTCTATTACCCTGAAGATTTAAGCGTCTTCAATAGAATTTCAAGTGGGATAGTGATCATCTGTCTTACATTTAGTTGTATTCACCAGCCCAAAGGTAACGTTTCTGTCTTGGGTTAATGTTTTCTTTAAAGTTTGCATGTCTTTGGATAGGAACACGATGGCCAGATGTGAATTTTTAACCGTTTTGAGGTTGTCACAACATTAAAAGGCTCCTCAGGGTTAAGACTTGGCTTTAGTTCAGTATTCTCACAAAAATAGAGGCATGACTGTGTGTGCCGCTATGTGTTTCACACATTACATAGACTTGTCTTTCATTTGATGCGTAGTGACAAAGGACTATATATACTGATTCAGTGGATTCTATCCAGGTGACATTTCCTTATGTCTGTTTACAACACTGTGGCGTTTTAAATGTCAGTGTTAGTGACTGCATTATGTTAGCAAGTGTCCTTAAAGCAGGACAATCATGTGTCTGTTGAAGGACAGTATGTAACAGCTGCTACAGTCGGTGCAACTGCAGCTGTGATTTATCTGAAGGATCTTATGAGCTGACCTGGTTGAATCACTATGAACATATGTTTTTATCTGGTGATCGTTAGTTGAGGGTTTCGCTTGCATTGGAGTCCATTTATGTTTTATTACAGCACGCGTCTGCCGTGGCATTGTTTCGATTAGCTTATGTAAGAATATATTTCCATCACTTTTGGGATGCGTGATGTTGCTGAACCCAGACCTGAGCAACCGAATCAACTTCAGGTCGTAACACTGCCCCCACAGGCTTGTACTGTAAGCACTAGGCATGATGGGTAATCACTTCATCTGCTTCTCTTCTCACCCCAATGCGCTCATCAGACCACATGACTTTTTTCCACTGAAACACAGTCCAGTCTTTATGTTCTCAGGCAAACTTAAAAAATAAGAAGCAAGAATAATAATAATAATAATAATAACAATAATAATAATAATACATTAATTTGTAAAATCTCCTCACAACATGGCACTGACTTAACCCATAAAGACCCAGTGTAACTTTTGTGTCAGTTCCCAAATGAATTTTTCTCACTATTTAACCTTTTATTATATCATTTATCACCATTCGTTGTAACATTATCCTCTGTATTTTGCATTTTTTCAGTGAAATCAAGTATTTTCTTATATTTAATTTACTGATCGTGTAGATCTTCATAAAAGCGTAGATTAAAGTTGAGGGTTATTATATCCAAAACAGAGAAAACTAAAAAAAAAAAACTGACTTTTTAAGCAAATCTATCAATAACTGAACATAAACTCAGTGTGTCCATCCACTGTCATTGACCCAACTCCATGGGTTTTACAGGTGAATCAATGTTGTAGAAGATGACGGTGTTTCCACGTTCACTATGGCGCCTCTGAACGTCCAAATGGGTCATATCTGATGACCATGAAAAGATGAAAAACTGTATTTTACACCAATTATTTACATAGATTGATAGGATTAATGGATCAGAAGTTATTAAACAGTTTAGATCAGTAGATGGTTTTGGTCACCAGTGGATGTTTGGGTCTTTATGGGTTAAATACTTAAAATAGTTCAATGTAATCTATCTTTTTTTTTTTTTTTTAATTTGAGCTCATAAATACACGAGTCCGAACATGAACTTTATTTCTTCACACATCAGATTTCCAGTGAATTTTACACACAGGTAACAAAATACAAGAAACATACACCAACCGCAGCTACGAGTGATAAATTAAATAAGAAAACATGAAAAGGTGACATTCTGTAAAATTCCAAATGTGAAATACAAATGAAATATTTCAATACAACGTGGGAAGAGTTGACGCGGGATGCATCAGATGACGTCAGCCCTCTGACAGATCCACCTAAAATGACAAACAGCAGGTTTAAGGTGGACTGGAGAGATACAATTTTAGTTTGAGTTTAGCTTTTATTTAGGTTTAGTGTCACTTTTTCAGGCATTATAAGGAAATCCTTGAAGATGAAAACGCTATGGTAAAATCTATACTTTCAATTAATAAGAAAAAAGTTAATTGTCTGTGAACAGCAATGTAAGTTCTGGTCGTATTTGCAATTATTTCTCATATTTGCTCGTATTTTCTTTAGATTTCTTGTTTTTTTTATGAATAAAACTAACTACTACAAGTCACAGACACTTTGTTTTCTATTTGGCCTGCTGTCTTCCCAGCAGCGCTCTGTGCCATCAGTCTTATCAAACAGCAGTGAAGCAGTCAAACTATTTATAACCTGTCAAAGAGTCGTGGAATTTGCAGAGTGACAGAGGCTGTCGTCTAATGACAGCAGGCCTTCACATCAGGGGTCTAATGGCTTTTGGAGGCTAAAGTATGTCTTTGATGCTTCGACTCCAGATAAATAAAATGCCTTTAAACGTTATTTCTTACCCTTTTTAAAGACCTGATGCTGCTCCCACGAATTGCCGCCATCAGGTCGTCCCGGCTTGACGTCCGCGGCTGTAGCGGACATGACGGTTCGTCTCGTCTCTTCTGCGCCGACGGCTTTAAAGTGTTCCTCAGTTCTTTTAGAATATCAACACTCTCCTTTTCATTGGCGCCATTCTTGAGCTTCTTCGTCTTGGGTTTTCTTTGGTTTAACTGACCTTTGGTGCTGTTGGATGTTTCGTGCTGTTTGACCATTTCTGCGATTTTTCTTGTCGGTGGGTCTAAAGATGGGCAGGGGGGAGGAATCAGAGGAGGAGGGGGGTTTCGATTTAGCTTTTCAGAAGTTTTTGCAGATTGTGATGGCTTCTTTGGTGGCTTGTTTTCTGCAGATGGGGAGGTGACTTGTTCTGGTGCCTGTGGAGGACTCTGTTCCTTCTTCTCTTGGAGCCTCCTTTGTCGTTGTTGGTCCTGATTGCGCGTCAGGATGCTGGTCGCCGTCATTCGTGGACCCGGAAGGTCAAACTGGTAGCCAAGCTTCAGCAGGGTGTTGTTTTCCCTCAGGAGCTGGACCATCTCCATTTCCACCTTACCTCCACAGATGTGCCTCTGGTTGTGGAAGCGCAGCTCCACCAGCGTCCTGTTGTGCTGCAGCGCTGCCAGCATGGCCAGGATGCCCTGTCCCGACACAAAATTGGACTCAATGTTCAGGTTTCTGATGGAGCGGTTCTCACGCAGCATCTTGGAGATGGCGAAGGCCACCCGGTCATCAGCGTGGGTGTTTGCAAGACTGAACAGGTGGACGTGAGTGTTAGTGCATAAAGCCTCAGTGAAACGAAGCAAGGTTTCTTGGGAAATGTCTTCAATATTGTTGAGGTTGACTTCGCTCAAGGTGGGGTCGTCACGCAGGATCTGCTCCAGAGCGTTCTCGATGACAATGGGGTTCCCGCTGGGCCGGTCGGAGCTCAGGTTTTGGTCTGTGCTTTCGGTCCTCCTGGACTCTCCCCGTGAGCCTTTTGACACGTTGTTCTTCTGAGGCACTTTATCTCTGATCTGAGCTTCTTTTTTGCACTCAGCTTTCTTTTCCACTTCTTCTTTCTTTGTATCAGTTTTGTTCAAACCATTTTGCACTTTCTTCTGCTTTGGTGTAACCTTCTTTGTGCTTCTGTCGTTGTCTGGAGTCTTGGTGCTGTTGTTAGCACTCCCTGTCACCGACTCCCCCCGGCTCTTATCTGGGTGTTCCTCCTGCACACAATGACAGGATGGAAAATTAGGTCGAACCCTGACATTCACCAGCCTCTGACTTTTAATTAAGAACCCTCTTCAACACTGGCAGACAGTGATTAAAGCTGGCATTTCTCAGACATTATATTTTTAGACTGTTTTCCAAGTAAGTCATTTAATTAACTTTTTATTTTTTTTTTTTTACCAGTGGGCTGAGTTCATCATAAACACATTTACAAATCACTCAGAGCTTAGTATTAACTTTACTAAAATAAATGAATTCATAGTTTGTACATTTATAGATAATAAGTATTTATATTATTTTATTTTATTTCTGGGCTAAATATGACATGACATGTTTTTGTATATTGTTTGCTTCTATTAATTCACCTCCTGAAAGCTGTGATAGACCTAAAATAGAATTTTCCACATCTATGAAGCAGAAGCAAAGTAGTTACATTTAATGTAAGAGTAGTGGATCTTACATTAGCCATAATGTAAACTGATGGTGTTTTTAAATCAGTCTCACTAGTGGTAAAAATAGATTTATTACTTTTGAACATTTTATTACTTTTATTTCTATTTAGTTTTTCAGTTTTGGTTCATGACTGCAATTTTATCTTAATTTTGGTTTTATTTTAAGGAGCCAGATACATTTAGTTCAGATTTAGTTTTCTTGTATTATGAGCCTTTTAATTTTGATCATGATTGACTGAAGGTGAAAAAGAGGAAATAATGTGTGACATCAAATATAATTTATAAATGACTTTTCACACATTGGACAGAGATTTTTTATTTTTGTGCATTATAAACCATCGACATAGGGGGAAAACAATGTGGATTTTACCTCCTAAAATGTAGTTTTGCCTTGGAAATTGTTGAATTGCATTGTTGTCAAATAATAAATGTTACAAACAATGTGTAGTATTTTGATCAAACATGAATAAATTAAAGTATGCAACAACAGGCCGTGGGCATTTGTCTTCTGTCTCGTGTTATTTCCGTTTCAGTTTTGTTTTTCTTTTTTTTTTTACTCTTTGGCTTAGTTTTCATGAACAACATCTTTAAACTCCGCACCTTTAGTTCGCAGCCTGGTTTACAAGCAGTACAGTTGATAGAAATTTGTCCAAATTGAAATAACCCCGATCGTATAATTAGGTTTTTTTTTCTGCTGTGGTGATATCTGAGTTTTAAGTTTCTAAATGCATTAATGAGCTCAGTTACATAATAGCAAATCATCAGCCTTTTTTCTGCAGGATTTTTCATTGAAATAAAGTGTTGTTTGGTCTAAAAGGTAAATGTCTCCAAAAGAATGAAGCCAGACTCATCTCACCTGTGCACCTGTGGACTCCACTCTTTCCTCCTCCAGCAGCCTCTTGTTCTCGTCCTCCCAGTATTTCAGCAGAGCATCCCTGTCGAACGTCCCCACTGGAGATTTTGCAGTCTGGTCTTTCTGCCTCAGGCCGATGGGGACGTTGTCATCGGGGTCGAGGTCCGCCAGCTCCCTCTCCAGCTCCTGAAGCTCCTCAGAGGACAGCGTGGCCAGGAGCTCATCTTCATCCACCTCCTCGTATTTCTTCAGCTCCCTCTGGTACCCAAAGGTACTCATGGTTCAGCGCTGGTTTAAAGACACTTCTTTTTTCGCTTTCTGAATTTAGTTTAATCTCCTTTAAGTCCTTTTGTGAGTGCACTTGTTGCTCATCAGATTTTCAGGTCCAGGATGCTGTGGCTGATCTCAGAGTCCTCCTTCATCTAGTGGCTCCAGCTGCCAGAGGACCCTGACAGGCAGGAAGGGGAGGGCCGCCAAAGCCACCGATGGTCCTGTCTTTTTTTAGGGTGTTGGGCAGGAGGTCAACAAGATAGGCTTACGGCAGGAATGTGAGCCCTGTGAGTGGCCTGTGCTGAGAGCTCATCACCGACTCGTGCCTCGAAAGTAACGAAGGGAATGAAACGCCGTTGGGAGACATCGCAGATGAAGCTCAGCGGAGTTACGTAACGTGTCAGGACACAGAAACGCACCGTGGTTGTGCTGTTGTTTGGGAAACACTTGTTCTCCCAGAGGATGGTGGGATTATGTGCAGTACAGCTCCGGTTGGCAACGAAGAGGCTGGCAGTGATGCTGTGTACATGAGATCCAACGTCAAGTCAGGTCAGAGTGGTCTACTTTAACCCTTTATAGGACACTTCTGTTCCGGGAATATTTCACCTTTCTTCCGGAACGACAAAATGGTGGGGTCATTTTGTCCCACCTCTGTCATGGCTCTGGAGGTAGTAACAGAGCCGTGATAAAGATGGACTCATGATTCCGGAACGCTATGTAAAAGGAACACCTCTCATTCCGCAACCAAGGTGTGATGTTATGACGATGTATTGTGTGTGCAACATGAGCGCGATCCGTGTACAGTAAACAAACATATCAACACGGCCAGAGAGATGTTGAACTGAGGAGACGCCGAGGTCCGCGAGCTGTCGTTACTTCAGGCGGACGACTCTATCCATGCTAACATTTGTGGAGCAGTGAAAGACTCTTGAGAGGTTAGCAACACCGCTATGCTAGGGGTATTTCTGACACACAAGTTATACGTCACACTATACGCTGTGCTTCGTCACCGCCCCTTTGATTCCGGAACGCAGGTCCGCTGTGTAAAAGTCCAGCCTGTCTCCTTCGGCTTGGTCTCATAAATCGGTCAATGATGGAAAAAAGGTGGGATCACCATCTCACCTTTTTTCTGGGATCTCTGTGTAAAAGTGACTAAAGAAACACTCTGAAATTCAAAATTTCAACCTTAGTGTGTTATTGGAGGGCATGAGACTTTGGTACTTTTGAGAAATTTTTCCAATGTTTTTTTTTTTATTTTTATTATGTAGAAAATCAAAGTTAATAAAGTTACCATATTTGGTTCCTTACCCATAAGTGGCAAAAAAAAAAAAATAATAATAATAATACAGTTATATATAAAAAATATTTAAGAAAAACACATGTAAGGTGAAAGGAACATGTATTTTAAAACATTAGAACATCACTTTTAGAACATTAGACCAACATCAGTGCTGATCCAGACCCCTGTCCACATCCACATTAACCCTTTGAACATCATTCCTTACATTAGTACCATTACTTCATGGTACCTAACAGAGGTGGACCTTACAGACCCTGGAGACCACATTGGACCTGAGATCATTGCCTCACTGCCCTCACTGGAACTGTTGATGTCACTGCCTTGTAATGTATGAGGAAATTATCAAAAATAGTCACTTGCCCAATAAAGGGTTAAACAGGAATTGCATAAAAACATACTGTTTAGTTGTGCATTTGTGCAAACCACAGATACATAAAATTTCAACATTTATAATCCAAAAATGTGTTTCATGTCAACATTTGTCGCTGTTGGAGGGAAACCTCTTATGTCCAAACCGGTTAGTTTTCATGAAACTGGAAAAACAATGTATTTTCTAAATAAATGAATGGAGTTAAGAGATGTAGTCACAAGCTGTTTTTATTGGTTAAATGTTTCTAAAATGTGAAGACTGACCAATAGAATCATTTTATATCAAAAAAGAGGCCAAAAAATGGATTTAAAAGGTTTCCACCTGACAGCAATAATATAAGCAGCTACAATTATTAGGCTAATCATATTTCTCTGGATTCATTAATCAATGAAGACATATAATACTCTGAGTTGATCCAAAATCTGAATATTCACCAAAGGAAAGTGAGTTTTGACTTTCTCAGGGTTTGTTTTTTTTGTTTTTTTTTTAATTGAGCTGTGAAACTCTTTTCCCCTACAGAGGACAAAAATGCATTATTGGATCTCAGGACGATTTGGAGGTTATTTACAAAAGCAACAATGAAATTTATGGTTTTCAAATTCTTGGTTTTGAATTTTTTTTATTCTAAATTTATGAACATAGTTGAATTCAGAGACAAAAAATTCAGATACTTAATTTCAGTGGAAAAAAAATTCAGTGCAAAAAATTCAATGGCTTTTATAATTCAAAATCTGATGAGAGATTTACTTCCATAGAAATTGTGTTTTTATTTCATGTTCACAATAGTAGTATTTGCTTTCATTTCTTCTGACCACAGCTTTTACTTTACTTCAAATCTTAGGTTTGAGTGAGTTTCAACACCACAATCAATAAATCTGTACAGATGCAGTGTGTGTGTGTGTGTGCTTGTGTGTGTGCGTCTGTGTGTGTGTTGTATGCTGCAGGGCTGTTGTGTTGATGTCCATATTCCCCTTATACCCTCAATAGATGCTTCTATGTGCAGGATGGTGGTTTGTTGTTTGGTCTCCATGGTAACTGAGCTGCATCCATCACTAAGCATGTTTAACAAGCTGATAGTTTGAGCTGTATCATGTTACGTGCCTGAAGGGGAAAAGACTCCGAGTGACATAACACCATTCTGATCCTAAATCTGTTGTAAATTCCACCTTTGACCTGGATTATGACCGATAAGCATCTAAGTGGGCAGTCCGGACGGAGAGGAAAGACAAACACGCTGAACGAGTGAAACTGGAGAATTAATTACAAGTGAGATCTCCGTCTTCACTGACAGCTATTTCAGTTCATGTCTATGAATAATTAACTTCACAGAGATAACGCCACCTGCAGAGATAATCCATCCCGTGTCACTGTTTTCTTATTTTTAAGGGGTTACTTTAGTCCAGCGTTTGATGGTCATTCAACCTGTGACCTTTGTCTGTTATCAGGTTCTCCAGTGAACCTGCCAGAACTTGGACTCACACTGTTGTGTTTTTTTCTTTCTGTAGGTCAGAAGGTTAAATTTAGAATTGATTTTCTTTTCACAGTCTGTCAGCCAGGGATGCAGCCCACACCTCCTCATAACAACATGAAATAGACCCTCCACTGACTTCCAGAGTCAGTTTTAATACGAGTTGAACATTAATAAATAGGAGAATAAATTGTATACTTGTAACTACTAGTTGATTTTTGTTGTTGAACTTCAATATTTTATCATTTTACTCATTATTTTTGTAATTCTTTAGTTGTTTCAGTAAAGACAAAGCTATGATGACCTTATTCTATTGACCTTTTATTAAATTCAGCTCTGGTGTCATGGGTTGGACATTGTTAAAAATCAGAAACTCACTGAATCTAATTCTCAAATGGTCCAGTGTTGAAGACTGAGTGGTTACAGTGAATAACCAGCTCAGTTTTAACTGACGGCTCCCAGCTTAGTGGAGTTCAGTTTCTTCCCTCAGGGCAGAAGTTTGTAGACCCAAAGTGGTGTAAAAATAGTTTTATACAACAGCTGTCAGTCAGATGAACAGGTAGTAGCAATAGTTTACAAAGACATACTTCTATTATATTAGATTATATTATGATTAGATTACGATTACATTACATTAGATAGAACTTTATTGATCCTTCAGGCAAAACCCTCAGGAAATTAGATTCCAATAGCAGCATAAACACTGAATATACGCATAAGAAATACTACAAGAAAATAGCAAAACAACAACTACAAAAAAGAGAACAGTATTGAATATAACAGGCAATTGCATATTGTAAAACACTAGAAGAAGCAACAAGTAGTAAGGTAGTGGTAGTAATAACTATGTGT
>JAPQRP010000025.1:19630061-19642855 GCA_037367295.1 Apogon hyalosoma
TATTTATGTATAGTTTAATCACAGCATAAAAGTTAGAATAAGGTGGTAACGGTAATAGTCATAATGATATACAATAATAATAATAATAAGAAGAAATAAGCACTTATTTTATCCTGTGTTTTTATTGTCTCTTCAATGCCACTATTGTTTTAAAGGTTCAATTTGTGATGTTTATTGACATCTGCTGGTGAAGTTGCAGAATGAAATCGTCTGAAGATCAATGTCATGTAAATTTGACAGGTTATCATTAGATCCTGTGTTTGCTTTGTCCAGTATTGGCTTTTAAAGCAGGGGCATAATAACTCCAGTCTCACAGTTCAATATAGTAGGAGATGACGATGCTAATACTAAAGGCTACCTGCAATAAAATATGAGGTAAAATGGTAAATAGCGAGTCTGCTCAGAGATAAAGCCCTCCAAAATGTGCCAAGATCAAATCATTACATAACTGCAAACCACTTAAAAGTACGATAACAAAATGCCAAATGTGTTTCTAGTGTTTCTTTTTTTGTTAATGCACATGTTTGACTTTATCGAGTCCATGGTAACTGCACGGGTAAACAGATAAACTAGTAACTACACTCACTTTACTTGACATCTGCAACAAATCACAATTCTCAGACAATATATCATAATTATACAGAAGTTTAATGAAATATACAAATATATTCACATGTAATCAAATCTCTTTTCCTCAAACATCATACATCTCTGAGTGGTGGATTTTACTGACTAATGTAACAGCGCTTTAAAAAAACAGAAGACTAGAAGTGGCTGTAGTTAATAAATGTTGGCTTTTGTGTGAAATATTATAATAATGTTTAACCCTGGTCTCACTCGCTTTCTTACTGAATCCACACTTCTAACACCTGAAACACACTGAGGTTACACTGTAATGATGATATACTTCATTAATGCCCATTAAGACAGCACAAACTCCTTATACAGCGCAGCCCAGTCACATAGTAGAACAGAAACAAGGCTTCACTGATGTTTAAGACTCGGTATGTCAGATTAAAACGCCTTCCCTCAGTCCTCTTTGCAGACGATTTTGGCGTACAGATCCTTGTCTTTGAACAGCAGGTAGTCCTTCAGCCTGTTGGGCAGTTCGATGGACGCCAGGCGGCTGAAGCTCAGGTGTCTCCTGATCACCACTCGGCTCAGGTGCGACAGAGATCGAGGGTTATCTGGATCACACACAAAACAGCAGGAAGTATGTCATCTTCTGACCAAAAAAGCAGGGGCAGATACACCACTTGGTCTGACTTATTAAGGCAGCTTTCCGTTGTAAATCTGCTGATAGCATGTTTTTATTTTTCCAAGTAAAACCTTCATGTGCAGAACAAACCAACAACATATTGATCCTTCCAGTAAGTACTGTCTGATACGTTGTTCCTCTGCGTAACAGAACTACAGTGTTGTTCATTTTTTTTAAAACACACCAGTGAGCTACGTTTCACTGACATGTTCCTTCATTACTACAACACACACACAAGTGCAGTACAACACCACGTACAATATTCTACTGTGAGAAATACTCGCTAGACCTGTGACTCACTAGAATCCCTCTCAGAATACCCTCCAATAAAGGCACCTTTTTATTTTGCAAAAAAACGCTACAGACACTGGATGATTTAGGAACCAATCCTGCGATTTATTTTTCATGGAGCCGAGCGCCGTCCATTCACACTCCCCAGCAGAAGGTGGCGGTAATGCACTGTAATGATAATTAACACCAGACAATTCACAGCTTAAAAGAAGATAAAAAGATTCTGTACAATTCATGGTGGAATGTAGGTAAGATACAGACTACATCAGATATGGTTTTACCTACTTTGAGGACCGAAACCTCAGTGTGTTTAATTCTTGAATAAGTGACTGAATGCACTTTTAATTTTTAACAGAGTGCAATCTTTAGTGTTGGTTAAAACTAACCTAAGTTAGCGTTCAATGGAATACTTCCCTCTTTATCATCACCCCCTGCTGGTCAGTTTGGTTTATTATTAAACTCATCTTCTGTGTTTTCATACTGTGATATTCTGTATTATCTCGGGTTCAAAACAAACCATGTTTTTATTAAACAAATTAGAGAAGTTTAACTTTTATCAGTTTGGGTCTTGGGCTTGTCATTGAGGGGTGATAGTGGGTCCTGAAGCCAGACCAGTTGAGAACCACTGATTTAGGAAATAAAGGCCTTTGCATACATACATAAGAACCAAGAAATGTGTTCTCTCTCCCAGGGCTGTTAGAAAAGAATGATGACTTTCTTTTCTCACAGCTTTTGGGCAGTGTCGCTACCCGATCAGTTCCGGAAGTCTGGTTCCACGGGTTCCACACATGTGAAAGGCTAACATGTTTTACTTTGTGCGACAGTTAAGAAATGTTTTTGACAGATGGTTTGAGAAAGCTGTCATTACCAGATCAGTTCAGGAAGCTAATAATTAATTAAATAACAATTATTATATTATTCATATTTTATTTATACTACTCTATGAGAAGTATTTAGTATTAAACACTCACAATCATCGGCAAGAATGAAAAGTGTTTGATCCAGGGTTCGAAATATACTTTTTCTTTCTTTCATTCAGTGTTCACTCTACATTCAGCTTCATTGCAGCCTTGTAATTCTAGTTTAAACTAATTTATTTGAGTTTAGAAAAAAACAGGCAATTCATGTTGGTTTAAGTTTATATTAAAACAATGCACTATGTATTTATTTTTCAGATATTTCACTTGGTTATCAATAGTAAACGAGAGTCATAACAAAGCTGATAATTATTAAGAGAAAACACTTTAAGTTATTTCAGGAGGTGCTTTCATTTTGAAGCCTGTCAAACAGGAAGTACATTTAGAAGGGGATCGTGTTGTGTCGACTAGTTTTTGTCTAAACCGTAGACGTGTAAAATAACTTTTATATGTTTTTTAATATATATATAATTTCTTGATTTCTTAATAGAATGACATTATTTCTATGCTCAGAACACTTTTTGAAGATTGGTTTAGTGCGCTGTAAATTGAAACATTGGAATGCAAATTGTGACATATCTGCATAGTTATGACCTAGCTACAACCGATCTGGTAGTTCTGGAACTGATCGGGTAGCGACGGGCAGAACTTTTTTCTCGTGTGGTGTGCAACTGTGTGATTGGTCAGAAATTTGACATGGGCGTGGTTAATATGGAAAAGGGAAAATGGGAAGGCCCTCAAAGTTTTCAGGAGATCTGCACTTGAATTTCTCAAGAAGAATGAAATGTCCTGACCAGAACTAATTTTGTTCTTGTTCTTACCACCTCGACAAAACTCATTTCTCTGTTTCTCAGTGGCACGTACAGATCTTTACAGTCACACACTTAAAGTCAGTCAATATTGTGAGATCGATAATTATTATTATTATTATTATTATTATTATTATTATTATTATTATTATTATTATTATTATTATCATTAGTGCAAAGTCAAATGTGTGATTTGTTAAAAATAAGAGTAAAAAGCTACTTTTTTCTGTGTTTACTCACATATGGTTGTGTGGATATGAGGCCACTCCTTGTGTTTTTCCAAGATGTTTGTCAGTTTACCACAGAGAGAAACCTGACCAACATATTCAAGGAGGATCGACACAACTTGGCCCGCAAGGCTCGCCAGCCAAGAAACACTGATGAAATCACAGAACTAGACACCAAAAAGGAAAAGAAAGTATTCATTAATTCATCAGCTCACACAATCATAATTCCATACAAGGAGTAACTTTGAAAGTTTTCTCATACTAGTAGAAATACTGAACAAGCTGACACTTCAGATCATTTAAATTAATTATATCCTTTAGAATTACAGATGTTTTTTTTCACACCAAATCCAAAATTCTGAGTATTTAGTGGCTGCCACACAAAATAAATCTCTTTGATGTGTTGATTCCTACTCTTTATGTTGGATCTGCCTCGATACATTTTTAAGATTAGATCAAATCACACATTCAGTGGTGAATGAGTGACTTAATTCAGTGTAGTAGAGAACATATTTTTTCACCTAAACCACTAAATCATCTGTAAAAGTAAAAAAAAAAAAAAAAAAAAAGGTGAAGATCATGAGAAAATGTTGGGCAAACTGTGGAACCTTCCTCCTCTGGTCTCCACACTTTAGCTATTGCACTGATACAGACCCTTTTGGAATAACCCAAGTATGACAACACTAATGAAAATGTAGCTTTTTAATTGTTAGTTTTGAGAGATGCATTTATCATTAGAGGAGGGCATTACAGAAATTAGAGCAAACCAGAGATTGGAATGGGAAAGGTCACTATAACATAGGCTGATTCCAGGATGAAGTGGTTCATGGTCTCACGCTCCATCAGTCTGCCCTAAAAAAGCTCATCTTAACCTTTAATATAGTTCACGAGTCTGTTAAATGTTACTGTGTTAGTGGTATTTGCACAGTTATAGAAGAACTCACAGCAGCTTTTTCCTCTTGATTTTTAGAGTAAATAGAGTCATTTGGGTCATCCCAGTCGTCGTCATGGTAACAACAGAAACAATTCTCTGCCCTGTATCCATTGTTGAGTAGCATCCTCATCATCACCTCATCCTTCAGGCAGTATGAGAGCGCTGTAGGAAACACTGTGTCGTTAATGGCTGTAAAGTAACAGTTCACATCTGCTTTGGCTGTCAGCAGCAGCTTCACTATCTCGTAGCGTCCGGACCTGACCGCCACCAGGAGGCAGCGCAGCGGGTCCAGGTCAGGTTTGGCGCCCAACTTCAGCAGTATTTCTGTACTGGCTGTGTCACCGTTGGAAACAGCAAAGTAGAGTGGGCTTCTCCTCGTGTCTCCATAGTTGTCAGAGATGTGAGGAGCTAACAGTGCGTTGGCATCAAAACCATCCTGCAGTAGAAGCTCCAGGCAGTGGGTGTGACCTCCGTCAGCAGCAGAGTGGACTGGACTCTGTCCAGACAGTCGCAGAGCCCGGCGAGTGGTAATTGGGATCAAAATCCTCAAGGCTCTGTTGGAGAAAATGTGAAAATTTGCTTTTTCTTCTCTATAATACTGAAAAAACATTTAACCTATAAATGCCAAGTGCTGCTTTTATGTCACTTCCCAAATGATTTTTTCTCTCTATTTAACCTTTCTTAAGTGATTCATCACCAGTTATTAAATAATATCCTCCATATTTTGCTTTTTTCAGTGAAAATCAAGTATTTTCCTATTTTTTAATTTGCTGATAATGCGGATGTTCATAAAAGCTGAGATTAAAGTTGAGGGTTATTATATAAAAAACTGAAGAAAAAGTCAGTTTTTCAGCAAATATATCAACAACTGAATGTAAAAACAAGTCTCCTCATCCACTGTCATTGATCCAACTCCATGGGTTTTACTGGTGAATCAATGTTGTAGAAGATGATGGTGTTTCCACGTTCACTACGGCACCTCTGAATGTCAAAATGGGTCATATATGATGACCGTGAAAAGATGACAAACTCCATTTTACACCAATTATTTCAAAGTATTGATAGGATTAGTGGTTCAGAAGTTATTCAGTATTTTACATCAGTAGATGGTTTTGATTGCCAGTGGCTGTTTGGGTCTTTATGGGTTATACAGATGAAACAGTTAACATGAAATATTTTTCTGCATTCATAAAGGGTTGGAGATCAGGGCTTGTCTTTCACTCACTGACAGCACTGAAAAGAAACTTATTTTGGTTTTAGAAGGTTTGGCTTTTTGAAAAAAGGAATTTACTTTGTTGGAACTGTAACAAACTGCTGTACAGGTGGGAACGGAAAAGAATATTAGGATGTCATCAGCATAATGACTGATTTATGTAGCACTTCTCAAAATAGAACTAGAAAACATAGAAAAGGAATCTGGTAAGAGAGATACAGTGGACAGAGAGGAGACAATACACTGCATGAACAAATATGTCCTCCTGAGACCCAGGAAAGAAGATTATATTAAATAATTGTTTTGATTGGTAATAGCATGACGCCACTTTTTTTTTTTTTTTTCAAATAAATTTTTTAGGGAATGTCCTTTGCAGTGGGCACCTTTTTTGTGAAACTCTTGTCCCCTGTAGAGGACACCATACATTGCTGGGTCTCAGGAGGATATAGATACAGATCAGTAGGTTTTTCGGAGACTGTGTGACAGCCTTACAGGTAGTGTCCTTCATATGCTGCTCGATGGATGGGCAGCTGGAAGCTCAAGTTGTGAATGTTAGGGTTTGCTCCGTGCTGCAGCAAGATGTTGATACAGTCTGGATTCCCGGAACCCGCAGCATCGTACAAGACACTGTCGCCATTTGGTGCCTGAGCGTTCACATCAGCCCCTTAACGTAAAAGCAGGAGATTTTACAATAAACACATTCAACAGTGACCACAAACCAATCACACTTGACTGACATCTAAAAAAAGATGCTGCAACTGTTTCATTGTGACTGAAGGACTAGAGCTGCAAAGTAGTTTTACTGGATCACCGTGTTTGATGAGAAGCTCCAGGACTTCAGGGTGGCTGTATTCTGCAGCGATGCCCAGAGGGGTCACGCCATGTTGGTCCGTCTCTGCCACCTGACCTCCTCTGTTCAACAGGAGCTCCATGATGTGGACACAGCCAGCCTTGGAGGCCTCATGCATCGCCGTCCATTTCTTCAGACAAACCTGCCCCACTCGAGCTCCTCTCACTAACAGGGCGGAAACCATCTGCTGACATCCAGATCTGACTGCTGCAAAAGATCATGAGACAACAATGAAGTGTGGAGTTGAAGCCTTCTAAACAATGAATTTCCTGTAACTTTATGTGAGTTTTTTAGCACAGTGGGCTTGAATTCATCTAACACCTGTAAGCCCGATTATAGCCAAGTAGAGATGATTCCTAGACCAGCCCTGGACCACCCATAAATTGTGTTCTTAACAGATTATGAGATTATCAGACCCATTGTTCCTCAGTCAAAATTAACCCTTTCGCCACCCTTGTTGCATTTCGGCGACGGAGTACGTTGTCTTTTAGATTTCGCTGTTATGCTTCATATGACTCAAAATATCTATGATACTTCTTACCACAAGATGGCAGACAGGTGTCGTTCTAGCCCAAGTTTTGCCTCCTTCACTGTTGAATATATTTCAGGAAGTCTCACTGAACACGATACGTTGCATGCAGCAGTATTGATAGAGACGTGGCAGTAGTTTGGCCTCGCATTTTCTCTCAGATTACTGTTACACAAGCACCTGAAATGGCCCAAAAAATGTACTCTGTCGATGAAGTTGTGCGAATGGTTATGGCGGATTCGGATTCTGAGGAAGAATCTCCCCGGTTAGAGAGCTTTGTAGTGAGGATAGTAGTAGTGGTGAGTCTGACAGTGAGTCAGATAGGAATGGAATGGCGGAGCGCAGTGTGCCTCGGTGCCTAATTGCAATTCCACCTCAAAATTGTATTTACTGTGTGTATTTTGCAATTCAAGATTGCAAAGGACAGGATATGAAAATGGACGTAGCGAGACCATGTCCCCATCAAGTTTGTACTGGAGCCGGTTTGAAGCCCTGGCAGCTTAGGGTTGCAGAATGGCACCAGTAAGAGATAATCGTTTTTCCGTTCATGTTCAAGAAAGTAGTCCTGCTACCTCAGCCAACATGCTAACAACGGATAAAGACCCAGTGTGACTTTTGTGGCAGTTCTAAAATGAATTTTTCTCTCTATTTAACCTTTCTTAAGTGATTTATCACCATTTATTATGATATTATCCTCTGTATTTTGCACTTCTACGATAAAAATCAGGTATTTTCCCATGTTTAATTTACTGGTTATGTAGATGTTCATAAAAGCTCATATTAAAGTTAATTGTCATAATATCAGAAACAGGAAAATGAAGAAAATGCGACTTTTTCCACAAAAAGATGGCCGCCAACTGATGACGCCATAATATGCAAATTAGATGAACAAAATCACCCTCAACATTTCTTTTTTCTACTATACATTCTAATTCACAGTATACCTCTATCTCCTAACAGTTTTATACAATAACTATTTGAATTAAGGAGGCCAAAAATGAAGGATGATCAGAAAAAAAAAAAATGGGGTGACCAAAGGGTTAAGATTCTGTTCAGTTTTTAACCTAAAAGCAGAGGAGACTCCTTCTTGGTGTTGGTGGTGGTAGGAGAGGCTCCATGTTCCAGCAGCATCTTTACATTTTCCACCAATCCAGCTTTTATTGCTGATGTCAAGAAGGTCTCACCCTCCAATGTTTGTTCCTCCAGCGTCAGCCTGAAAGATGCTGAATGACAGAAACGTTCACGCATTACTCCCCTGACTTCAGCGTGATCATTAAGCAGGTATCTTCCAGTGTTTTGAGATAGCCGTCCTGACATCCATCCATATCTCCAATCATGTTGAAATCTCTCCTGTGATGTAGAACTCTGGACTTCTTACCCACCGTACAGCACCGTCTCCAGGACCGGAACCAGAGGTTGAACCGCAGCCCAGTGCAGAGGATACCAGCCACGCTCATCTACCTGACCGAAGGCTGCTGGGAAATCACAGAGCTCCTGCAGAGCCAACACATCACCTGCAGATACAGTTTCAATTACATCTGATCTGACATATATGTGTCTTACACAACTCCTGAGTTTTTTTACTTACCTTGTTTGATGACCTGCACCAGCTTCTGATATTCATTCCTAAATGTGCACAGAAATGAGGGAACAGTTCAGAAAAAATCCAAAATGTGAAACCCCGATGTTGAGTTGGTTCATGTTCAACCTGCAGGGTGTTGCCAGCTGATTCATCTGACATGACTCCTGGATGATCATCTGAACGTCGTAGTCCAGAAGTCCATCCTCGTCTGTGTCATCAGCTGGATCCATGACTGTGAAATTATCAAAGATCCAGACAAAGGACAGGATATGAAAATGGACGTAGCGAGACCATGTCCCCATCAAGTTTGTACTGGAGCCGGTTTGAAGCCCTGGCAGCTTAGGGTTGCAGAATGGCACCAGTAAGAGATAATCGTTTTTCCGTTCATGTTCAAGAAAGTAGTCCTGCTACCTCAGCCAACATGCTAACAACGGATAAAGACCCAGTGTGACTTTTGTGGCAGTTCTAAAATTAAATTTTCTCTCTATTTAACCTTTCTTAAGTGATTTATCACCATTTATTATGATATTATCCTCTGTATTTTGCATTTCTACGATAAAAATCAGGTATTTTCCCATGTTTAATTTACTGGTTATGTAGATTTTCATAAAAGCTCATATTAAAGTTAATTGTCATAATATCAGAAACAGAGGAAAATGAAGAAAATGCGACTTTTTCCACAAAATTTATCCTTAACTGAACATAAACCAAGTATGTCCATCCACTGTCACTGATCCATCTCAATGGGTTTTATTGATGAATCATGTTGGAGAAGATGACGGAGCCTCTGAATGTCCAAATGGGTCATATCTGATGACCAAGAAGAGCTGACAAACTGTATTTTACACCAATTATTTACATGTACTGATACAATTAGTGGATCAGAAGTTGTTAAACATTTTATACTGGTAGATGATTTTGGTGTCCAGTGGTTGTTTGGGTCTTTATGGGTTAATGAAAACACCATCCACATATCTACACTGCTACTTATGTTCAGCTGCACAGAGATGAAGTTGACATAATGCTGTGTATGATAAAACTAAAAATACCACCTACATACGGGAGACAAATCATGTAATATTCTGATCTGGCTGAAGGACAATTCAGTAATATAGCCAGAGCATTTAAAGACTGAAAGGAATTTGCACAAGTTATTATTATCAGATGGGGGAAAAGACTGTCAGTCAAATTTAATCAGATATGAGCAAAATGTTTAACTGAAAATCATCACGAAAAAGTATATTTGGCATTATGAAAAAAATCACCCAGAGAAAAAAAGAGAACTTTTGAGGTCAAGGAGAGGTCTAAGTTCTATACAGCAGCAGATTTACAGCAACACTGAATATTTGTTTTAAGTTTAATCATGCATAAAAATAATTTATCTTCAGTAGAACACCTGTAGGTAAGATGAAAAACATCACAGAAGAATATACTGAGTATTCCCAGTGTAGGCACGAAACAAATCATTCAGCCATAGACTGAACTCTTGAGAGTAAGGAGAGGTTTTGGCTCCAGCACAGAGTTAAAGCAACATTAACTATTTGTTTTAAGATTAATTCTACATAAAAACAAGTGGTTCCAGGCACAACAAACCCCGCCCCTCGCATGTATTGTAGTTTATTTTGTCGATCCAGCTGATGTCATCATGTCTATGCATGTGCTGATGTTGCCTCTGTATATGTGCCAAGTTTGAAGTAAACTGAAACAAAATAGATGTTTTTATAGACATTTGACATTTCACCCCTTTATAAGTAAATGGGAGGAAAAAAAGATTTAAAGAATTCTTAAAAAATTTAAACTTTGACCTACTTTTCCCAAAATGTAACCACATCTATTCTGGGTCACTAGCAATCTGTAAACCCAATTTGGTATGAATTCAACCAATAGTATTGTTGCTAGAGTGTTAACAAACAAAGAAACAAGCAAACCCAACCAAAAACAATACCCCCTGCCTCCCATTCAGGGGGCGGGGTAAGAAGGCGAAATAGAAGCTTCTTCTCTGAGACTCTGAAACAGCAGGAACACCGTGACTGACAGGTAAAAAGAACATGCTGTATGCTTAATTATTGGGTCTACAAGAATAACATAACTAAGAGATAAGTACATTTGATCACATATTAAAAATAAAATAAAAGTCTGACAGAGGTGTTCACCTTTCAATATATAATGATGACCAAAATTAGTAAACACCTAACAGATTTTTTTTTTTTTTGCCTCCAAAGCTTGATTTTATTTCATAATATTGAAGAAACATGCAGATGGTTGATGTGAGCACAACAAATATCACCATTTTCACCCACTTCTAACTTTAATATTTAGTTAATGAGCAGGATAGACTTTGTACATTCAACATAATCACAGCTTTGTCCTAACACTCAGAATCACCATCAGTTTAACAACAATCACACCTGACAACGGTTACACAAGGAATTTGGATTCTATGGTGGCTTTATTCTATGGTTTGTAGAGCATAATGATAATTTTGTAGATACTTCATTCGTATAAATGGGTAATTCAATGAACGATTTAAAAAAGAAAAAAAAAATAGATGAAACCTATATGCCATGTTTTCTAATAATTTTGGCCGCCACTTTAGCTTCAGCTGATAATAAACAATGCCAGTAATCAGATGGTTTACCTTGGAGAGAAGGTACAAAGCACTGACTCTTGATCTGAACACTAAAGCATGATGACGTGTTGTTGTATGTTTTTGTTTATATATAAGGCAGTGTGCAAGTGTTCAAGGTCACAGCACATGTGAGTACATACAGTACACGGGCTGTAACTAATGACATTATCAAGGCTGAAATATTCTAAATTGTAACGTCCTGTTTATATGACTTATTTTCAAAACATTATTTCATTTTAATTTTGAATACTTCTTTAAATGCACGCAATCTAAACTCAGTTCTTCTGTTTTAATACACTTTGGGAAACCTGCAAGTGCTGATGTTAGTTGTATTCAGTAAAACATAGGCAGGCGTCTTCATTAGGTAATGCAAAATGCGCTATGGCATTTGTGACAGTATCCTATGAGGGTCTTTTTCTAATGTAAATGTTGAATCATAACCTTTGGTATATGCATTAATGATTTACTTTATCATCCCTTTGCAGCACTGTTGCACTGTCTGTAAAAATATACCAAAACACAATAAAACACTGAAACACTAGCTCTCACCTTCATCAAAATCCAGCAGTTTTGGAGTCACAGGCCGAAGCAGCAGCAGCGGCAGCAAACTGTTTGTGTCATGTCTGAAACCCCCGCCCCCGTCTCACCTCCCACCCTCACATAAACACAAACCCACAGCGCTACACTATTTATAGGCTTCACCTGTTCCTGTGTATTTAACATGCAGGCCAGTTCTCTGCACCTAATGGGGTGTAACTTCCCTCTGAGCACATTTTCCACAGCTAATGACAAACAGTAATGATCAAGACTGTTTGTATGAATATTTATCGTGTCATTGTGATTCTTCAGATAGAGCTGATGTTTCCACTGCAGAGGAAATTAGCATTAGACAGCTGATGAAGGTGCCGAAATAATGAAAAAGCATGAAAATAAAGATGACTGACAGGTTCTTTACCTTTTACACCATCTGTTACAGACATATACAGCCCTGACCTTTGACCCCATTTATGTTAATCAGTATGTCCATGGGTGAATTGGAACTGCTGCTGTAAGTTCATGTGCACGTAGGAGTGTCTCTGCAGATTTCTTATATTTACTAAAACAAAGCATGCAATGCATATTTTCATATAGACAAAACTGCAGCAAAATATTCTCCTCCTGCCAAGTCTGACACATTTTAGTGCCGCAATAAATTTCATGAAAACGTTAAAGGTGAGAGTTGCTCATTGAAATCTAAGAAACTGATCATCAGCAACATCTTAAAGGAATAATATATTGCTAAACCCACTTTTATTAGTCTTTGGTTCATTTATTTGTGTATTTGGACCCTAATAGTTCATGAAGTTGGAATTTGAACCCTTCAGGTGCTGCAACGCTATCTTTAGATTCGTTTGGGCAAAAACCAACTGGATTTCTCCAATCCTTTTTGATTTCTGTTTAATTTGTTAATGTGATAACTAGTTACGTCACGACATTTGCACATACAGTTGTGCTCATAAGTTTACATACCCCAGCAGAATTTGTGATTCTTTGGCCATTTTTCAGAGAATATGAA
>JAPQRP010000025.1:19657915-19669165 GCA_037367295.1 Apogon hyalosoma
CTTATCTTATCTTATCTTGTCTTGTCTTGTCTTGTCTTGTCTTGTCTTGTCTTGTCTTGTCTTGTCTTATCTCATCTTCTAAACTGTAACACATTTCAACCTAGTCAGATGTTGTTCTGTTTTATTATTTTACTGTCTTTCTGAACTTTCCCCTTGTGGGACTAATAAAGGTATATCTTATCTTCACGTGTTCCCCAGAGGTATAGATCCAAAAGGCTTCAAAGTGCTTTAAATAACTATGTTTGTACTGACCACAGTTCACCAGAATCTCTGTGATGTGGAAGTGTCCGTGCTCTGCAGCCACAGCCAGCGGCGTCACTCCGGTCACATCGTTGTGGTTCACTCGGCCCCCGTTCCTCAGCAGCATCATAAGGATGTCCACGCTGCCCTGTTTGGCCGCTTCATGCATGGCCGTCCACCTCTTCCTGCAGACCTGCTCCACCCAAGCGCCTTGAGCCACCAGTGTGTGTGAAAGCTCATAAGAACCGGACCTGACAGCTAAGGAAAACACTCAGACTGAAATCATGGAGGTTTGATGATTACATGCAGTTAAAAGTGTATCCCTTTTCCTCCATTAGGTCCTTTATATCAGTTTTATTTTATTTTATTGATTGATTGATTGATTGATTGATTGATTGATCTATTTATTTATTTCGAACATGCAAAGAAACAAAATAAAACAAAACAAAGCAAAATAAGGCAAAAATAAAACAACATTTAAATGTGCAGAATCTGTCTTCCAGTACATGCAAGTCTAAATTTTACATGGTTGAAAAGGAGTAGGAGGAAGTATGAACTTATTTAATCCTAAGCCTCAAGTGCTTTTACACCTTCATCACTAACTTGATACATGGATCAACAATACATTTTTCCAAATTTCAACATTCAACCCACAACTTATTCATAATGCAGCAGTTTAGTTTGACCTTCATCCTTCTGACCCTCTTCCTCAGATTGTATTCCATTTTAATATTTGGTTTATTTAATAAGAACAATGCACTTGAATAAACATTGTTCTAAATCTGTTTAATTTAGCCACGAGGTGTGGGTTTATTTGCAAGAATTACCGTAAAACACAAGGTTACTCTGTTATTTAAGGTAACTTAAAGGTTGCAGAATTCTATATATAAAAATGAGAAAATCACACAAAAAAGAAGAGAACGTTAAAATGAATCAAAAGAAAACGGCATTCAGCTCACACTTATTATCAGTTACTATTTAAAACGTGCAGCACCGAGGCTCATTAGCTAGAACAAGACATGCAGGATGATAAAATGAGAATATTAATAGAATAGACCACTTTTTTTTTAAGTGTAAATGTTCCTTATTCTTTGGGCTGCTTTTTGTCATTGGAGCAGAAATCACACTAAATACTGACTGTTTCCGATAGACTATGTCGTTTATATGTTTTGTTAGTTTTTAATGCTGTGCTCCATATTCTCCTCTATGTTTTTTCTTGTATTTTGATAAGGAGACTGAAAAATAGATATTATGCTCATCGCAACTATGTAAAAAGTAACATTGACAAGATTAGCCTAACACTTCTGCACAGTACTGTATATTTTATCAAAAATAACATCACGGCACCGACAGAAACATTAAAATTCACAATATGAGCAGCATATTTCCTGTTGTGTCTTGTCACCTTCATTTCATTTGTAAATATAAATTCACATTCCGTAAAAAGTTGGGATAGGGGCAATTTAGGATTAGTAATGCGATAAAATAGCTGGATAACATTGTGATAAAATCAAAAAAAGGTGATTATAATCGTGATTTGTGTAATTTGTTGTGTAGTGTATCTTGAAATATAATTTGCTCATGAGGACTTGGACTCCTTATGACTTACATGCAAGAACAATGTGACAACATTACACTGGAAATGTTTCATCATATGGTGTTCTCAATAAATATTTATTTGTTTTCCATGTAGTTTGGCATCTTGTCGCTAGATGTTTATTTCAGTTTACATAAATTCTGGGAAAATTTCAACAGATACCGAAATAAACAAACTAAAACCGAAATGGCAAAATTCCAAAGTGACACATGCTGAATTGACCAAAATAGTTTTGGAATGTGCTGCAAGAATCAAAGCTGAAAAAAGAAACATATCTGATGTGGTCAAATGTCAAAGAAAATTGTTAATCACTGCGTGCTTTAATTTTAACAGGTGCAACAAGTTTTTGCAGTCTTTTTTTGGGGGGGTTTAAGTTTCAGCGTGTTGTCTCGGGTTATTTTAAGTTGTGCAGAAAAGATTGGGTCTACCTTAACCTGCTGAGTCTGTGAGCCTCAAACAAATAGGTGACAGCACTATATCTAATGTATACTGTAATGTTCCTGTATCTGACAAAGATCACAGAGTAAGAAAACTTCGCTCTCCTTCATACACAATATTGCCAAAAGTATTCGCTCACCTGCCTTGACTCGCATATGAACTTAAGTGACATCCATTTCTTGATCCATAGGGTATAATATGATGCAGGTCCACCCTTTGCAGCTATAACAGCTTCTTGTCTTCTGGGAAGGCTTCCCACAAGGTTTAGCAGTGTGTTTATGGAAATTTTTGACCATTCCTCCAGAAGCGCATTTGTGAGATCACACACTGATGTTGGACGAGGTGGCCTGGCTCTCAGTTTCTGCTTTAATTCATCCCAAAGGTGTTCTGTCGGGTTGAGGTCAGGACTCTGTGCAGGCCAGTCCAGTTCATCCACACCAAACTCTCTCATCTATGTCTTCACGGACCTTGCTTTGTGCACTGGTGCGCAGTCATGTTGGAACAGAAAGGGGCCATCTTAAAGCTGTTTCCACAAAGTTGAGAGCATAGAATTGTCTAAAATCTCTTGCCTCAGCATACCGAGAGACTTTGGATGAATTAGAGCAGAGACTGAGAGCCAGGCCACCTCGTCCAACATCAGTGTGTGATCTCACAAATGCGCTTCTGGAGGAATGGTCAAAAATTCCCATAAACACACTCCTAAACCTTGTGGAAAGCCTTCCCAGATGAGCTGACTCTGTTATAGCTGCAAAGGGTGGACCGATGTCATATTTAACTCTATGGATTAAGGATAGAATGTCACTTCAGTTCATATACGAGTCGAGACAGGTGAGCCAGTACTTTTGGTGATACAGTGTATATTAATCCAGTGATTTTTTTTTTTTTTTTGCATCCACTAATTTGTGGGGGCAGCCATGGCCCAGAGGGCTGGAGAGTCAGCCTGTGATCGAAGGGTTGCTAGTTTAATTCCATGGACTGGCAGAAAAAGTTGTTTCTTGATGTGCCCTGGAGCAAGGCACTCAAGCTCGCTGCTCCTGGTTCGTGGTGTATTTTCCTGCATGTTCTAGAGATGGGTTAAAAGCAGAGGTTGAATTTCAGCGTGTGGTAAAACGTACTGTATACTGACAATAATGAATCTTCATCTAATTTAGACTAATTAGAGAATGAACAAATTGTGACATCTCCAGTTGGTTTCTGAACTGCTGTTTTGAAGTCAGTATTTGTGACTTTCCTTTCGTCATGTTGACTTTTTGGAGCTGGAAGTTACCATTTATGGCCAAAAGCACGAGGCTACAGGAACGCAAGGGGTCAGAGGTGAGCTAATGATAAACGCTAGGTTACTAACTCGGTTAAAGGTAAAGTTATGTCATCAAGAAGTGTATAACAATGTCATTTTAAGGTCTTGTTAGTGAGACTTATTAGCCACAGCTGCAGTGGATCTGTCTGTCGGGAAAACGAAACTCTGTAAGTCCAATAGGTGGAGCGTGACCTGTCAATCCAGGACAGGATTAAAGATGTATCACTAGATCACTTATTAAAGGCTCCAAATAAACACAAAGGGACTGGACTGACTGAAAAAAAATTATTAAATTAGTGTTTTTAGACAGAAGTTAATTGTTAGTGTTTGGGTTGTTTTTTAGCACACCCAGTGGCCGTCGTTGGTATTACAACTTCAAGATACTTCCACAGTGGCTTAATTTCTGACGTTGTAACTTTTAATTAGTCTACGTTAACTTCCTGATCGTCGTGGTTACCCAGCAGCAGCGGCGTCTCGTTCTTGCTGTTGGTGTTGTGTGGGTTGGCTCCGTGCTTCAGCAGACTCCTCACATTCTGCACCAGCCCAGCTTTAACTGCCAGTGTCAGCGCCGTCTCTCCTCCCACTGCTGTCCTCTCCTCCAAGCTGAGGCCCTGAGCCGCCACTGAAACAGAAGCATCACACACACACACACACGCACACACACACACACACATCCATATATATATAAATATATATATATACAGCTCAACCTGTCCATGCATGTCCCACTGACAGCTGTGTTAACCAGTCAGGTGAGTGGGTAAAGCTGCAGACACCTCGTTTCAGGCTGACCTCCAGACTGCATATGTGTGGAGCGACATCACAGATTATTTTGGACTGAAAGGATTGTTGACCTTAGCTGCCGGCAGCTGGAGGTCTGCATTGTTAGCCGCTGAACCCTTTTCTGCATTACATGTATTTTAAATTCAATCATGTCACCAGGTTTGTCATTGCCTCTAAATTCAGCCTAATGTGAGCTTTATTTATTTATTCGTGTCATGTTATTAGCAGGGGGTGATATTTACTGTGTGTGTTAAGGCTTAACATACAGATGAGTGACAAATGAAAGGTAAAATCTGTTAGGAGTGTTTTCGTCCAGGATGATAATACTCAAACCCATTGCACACGATCACACACTATGACCTTCATAGTCAGGAGAACTCAACACCTACGGGAGACTTTGGACCAGTGTGTTTGACAGAGCGCTTCACCTACATAAATTAAACACCCAATGAGTATCTGCTATTAGAATGGTGTTCATCCTGCTTTTACTTTGTCACCTGCCCATATTGTATTACTGCCTCTCAGTCAAAAATATTTGCATGCTCCTAACACCCAAGGCAGCCCAAGGATTTAGAGTCATATAACCATCACCATACAATTAAGATTATTAATTTTTAAGTAATTTTATTTTTTATAGTATCATTCAAAAGCGAGGTTGCAAAATGCTTTACATTGGAATAAAAGAAGTAAAACGGAGTATAAAAAACTAGGAGCATTTCAATAATATATGTATAAAAATGGAAGTTAGCTCTGCGTCTAATAAATCTACTCACATGTCAGGACAGTTTCCAGGACCTCTAGGACCGGCTGGGATGCGGCTCGATGGAGAGGAAGCCATCCACGACTGTCTGATTCCCTGAAGGCAAAGGGGTGCCTCAGCATCCTCCTGAGAACTGAGACCTCACCTGGTCACCATGACAACCAGGTAAAAGACAGGGTTAAAGGAGATACAAAAAGAGACTAAAAAACATGGAGGTAAAACATCTTGGACAGTTATCACTTTGATTTGATCAGTCTTTGTCTTGTTAGTTTTTTTTCTTTAAAGGAGTGATATTCTGCTTTTTCAAATGGAATTATGCATTTTAAAACATTTCCCTGTGGTCTGCATAAACTGTAAATGCTCTGCTTGGGTCTGAATTCTTCATTCATTCAACTCCACAGGTCCATCTTCAACCCTATTTCTGAGTAAAAACACCAGAAAGGTCATTTTGAGCGCTGGCCCTTTAAATGCAAATGAGCCACTTCAAGCCCCGCCCCCTGCAGGTTTTTGGCTGTGCTGCTCTGTTCCATTCCACCAACAACTGAACATTTTAGGTAATCAGCTTGAAGTTTGTACATATTTTCAGTATGGACTACAACCGCTACTGCTGACAAACAATTATGTCATATTCGAAGAAATGTTCATCGGAAGTCTTGACCGTATATGTGCAAATGTCGTAACATAACTAGTTATAGACGGAATAAGTTAAGAAGGAATTCAAACAAGCTGTAGAAATCTACTCAATTTTTACTAAAATGAATATAAAGATAGCTTTGCAGCACCTGGAGGGCTCAAATTCAAACTTTATGAACTATTAGGGTCCAAATACACAAATGAACGAACCAACGACTAATAAAAGTGGGTTTAGCTAAATATGAGCCCTTTAAATTGAAGACCCTGGTGCTAAAAGTCCCATTTTTGGACAATTCGAGTTGCACATAGAAACATGTTGTATTTGTTTGGCTGAGTCCAGCCTATAAATATTTTTAACAGACTTTTTTTTGTGACTTCAGTACTTTTAGCACCAGGGTCTTCAATTTTGTATTGCGAAGTCTCTCCTCTCACATATTTTATTCCATTCTAGGTTTACTTTTCCCTTCTTTCAGTCTGCCAGCTTCATAATATCTACCAGCCCTCACCTACTGCAGCTATCTCAAACATGAGCCACCAAAAACTTAGACAGCCTCATATTGTAAAAGATTATTTACCTTGCTCAATAGCAGCCAAGACTCTCAGGTTTTCATTTGTTGATGCCGCTAAGCTAAAAACCAGGAGCAGAGGAAGAACAGGACAGTCAGCTGGGGTGACACGTTTGCAGGGGACGGTGATATCGATGAGGTTTGTCCAATACCTGGCTGCAGATTTCAGAAATGCATCTTGGCAGGAGTCCTGAATACTGAGCTGGATGATGTACTCATTGAGCTCTTCTTCCCCATATTCATCATAGGTGTTCATCACTGCGGAGGATAGAGACAGCAGCTGGTAAACAACCGCTGGTGGAAGAACTAGTACTAAAACACACTGAGCCATACTCTACTTCAAGTAAAAGCTCTGCTAAGTTTTATTTAAAAACTTTATTATCAGTAGGAACAGTTTGATGCAGTCATTGTGCAGTTATTTTACTATTATATTTGGATTTATCATAATGTGTATGCAGAAGGTTGAGCTCATCTGAACCATTGTAAGAACTGTCAGGCGCTCCATCTACAGCAATGCATCATATAATGGAAGTTCATTGTATGTATGCAGCATCGGTGTCTTATGAGTACCACATACAGCTGCGGAAAAAACTATTAGACCATCAAAAGTCATCAGAAACAATGGTTATGCAATCAAGTACTAACTCCTGTGTGGATCATGTGACTTAAAGAGACAGAAAAGAAAACATGGAATGAATAAAAGCACTGTTTTTGTCAGTACAATGACATAGATATTGAATGAAGAACTAAAGTGATTTTGGTTATTATCAAGAAAAAGAGGAAAATGGATAGATAGCTCTGAAATTAAACTACTATGAGTTATTTTTGTTGTTATCATTATATTTGTCCAAATAAAGTACCTTCAGTTGGACCAGGCATTAAAATGAACAAGAAATTAAAGAAAACAAGGGTGGTCTAATATTTTTGTCTGCAACTGTATACAAAAATTCAACTTTTCATCACTTCAGAAAAAGAGATTAAGTAAATTGCAGGAGCTAAAATCAAGGGAAAACAAACACAATGAAATAATAATATCGATGACCTCACGGTGTTAATAGCTATGAGTGATTGCAGCTAAAAATCAGATGTATAATCCCTTCTGTGGAAGCAAACAATTCTAGTTCATTTCTTTAACGGCAATCTCTCCGGTGCTGTATTTTTACAGCATTCAAATTACTGAACCGTTTGTGCTATCTACAAAATTTGAACGGCGTCGGAAAGCCGAGATCCTGAACTTTCTGACATTATATAACGCTTTACGTCAGCCATGTGGGACTCTATTATAAGCAGAAAGGAACTGGTTCAGAGACTTCCACACAGGCTAAAAAAACGCCTGGAAATAACAAAAAATATGAAGTTATAATATGGATACTGAATGTTCAAGGCTAAAAATCACGCTTGAGCAAATGTAAAATAGTTAAAAGTTTATTTCTAAAATCTCAAAAAGTTTTGTTATAGACATTTAAAGTTGTTTCAGCAAAAAACTTCAAGTCTTTTTTTTTTTTAACTAAAACACACTGTTTTAAGCATTTATCATTCATAATAATGGTAATTAATGATCAGATATTGAAAATTACGTTGTTCCTGAAAACAAAGGTGCAAAAGAATTGGCAAAAAAGACATTTTCTGACACTTTTATCACAAAGAAATCATGAAGACACCTATAATGGCAGTCTGAAAAGGTCACTTCTCAAGAGGCCTCATGTAAAAACCATAGATTTGTCCACAAGTGACTGTTTACATAAGAGCTTTACATTTTGTCATCCAGTTCCTCAAATGTAAATGAATCATTTAGAGTACAGTTGCTACCGTTGTTCTGATGATCCCTCACAATACAGTTCCCATTGTTGTTCTCATGCTGTTCATTACTTAGAATACCCACCCCATTGTTGTCCAAATTAGCACAGCCCAACCTTTGATTAACTTTTATTATCACCGACCCTTGTGTAAATTGCTCGTCACAGATTCATTCAGCTGACCCAATTACCCTTGTGTGGTACACAGTGAATGAAGCTCACCAAAACCAGCCCTAATTTTAGACTGGAATCATTTCTTCAACACACCTTTCTGGAAAAAAAATATTACATGTTCAGATTTTCTACACGTGACCAGAGAAGGGGAAGAATTCTTGTTTCCTGCCAAAACACTAAAATTACTATTAGCTGAAAGGCAAATGAGAGCCAAAAAAAAACTACTGTAAACAGCCTTTTTACACACATTTGGAGATATGTAATGACACTGCACGGGAAAGAGGTTTAGTTTCTTTTCAGATTCCTGTGTTTCATCTGTAGACACACACTGCAAAAATCCAAATCTTACCAAGTGTATTTTTCTCATTTCTGGTCAAAATATCTCATCACACTTAAAATAAGACATAATCACCAAAGAGTAACTTGTAATTCAGATGTAAGAACTTATTTTTAGACAATAGATCTGGAAAATCTTATTTCAAGAAATCTTACCAAGATAATTTTCACTTGTTCAATTGGCAGATTTTTTGTTTTGCTTGAATTAAGCAAAAAAAATAAAAAATCTTGAATTATCTTAGTTAGATGTCTTGAAATATGTTCCAGATCTATTGTCTAAAAATAAGTTCTTATATCTCAGTGAAAAGTTCCTCTTTAGGTGATTATATCTTATTTTAAGTGTGATGAGATATTTTGACTAGAAATGAAAGAAATACACTTGGTAAGATTTAGATTTTTGCAGTTCATGTATTGGAGTAAAATTTACAATATTCTTCTCTATAGATTGATTGCTTTCATTATGTCTTCCATTTCAAATGTTCTTTAAAGATTTTCTTGTGATCAGGCGGTGTTTGACAGCTCTGATGGAGGCTGAAGCTACAGCCTAAGCCGTCAGCAGGTAAAAACATCTTTCCTTCTCTGATCCCAAGAAAATCTCAAATGAATTTTTGCCTCTGACATGTGGTTAGAAAGTTGCATAAAAATAGAACTAAAGTACATCAAATCTGTGCCTAAGTATAGAACCTCAGTAAAACTATTCAATTAAACAACTTATGTGTAAAATTAGAAATAATTAATTGTATTTTCAGTGTGTTGCATATACACTCCTGATTAAAACCTTAAGACCAGTTGAAAAATTGCATAAATTTCCATTTTGCACTGTTGGATCTTAAGAAGGTTCGAAGTAGAGTTTCAAAATGCAAAGAGAAGAAATGGGAGTGACTGTCTTACTGCGTCCAACCTCAGCAGCGATGGCGCGTTGCCAGAGGCCTCTCTTATGCAGCTCAACAATTCGACCACGTTCAAAGAGAGAAAGCTTTTGTGCCTTTGCCATCAGGAGGTCATGACAGAGTGAATGCCTGACAGAAAATGACACTGAATCCACATTTTTGTACAGATTTTGGCTTTTAAAGGCCGTTTGATCAGCTGATGAACAGCCTATTTCAGTTACATTTTTGTGTTGTTTTTTTTTTTTACTTATATTTTATTGTTTCATTTTTTAAATTTAACAACACAAACATTTTGAAAATAGTGTCAGCTGTCGTCCTGTATATTGTCCATTTTTGCCATTGATTTTCACATGTTTCATCAATTATTTAGGGTAGAGGGGGTCCTCTTTGCACCACGGGATTTTAATCAAATATTTATCCTTACTTGGTATGTCTTTTCCTGTCGAATGACCCAAATATAGCACAGAACATGTCCTTGGTCGTTCGTATCCCAATATTTTTTCCGCATTCTTCACTGATATTATTCTTAATTGTTGTTTTCAATAAATTGCTTACTCAATTTTTTTTTTTTTTTTTTTGTCTCACTCCCATTTCTTCTTTTTGCATTTTGAAACTTTGTAAATTCTTGCAATTTTTCAGCTGGTCTTAAAATTTTGATCAAGAGTGTATGTTTAAAGCTGTGATTATGTCTTTTTCACTCTTAATTCTGTTAACACTGCACTCCTTTATCAGATTTGTACACTGATATGATGAGTTTATTATAATGACTGAATTGTGTTTAGACGGGTAAAAAAAAAAAGTTTTACTGAATTCAAGCTTTAGGTGATGTTACATTGTCAACAGCAGTTTTTAACAGCGTTGGGTTGTTTTTCACTGTCACTCATGTGATATTAAAGCCTACTGTTTCCAGATGTACAAAACTGAAGATAAACTCATTGCTGTCATGCATGTCTGTGTATGATAATGCTAGGATGACGACAGTCGCTGCAAATCACATATTTCCACTACCGGCGAAGGCAGCAGTGGTGATTTCATTCATGGTTTAAAACATCTGAATTATTGCACATCTCTGGAGGTGAAAATTGGCTTCTTTCTGATTCTAAACACAGCTCTTCTTCCAAATGCACCTTAAACACAGCAACGGAATATGTCCTTGGGTGATGTTTGTGTCAACCTCATGAATGTAAAATCAATATTCAGTGTTCTATTAGCTTTAATTTGTTTTTCATGGGGTCTCAAACATCCACCTTTCAATTATTTTCACACAATACATGAAATACGTAACCCTCAGAGACCTAAACAGCCACCGGTGAACAAAAGTATCTACTGATCTAAAATGTTGATTCACATTCAACATTGATTCACCAGTAAAACCTGTGTAATTTGACACATTAGTGGTTGTAGACTCTTGTTTTGTCACTTTTTCTTTACTTTTCTGTGTTTGATATAATAACCTTTGACTTAACTCAGAGTATTTATGAACATCTGCATAGCTGAGGAATTAAATATAGGAGAATATTTGATTTTCACTGGAAAAATGGAAAATGCATAGGATAATATTAAAATAAATGGTGATAAGTCACTCAGTTTAACCCATAAGGACCCAAACAGCTACTGGCAACCAACAGCATCTGTAGATCTAAACTGTTTAACAACCTCTGAACCACTAATCCTATCAATACATGTAAATAATTAGTGTAAAATACAGTTTGTCATCTTTTCATGGTCATCAGATATGAG
>JAPQRP010000025.1:19694669-19716272 GCA_037367295.1 Apogon hyalosoma
TGCACTTATTCAAAAAAAAGGTTTCAAGTGCAGAACTTGCACTACTTATGAAAAAGTATTTGTATATATGTGTGTATAGATCTCAAAAACCTACACACAGCCTACACAAAGATAATCCCCAGTGTATAATTATTTTGCACAGCCAAACTTATGTCCACATGTTGTTTTTGCACAGTTTCAGTGTGAGAAAGGTCTGGCTGAACCCAGGAAAAACTCTCTGACTTGTTTGTATTTCTTTTAAATCATTCGCAGTATTGGATGGTTTTAGGAGGAAATGGTGCTTTTGGTAATAGCACTTGTATAAATTAATCTCTATATAATAACATACTACAAAGAACTAAGCTGTCCTGACTTGTAGCCTGAGCCAAATCTTCAGTGACTACAGTACAATAGTTCCAGATTGACTACTATATTCATACATGTCATTATGATTGGACAGGAGCATGACTGTCAGCTGACCCGGGACCTTGTGGAGTTGATTGACAGGGAGGTGGACCTGATGACTCGAGGCATTAAGGCAGCCAGTCTGGTGGGTCTGCGGACAAGAATCAGCACTTTGTTCCTTCAGTACATCAAAACACCAGCATTTAACCCCGAAATAGCCAAGTTGCTGAAGGTGAGCAAAGAGCAAATACCATAAACCACAGGTGTCAAACATACGGCCAAAACCAGTCCACCAAAGGGTCCAGCCCGGCCCGTTACATGAACTTACGTAATGCAAAAACTGCACTGAATATATTAACAATCAAGGATGTCAAAATCATTTTAGTTCAAGTTCCACATACAGACCAATATGATCTCAAGTGCATTAGACCAGTGAAATACTATCATAATAACCTATAAAATAATGACAGTTCCAAATGTTTCTGTTTTAGTATAAAAAGTAAAATTACATAAAAGTGTTTACATTTAGAAACTATTTTTTCATGAAAAAATATGAATAATCTGAACAAATATAAACAACCTGACATGTCTTAAGAGAAGTAGGTGTAATGTTACCAGTATTCTGCCTGTTACTAAGTGTTTTGTATATTTTGTTGCCATTCGGGCAGAAACCTCATAAGTCCATTTTTGGTCTTTTTTTTTGTCATAAAACAATTCCATTGGTCAGTCTTCATGTTGACCTGACGGTTTTAGAAATACTGAACCAATGAAAAGTGTTGAAAACAGCTTGTGACTACATGTCTTAACTCCATTCATTTATTTAGAATGTATACATGATTTTCCAGTTTCCTAAAAAAATAACATAAGAGGTTTCCACCCGACAGCGACAATTTGTAGATCCACTGTGATCGTGTAAATGATAAATTGAGGCATAATATTGTCAAAATTGCACTTACATTTCTTAAAACACATTACATTCATGTTATTCACATGTTTATTGAAACTTTGTAGATGTAAACACTTTCAGAATGTAATTTTATTTTTTTTACTGCTATTATTTTACTGGTCCGGCCCACTTCAGATTGGGCTGAATGTGTCCCACACCCCTGCCGTAAACACTAAACTGTACATTTTAGACAAAGCTACGGACAAAGTGAATAGATATAAATATCTCAGTATAATCTAAAATGTCTCTCAGGTTCCTCAGAATCCCTCCAAGCTGAAGAGCGACATGTTCCCCTGCCGTAGCTGTGGTCGTCACCTCGGCTCAGCCAACTTCAGCCGAACTGCCAGCGCCGGCTTCAGCAACCGGTGCAGAGACTGTGCCAGACTGGACAATATTTCACGAGGCCGCAATGACTTTTCATGCTACAAAAACATCCTCAAGAAACTGAGAGACTATGAACAGCAGCTCGACACAGATGCAAAGATCCCCTTCCTGCTGCAGGTGAAAACATAAAAGCCACTTTGTGTCAGCTGAATATGCTGTTTTTTTCTATCATGGCGGTACCCTCACACTGAAACTTCTGTTCTCCTTTGAGGTGGAGGATATGCAGTATCTGGTTAAGGTCATCTGGACATCCCGCTCAGCTCTCAGTGCTGACGGTGATCTTTACAACCTGGTGTTTGTCCGCTGGGAGCGTCAAAGGAACTGGAGCCCCTGGAACTGCATCCTTCTGTCCAAAGAAGAGACATCAGCTCACCTGGAGCTGGAGGATGTCAGCGAGGTCTGTGCATGGAAAAAAGGACTGCTGTATACAGTAGCTGTTTTCTATGAAGCACATATCCAACCAAAGCTATTTTAGGACATTGGATAGAAAAATGGCAGGTGTGTGAACTGGCCTGGCTCAGCTCAACTCAAGCTGGATGATACATTCAGGGTTATATTCAGTGTTATACAGGGTGTCCATAAACTCTCTACAATTTAACACATTTTTTACAAAAGCAAATGAATAGACAAATCTGTGGAAATTATTACAAAATGAAAAGTAGATATTGAAGTTTTTTGCCTCGTTTAATACACCTCTATGAGGCCACCATTAATTGTACTGGATTTCTTGCCGTATTGGCTGTATCATAGCCTCATCAGTGGTGTCAATGGCATCAGTGATCTTTCACTTCAGGTTGTTGATGTCCTGTATCTTTGTTCAATACATGATATCTTTACAGGAGTGATATTTTGCTTTTTAAATGGAATTATACATTTTAAAACATTTCCCTGTGGTCTACATTAACTGTAAATGCTATACTTGGGTCTGAATTCTCCATTAATTCAACTCCACAGGTCCATCTTCAACCCTATTTCTGAGTAATGACACCAGAAAGGTCGTTTTGAGCGCTGGCCCTTTAAATGCACATGAGCCACTTCATGCCCCACCCCCTCCAGGTCATTGGCTGTGCCGCTCTGTCCCATTCGACCGACAACTAAATATTGTAGGTAATCGGCTCGAAGTTTGGACATGTTTTCAGTATGGACTACAACCGCTGCTGCTGACAAACAGTTTTGTCGTACTCTGAGAAATGTTCGTCCGAAGTCTCGACCTTATATGTGCAAATGTCATGACGTATTATAGCGTTAACAAATTAAGCAAGAATTGAAATGGGTTGTACAAATCCACTTGATTTTTGCCAAAATGAATCTGAGGATAGCTTTGCAGCACCTGGAGGGTTCAAATTCAAACTTTTGTAACTATTAGGGTCCAAATACACAAATAAATGAACCAAAGACTAATAGAAGTGGGTTTAGCAAAACATGACCCCCTTTAACTTAACCCATAGAAAGAAATCCAGGGGAGTGATATCTTGTGAACGATGTGTACAGGAAATTGGACCATCCCTTCCAATCCACCGGTCTGGAAATGTTTGATTTAGAACCCACCAACATGCAATCCCCAAAGTGGTGGTGCACCATCTACCTGGAAAATGATGGGTGGTTGAAGGTCATCCAGTTGGAGTTCCATATTTTGAGTCAAAAGATCAAGGTAAACAGTTGCAGTAGTTGATATCTCGTTGAAGAAAAATGGACCAATGATTCAACTGCACATGATCCCACAATGTGATTAAAACACTTCAATAACCTCTGAGTACACAGAACAAATCAGATTAACATATCTCATAAACTGCTTTTGTAATACACTTTTTAAACTGTAAAGAGATTTTGTGGATACCCCGTATAGTTTAATCTCTGCAGGGCTGTAGCTCACCGGTCACCTAAAATGTGTGGCTTTATTATCAAGTGTATTGTCACTAAGGGTTTGGCTCTTATGAGAGTTATAAAATTAAAACATAGAGGCATTAAAGTCTGATTGTATCGCAAAACCACTTCAGTTTTTTTTATACCCTTTGCGATTTAAAGCTCTAGGCGCATACACTGCACAACTGACCCCAAATTCACTGAGCGATAGTAACGCAATAGAATACCTCATGGCACAGCTTATTTGAGATTTAGTGCAGCTATTATTTTTTCTAGGAAAGAGCACATGGACATATACTGTATATTTTTTCCAATGTAATGAGTTAACCTCAGTGGTTAGGGATGGCCAGTTCTCTGCATTTTCACATGACATTCTTGACTGTGTTTGTCCCGTTGAACATAAATTCCATCAAGCGGTTGCACAAACTGATTTATTTCCTTTGTGTGTGTGTGCATATGTGCATGTGTGTGTGTGTGTGTGTGTGTGTGTGTGTGTGCGTGTGTGTGTGTGTGTTTTCAGGCTTACGGGCAAACATTTGTGCAGAGTATCAAACACAAACACTTGGTGGCCCTTCGACACTTCAGTCAGATCCCTGAGATGGCCAAGTACCTGGACTCCCAACTGACCACTACCCTGAGCAACCAGCTTGTCTCCAAGCCCATCACCATGGCGACAGGCAAGCATGTCACCAAGACTATACAAGACACAACTCATTAAGAAAAACCCTGTGGTTTTATTACTTTCAAGTTTTTCTCTCTCCTGTATGCGGTCTGTTTGTGCCGAGGATAATTTAAATAAAATGACTTTCAATCATATAAATCTATTCTACCGTGTATTTCCATTTTATAATTAGGATGTTGTGATTTTTGTGGACATATTTATTAGATACTGATAAATAAAAAATGTTCTTTATTTATTGTAATATTATCCTCTGTATTGTTCTGTGTAAATCAGGTGTTTTCCTATATTAAATTTACTGACCATTTAGATGTTCATAAAAACCCTGGGTAAATTCAAAGGGTATTATAACAGAACAAACAACACAGAAGAAAAGATGACTTTTTCAACACAATAACAACCTAAAAACAAATGTCTACAGCCGCTGCTATTTGTCATACTGCATGTGTTTTACGGGTGCATCAGTTCAAAGGATAATACACTATAAGACTCTTGGTTCCTAACATGGTTCCTAACATGTAATAGAAGTTTAAAACAATGTTGTACAGTGGAAGTGTGATTTGGAGTTATTTGATTACTTTAAAGATATAAAGATCTAAACATCCAACATCGACCAAAGCCATCTACTGATCTAAAATGTTTAATACCTGTTGATCCACTATAATCCAACATCTAAATATCTTTATGATCAGTTAATGATAGATTTGACTGAAAAAAGTCACCTTTTTTCAGTTTTCTCTGCTTCTAATATAATAACCCTCAACTTTAATCTGAGATTTTTTTTACTTCTTCATGATCAGTGAATTAAATATAGGAACGTACCTTCTTTTCACTGAAAATATGGAAAATACGGAGGATAATATTATAATAAATGGTAATAAATCACATAGGAAAGGTTGAATAGAGAAAAAAATTCATTTGGGAACTGCACTGGGTCTTTATGGGTTAATATGAAAACATAGCCGTGGTGAATTATTTCTTCATGAAGCTGCAGGTAGTTGCTTTTGACACTCAGAGGATCAGTTGTTTGTTAAAAGTTGAATGATGGGAGTCCATGCAGTTTGTTCAGCTGACTGAAGAGGCTGACGGGTCTGTAGATGATGGGGTGTTTTGGATTTTTGCCTGGTCATATCCTTATGACCAGGGCTGTTTTCCTTGGTAACTAATGCTGTGGCAGGTGGTAAAGAGGAGTGAGAGAAAGGTTGATGTGATCAGATTGATGTCACTGACTGCTCCTACAAGTGCTTTTTTTTTTTTTTTTCAGTTGAGCCTTGATTTTTGTCAAGGGCTATTGGCTGTGTGAGTCATCTGCCAAGGTGGAATGGAGAGGAATTTGTCATGGCCTTGTTGACAGTTTCTTTCCACTGACAGATATTGGGTGAATGTGATGGACAGGAGTTGGTGTTTTGGAGATGATTTCTGAACAAGTCATATATATTAAGTGGTGCCAATTGCCTCTATATATGTGGCAAGTTTGGAGTAAATGAAGCAAAACTGATGTTTTTATAGATGTGAAATTTTGCCCATTATAAGTAAAGGGGGGTTAGAAAAATTAATTAAAAAAATGTAACTTTGACCTACTTTTCCAAAAATGTCAGGAACTCTTTTCTGGGTCACTGACAATCAATAGACCTAATTTGGTATGAATTCTACCAATAGTTTTGCTGAGTTTGACTGGTTAATCTAAATTGCCCATAGGTGTGAATGTGAGAGTGACTGTTTGTCTCTATATGTCAGTCCAGCGATGAACTGGCGACATGTCCTGGGTGAACCCCGCCTTCGCCCGTATGTAGCTGGGATAGGCTCCAAGCGACCCCCTGTGACCCTAGTGAGGATAAAGCGGGTTCAGAACATGAATGTATTTCTCCTCCTGTGATGTGTAACACATGGCAGGTCTCATTAAAGGAGGCTATAGCAGTCATGATCCATGCAAATGCTTCCACACTGAGCCCGAGGCAGAAGGACGGCAGAGGAGATAAGGTGAAACACTCCAATTATCCAAAGATAGTATTCACGCTGTATGTTCACCAGACACCATGTTATTGTCTTAATGATATTATGGAGTGTCCATGCTTGTCTTGAACGAATCCTGTATAGATTTACGCTCATTTACTGTAATTAAAAAATAGCATATCCTTAAAAAAAATTCTCACAGTCTCATGCTTTCTAATTTGCTTGGACATAATTATGCAGTGCATGAAGAAAACACTCAGAAAACCTCTTTTAAAAATTGCTCTACTTTTGATTATTTTAATTTTAATTCAGTGCTTGCTCTAGGTTGAATATTTCATATCATGACAACATGAGGCTCTAATTACATCATCCAGTCATGTTTTATGTATCTAAGTCCAACAAGTTTTAACCCATAAAGACCCAGGGCTATTGCTGCGGCAGTTCCCAAATGAATTTTTCTCTATTTCTACCTTTCTTAAGCGATTTATCACCAGTTTTTTGAAAATAATATTATCCTCTGTATTTTGCATTTTTTGGTGTATTTTCCTCTATTTAATCCACAGGTCTTGTAGACGTTCGTGGAAACTTAGTGTAAATTCAAAGCCGATTATATCAAAATGGAGAGAAATTAAAGATGTTGCTAACTGAGTGTAAAAATGAGTGTGTTCATCCACTGTTACTGATCCAACTCCATGGGTTTGACTGGTGAATCAATTTTTTAGAAGATGATGGGGTTTCCATGTTCACTACGGAGCCTCTGAACGTCCACGTGGGTCATATCTGATGACCATGAAAAGATGATAAACCGTATTTTACACCAATTATTTACATGGTTTGATAGGATTAGTGGATCAACAGGTATTAAACGGTTTAGATCCGTAGATGGTTTGTGTGACTGTTTGGGTCTCTATGGGTTAAAGTTACTCTGTTTTGCTTTACTATATGTAAATAGAGCTGCTTCAATAATGCTACAAGGGAAAATCACACATGATACTGAATTTTCAATAAATCCTTCAATTTTAGATATCAAACAGGTGTCAGTTTTGTTTACAATACTAAAGAAATCCCTATCAGTTAATGGCAAAACAGTGATTTTATTTCTTAAGTTTAAAAGTCAATTTTTAAAAAATGTTAAAGTCTTTAATTTTCTTCAGACACAGAGTAGGGCTTACTTCCTACCATGTAATTATTATTGTTTTTTTTTTGATAAATTAAAAATAAATTCAACATCAGATTTCTTTTGGTACATAATTGTGTAGAATCAGTTTCTCCAGATTTCTCCAATTTCCACCAAATTAAAATGAGAACACAAATAACTGTCGAAAGAAACTGTGTAGTATTTTTACTTTAAACCTAAAATTATCATTACAGTGTTTAGAACGAAGTGCTGTGAAGTTCTGCTAAAGATTCCAATGTACTGGATTGCAGGGATATAAATCAAATATATTCATAACAACAGTTGGATGGATTTAGAGGGAGTAGTGAGTCTCTTTGCTGGTCTCTCAGGCACCACAGGGTCTTTGACCAAAGCATCAGAAAGTGACCAGATGAGATGAGAAAAGCTAAGAAACAACTTTTTGAGTCAAAGAAAGGAACAGATTGACAAAAGCTAGAATCACTGTTGTTGTTTTCGCCACTGGACACAGCTCTAAAATGTAAAAAAATGGAGTTTGGGGCTGAAATCACAGCGTTTCTTGTACATGGGTGAGTTTGATTATGAGGTTTATGAAGGTATTAAGCTGTTATGTGATGTTTTTGTCTTTGCTAAATTGATCCACAGTTCAGAGTAAACGGTGACAGTTCTGACCTTGTTTGTCGGATTCTTTAGTGCAGCTACTGACAACATAAACTGTACAGAAAACAGAGGTGATTTGTGTTTGAAGTCAACTATTATGGATTGAAATTACGGCGCTCTTTGAGTGTCAAAAAAAAGCCTTAAAATGTCAAATATTTAAGGATTACAATACAAGACGCCTTAACCCATAAAGACCCAAACAGCCACTGTCGACCCAAACTATCTACTAATGTAAACTGTTTAATACCTGTTAATCCAGTAAACCTATCCATCCATGTAAATAATTGGTGTAAAATAAAGTTATTCATCTTTTCATGGTCATCAGGTATGACCCATTTGGACGTTCAGAGGCTCTGTAGTTGCCATGGAAACACCGTCATCTTCTACAACATTGATTCACCAGTCAAACCCATGGAGTTGGATCAATGACAGTAGATGGACACACTAGGATTATATTCAGTTAATGATAGATTTGGCTGAAAAAGTCACTTTTTTGTCAGTTTTTTCTGTTCTTGATAGAAAAAGTGTCAACTTTAATCTGATCTTTCATGAACATCTACATGATCAGTGAATTAAATAAAGGAAAATATCTGATGTTCACTGAAAAAACATGAAATACAGAGGCTAATGTCATAATAAATGGTGATAAATCACTTTGGAAAAGTTAAATATAGAGAAAAACAATATTTTGGAACTGCCATAAAAGTAGCACTGGGCCTTTATGGGTTAAATATACCATAACTGAGGGATATAACTGAAGTTTGATTCCTTTCTGTATGTTTATATCTTTTGTATTGCTGGTGTTCAGTGTAACTAATACAAAGGAAATAAGATGAGCAAAATAGTGATACTGTAATGATTTTGGCTTCAGCTTTAACTTTTACAGTTACTGACTGAGGGAAAAATGCCTGCCAGAATAATCAGTGTTATACATATGCATATGTATGTAACCAAAATAAATTAATTCAAAATTATGCAGGTTAAATTCTCGCTCAAAAAATAGATATGGACACATAACCTGGAGCGGTTTTAACAGGAAGCAGCAGGAGGGAAGAAAGACGGACCACCAGGAAAAGAAGAAAAAGAATATTAAAGAGGTTGAGCCAAGGTTTTCTAAGCTATCGTTATGTGTTCCTGGTTCTTCTGACACCTCTGTCAGCGCCTCCTTGTCAAATTAACAAAGGTGAAACTCCTTTAAACAACAGCAATGAACCACTGTAACTACCTTCAAAAGTTGCAAATGAAGAACTTACAGCGTTTTCCTGTTCATAGAAATTATTCTAGGGTTTTTTTGATCAACACATTTCAATGAGACGCACTGCTGTATTTATAGTTTAATGTTTGCACTGTAATCACCTGTATTGTTATGCAGTGTAATTATCTACATTGAATATCTGAATTATAATTATCTACATAGTACATTTGTGTTGTAATTATCTTTATTGTCATTTATTCCATCTGGAAACCTGGAAACAAAAAAAACCCTCCACCTTTTACATACATACAGGGAAGTCCATACGTATTTGAATTATTATAGTTTTGCCACTCTACATCATCACAGTGGATATGAAATGAAACAATAAAAATGTGATTAAAGTGTGGACTTTAAGCTTCAATTCAAGTAGTGATGTAACAAAAAATATCACATTAACCACTGAGGAATTATAACCATATTAAAGTAGTGCTGAACAGAGGCAAAATGACAGTAACTACCATAAGTTGTTATACTTTGCCTCAGTATTGTAATATTACACTTTATACTGTACATCCCTTTTGCATTTTAGAGGCAAAATTGTTCCTTTTCACTATTGTATTTAAATCTCAGTAATATGTCACTTACAAAATTTAATATAAACAGTTCAGACTTCAGGGACTGTTGTTCAAATTTTGCATGTTTTTCATTGTTCTTTTTTTTTTTTTTTTTTTAATCTACCCGCGTTCAGGCGTATGACATGAATTTTGGCAATAAGGTGTATTTTTATTTTTATTTTATTTTGTTTTTTCCTGATCAGTTCTTACAGTACACCTAAAATGCACTGTGTAAAAGCAAAAGTTGCACTCGTACTGTTAAGTGCAGAAAAAGGGCCCCTGAAACCCATTCACATCAGTGTATGCTATTTTTATTGCTACCTAATGAAGAGCTTAGCAGTAATAGTGTGACTAATCTTAGAACCGGCTCTGAGGGTTAAACATCATGACTTTATACATTAACCTTAATCATCTGAAGTAATCTATTGGATGTCTCATCACGATTCATCTTATTATTGCACCTTTTTATGATTTCACCAATATATTCCCTACTCATTGTTTTCTGTTTCTGTCATAATTTGAACAGTGAACTTCATTCAACAGTATCCAGTTCTACAAACAAAGGTTTAGTAAATAAAAATGTATATCAAGGTTAATTAATAACTTACATTCATTCATATTAGAGCAACATATGAACAACTAAATGATGCCAAACTGAAGGATGATAAATAGGCTGTCAAATACTGACATCAAATATACTTGGTAGAAAAGTCATGGTTTTATTATTATTATTATTATTATTATTATTATTATTACCTTTATTTAACCAGGAAAAAAGCTCATCAGCCATAAATAATGTTGGCTGTCTTGTTAACATGGCACTTTTTAATAAGTGGAATATAATAAGCTGCGAGTCAATATGTATGTTGATGTGTTGGAGGCAACTAAACTGGCAGCATGAGGATCTGAGAAACTTTGACAAAGGTAAACTGTGAGGCCAGTTGACAGGGTCAGTGCATCTTAAAAACTGCAGGTGTTGACGTCAACAAGGAAAATATAATGTATGTTGAAGAACATAGCCCACCGGATTCTTGGTTTTCTCATTAGTTCTCTATCTATATAAACTATATCCTTATTATTACTGTATTATAAAAGCCAACTGGCCTCTGTGTGTGTGTGTGTGTGTGTGTGTGTGTGTGTGTGTGTGTGCGTGTGCATGTGGGTGTGCGTGCATGTGTGTGTGTGTGTGTGTGTCTCCAGGGATTCACACAAAGTCCGTAAAGAGCTGACTGCTGCAGTTTGACATACTTATGTATTTTTGGTCAAGGAACAGACTAGCAAAAACAGCAAGTTGATTGGACCAATATTTTGGGAGATATTAGTAATTTTGGAATATAATAGACTTACAATCACGTTGCTTTGGTCAGAACGTTTTGGCGTTGACTGCTGGACAAATGCAGTACAACATGCACAAATACACAACAGCATAAAAACTACCACATCCAGAACCCCTGGATCCCCACGGGTCAACACACTCGCTAACAGTATGTTCCTCCTCTGTTAGTGAGATAGAACCCAGATGTCCCTGAAGGCACCTCCACTAGTGTCCAGGTCCAGGTCACCACTACTGCACAAATTACAAAATACTGCATCTAATAAATGATACTGGATTATTCTAATGCCTCTGCAGTCATTAGTCCTACTGCTGTAATGTTAATGTTTTTGGCTGAGATTGTGAGCATAATTTCCCATGATCCTGCTTCTACCTTTTTCACACAGATCCACGTAGGTTTGGAATTTTTTATAAATGCCTTTATTTTGTGTTTACTTGTGTTATCTTTGTCTAATATTTAAATTTGTTTGATGATCTGAAACTTATAAATGTGACAAACATGCAAAAAACAAAAAAAAATGAAATCAGGAAGGGGGCAAAGACTTTTTCACACCACAGTACATGGTAAGAGTATTTGTAAAAGTATTAATATGCACTGTGAAAATACTCCACTAAATGGAAAAGTTTGTGAAAATGTACTTTAAACCAAAATATGTAAGATTTATTAATATTAATTGTGCAGTAAAAAGGTCCCTGTCAGTGTTGTGTTATTATTTATGATATATGAGGTTAATTTTACTACTGCATTTACACAATATATGATGCATCTAAACTACTTTATAGCATGTGAGTGACTCTTTCCACTGTAAAGTTGACAAATCTTCATTATGTGATGTCAAAGGCTATGTTCACACTGCGTGTCTTAATATTCAATTCTGATGTTTTGCTGAAATCTGGTTTTATTGTGCGATTGTTCACATTATAATATAAATAGGATTGCCATCAGAGTCATGTGTGGACATCTACAGCCCTGGAGTGACCCGCATGCACAGAATAAGATGTGACGTCACACCCAGCACACTGTGTTTACAGAAATAAATATGGATCTTGTCAGGTCCAAATACCTCCTGTTTGAACCCCGTATTTTAATGATGTAATAGTCAGATGAAATGTGACATGACTGTTCAGACTGAAGTGACACTGCAAAACATCAGATATGCGTCAGATTTAGGACCACATGTGAAAGTAGCCTTGGTCTGATTTGAAAAAGAGTCATGAATGGGCCACTTTTGCCTGCAGTGTGAACATAGCCAAAGTCACATGATAATATTGACATTGACAGGGATAAGATCTGTATCCGATTCAGGACCACATATGGAAGAGGACCAGCTCAAAAGTGAAATGATCAGACTATATGTGATTGGTTCTGTTCACGCTGTCATGAATAAAAGATCTGAAATACATACAATATGTGAAAAGATCAAATAAAAAGGCTCCTGCTACTACCTGCTACTATACTAGTACTACTACTACTTTATAATAATAGTAAGAAGAAGAAGATGAAGAATATAATGTATAATATAAAACATATATTTTATTATTTCATTGGTAAAGTATTTTTCAAGCATACCCAGTTTACATTGGTTAAAACAAACAGAAAACAACGCAATAAATCTACAGCTAGTAACAACATAGTGCAGCAACATATAAAGCAAGTAAAACATGACTTGTATTGCTTATGCTTATACTTCCACTGTTCCAGTATGTTGTAATGTTAACACAGCCAATAAACTTAAACTGTACTACCTTTACTGAATGGCTTGGAACTGGAGAAAATGAGTATGACTGCAGACTCCACTTTGTGTACTCATTCTAACACCACTTTAATGGCACTGTCGAGGGACGATTTGAGTCTCCGGAGGATGTGAGTCGTGCATGTGTAGAAGCGTTTATCTCTGTGGGGCATCTTTTACGACTCGCTATGGCAACCTTACTAGGATCATTGGCATAGAGCTGCGATTCCCCCCCAGTTTCCTCCAGATTAGATCAAAATATTTGGCAGCTGGATAGGCTCTCAGCTGTGAAAGAAACCAAAAGTAGGCATGTAAACTGACTCTTGAAATCATTTCTGATCTAGAAAGATACTCCTTGAAGGTAAAGTCTCTCTACTTTGACTCATACAACAGTGATTTTTCCTAGCAAAGTTGCCATAGAGAGTCGTACAAGATGGCCGACAGATAAATGCTTCTACGCGTGCGCAATTCACATCGTCTGGAGACTCAAATCGTCCCGACAGGCACCACTGCAACATTTCCATTACTTCTTCAATTAATACCAGCAGTTCAGCAGCTGTTCAACAGTTCTTTCTCCCTATGTGCTGTCTTGCAGGCTGTGGCGCATCAGCCTGTGGCTCTCAGCAGGAATATGCAGGACCTGATGTTGTGTAACGTCATGGATATCAGCAATACGTTTGGAACCTGACCGACCTCCACCGGTGAGAGGTTCCCCATCCAGTGAGAAAAGGACAAATGGAAAGATAAAACAGAAGAACCTGACAGTCATTGTCCCAGGATGACTTAAAATCTTTATCATTACTTAAAAAGCATCTAAAAAGGAAAAGGCAATTGGTCATGATACCCAGCCCTAATGTAGAACAACATCATTTTCATCCAAATATATGCAGTACTTTATTTATGAACAGTCCTTTTCTTACTTTTACATCGCACCTAGCCACAAATTTTCTTCAGAAAATTGCGCAGGTCTAGTTTTTTTTTTTCCTCTATGTTCACGTTTCAATACAACTATCTTCAAATTTAATCTGTCAGTCTATGTGTGTTTTACACTCTTGCTGTTCAAAAATCAAATCCTTACTATTTGTCTCCCCTTATGAATGCCAAACCTAGTTCTGATTCACTGGTCTGTATGAGAATTGATGTGAAACAAAGTGGGGTACTAATATAGGTTTTGTGCCATCCAGTGTCTATCACAGTGCACTGGAGCTGAGCATTGGTTGCATACTGTTTTTGCAATAGCAGGCAAAAACCACATCAAGTGGAAGAAAAATAACTCATTTTCCAAAATTTAGGAACTTTTCTCATGTTTATTGAAACGCACATACTGTGAATTCACACAAAATGATGTCTGTGCAGAGTCTCATGCTCTTTTCCTGTTCCATTGTGTACATTTTAGAGGCATTTATGTGTCTAATTATAGAAATGTAAATATAATTGACACTGTTACGTATTTTTCACAAATGTATCACCTGATTATAAGAATCATTGTGTTTTTGTTACCTTACAATGAGAAGCAGGTCACTTCCACAGAGTTGTTCCACTGTGACTCGGACTCAGAAGAGAATGGATCTCTTTCACCTTTTTTTTTTTTCAAAATTCTACTGCAGGAGTTCGAGTGTTACCATTTCCTCAAATGGTGAAATGAAGATGAGAGATAAAGGTGTGATGCAAGATGTTTTCCTGGAGCATTTTTTACTATATTTCTTAAAATCCCCTTCACACCCCGATTACAACCAATTAATTATATGCTGTAACACACAAGTTAAAAAATGTAGTCACCTGTGGAACGGACAGGACTGAAAAAACACCATCCAATCATTTTAAGCGCCCACTCGAAATGATTGAACGGTGATATGTCTATCAAACTCAACTACCATTTGTCCCTCCCCCCTCTGCGCGTACCCTGTATGAACTGGGGCTGTTCTGTAAGAGTGTGGGTGTCGGAGGAGACTGAATGAGGTATGCATGGATCAGAGCCGGGCAAATTGTTCCTGTGCAGCGCTCGGGAACCCTCAGGAACAAGCATTGCACGTGCCAATGTTCTGGAGGTGTAGCTTCGGGGGGATGTCTGAAGAAAGGGGTTTGGACTTTTGAATTGTGTATTTTCAAAATATAGCTTGCTCGAACTGTTTTTCTAAGATCTCGTACCCCGCCTTTAATATGAACTGAAATAGTCAATGGATGAACCAAAAACTGGCTAAGACTGGATGGACCTCCTCACCCCCACCAGAGGTACCCCTCAGCAGTCTGCATGTACCCCCACCCTACTGCATCCTTACAGACTGGAACTACATCTTCAAATGGAGGTCCGTCAGATGAAACTCTTCAATGCACCATTACTGTAGAGACACAGCAGAGCCATGGGTCGCCTGGACAGTGTTCAGTCATAGCATATTCCATGTTTTCATGTTTTCTGGAGAACTTTGTCTAACAAGTCACAAGAGATTTCATCATATATACAACATGTGTCCTGCTCTTCTTAAGTGTCTTCTTAGTTTAATTCTGTCATAATTTCGTCACAACTTCTATACTCATTTTCATATTTACACTGATATATAAACTATATAATTTGTCCTATTATTTTTACACAATTTTATGGATAAATGTTATTTTATGTGTGTGTGTTTATACACACACCTTTAAAGAACTATTTGTTTTCATCTTAACTTTGGTTGCAGAGTTATAGAATTATTGTTTAGAATTTGATATTTGCAGCCTGATATAAAATGAAAGTGTCTAAGGCCATGTACAGTATGATTATCTCATAATCTCACATTTGTAAAATATGAGCTTCCAGTCTAGTACTGAGGCAGCCCCGAGGCAGATCCATGAGTGCAATGCTAACGTTAACATTTTCTGTATGATGGTGTCAGACGGGTTAATGAAGCGTACTGGTGACCTTTGCACATGCTCAGTAACGTCACCGTTACCCAGTCAGCACAGTTAATCATTCAGTTAACTGAGTGAGTATATTGCAGACCTGGGCATCTCTCGTCTTTCACAATCACAAACGTTTTTTGTTTTTTTTTTTTACTCTAATCACATTCTCACATTAATACACCCTTTAACGTAACAGCAGATAATTGCAGTTTGCTTCTGTCGTTTAACAGATAAATACAGTGGAACACCTCATATTTCTTAGTATTACCTTCACAGACAATAAACAGAGAATCAGTTTGATCAGATATATTTCTGTTCGTCCACCGGTACCAGTTTGGTTATTGTATTTAGCTCAATTTATGTCGTCTTATGTCTCTACTCCACTTCATTTTCGAGAGATTGTATTTTTGTAATGACTAGTTAATTGTCTATATATATTTACATATTTATATTTATTACCACTAAAAGTCTCACAGATATTAAAGAAATTAAGAGAGATTAAGAAAAAGAAAAAAAGACCCTCCTGACCAAGACAAAAAAATGGCACGATTAACAAAGTTTCAGAAATGTTTATAAATATACACTACAATTTACATGAAAATAAAAAAATTAATTGCACAATATTAATGCACAAACGGAATCTCTGTCTCTGTGATGATGTAACTTTGTCTACCCATAGACTCTGATCTCTTGGAAGGAGTTAGAATATAGAAAATATAGGCTCATTTCACATTAGATCACAGCTCAGAGTTAATGTTTGTCTGTTTAATCGTCTGCATGACACATAAACTGTGCAGTTTCAATGCTCTCTTCTCAATTACGGACAGAGGTTATTTGTTCTGGGTCATGGTTCCGCCTGGGACAGTACTTCCTGTGGCATGTCATCTATATCATCTATACCTTCTCTACTATCTTTCTCTGCAATTAGACTGAGACAAACCCATGGTATATAAGAGCAACTGAACAAAGAAATTTGATTAAACCAAGCAAAGCTCTCACATTTGTTAAAACACATTCTCAGATTTTTCATCATAATAGGATTCTCATTGTTTACCATTGTCCTCGGTTGCTAAGTAATGTTCTGGTGCTGTGTATGTGTTCAGGAGTCAGGTCTGTGGATCCGGGTGGCTGGGATGTCCATCATCATTGTGGCTCGCATCATTGTCACCATGGTAACAGAGGTTTCCAGCAATGCTGCCACCATCACCATCATCCTCCCCATCACCTCAAACACTCCAAAACTTCAGAGTTTATTTTATTTTTAAACCAAGCTAAAGTCTGTCCACTCAGTGCTTTTATCCAAGCTAAAACATTTCAACAGTTTTTCTAATATTAACTCATATGAATTCATTCAAATTACATTAAATTACTGCATTTCTTGGTGGCAACATTGCATTAATTACAGGTTGACTCTACTTCCACAACCTTAAAGCTGGAATTTTATAGCATGTGGGAGTGGTGGAGGCGGTGGGGGCCGTAAGCGATGATGGTCAGATCTACAAATGACCAGCGGGGCTGCGTTTATGCCACCCAGGTTAGGACCAGGACTGCAGAATGGGTAGAGTTTGTCATTGAAGGAGCAGTCGGTAAAGGAGTAGAGAAGAGTTGCAGCATTGACATCGTAAAAGGAGACAAGACCTTTCTCATAATCCACAAACACCCCGACTTTCTCAGGCCTGCACTTTGGAAAGAGACGAACTTCACGGTCGGTAAAAGCAAAGTACTGAAGTTTCTTCCTCAAGCATATCGTCCAGAAACCATTTTGGGGTTTCAGTGAAATCTCTCCCTTCCTGTTAGCTGACTTTCTCGCCACACCTAAAATCCACCAAGCCTTTTCTTTGACCAGAGCCTCGTAGTAAAATCCTCCTGAGGAGAAACTGTTCTTTCCTACGACAAAGAGATGATCGAACCTTTTTGGACTGTCTGGGAGTTTCCATTCTTCATCACCGTGTTTGACTTGTCTACCTCCGTCAGACAGGAGGAGTTGAGGATGTGCAGAAGCAGGATTGAGTGTGACGTTGGCTGCATACTGTTGGACCCTCCTCAGCTCAGCCTCAAAAACATTCTTCATTTGTTTATTAAGCGTCTCCTCCAGCTGAGCCAAGGCCCTCACCACAGTTCCCTCATATGTCGGTGGTTGGAGTCTGACCTCTGTCCAGTCTTTGGTGGATGGAGCAGAGTTCAGGGATGAGAAGTTTTGGATGAGGTGGAGTTGGTCTTTTGAACCTGAGAGCTGCTGCAGCTCAGTACTTCTCCTCATCAGCTCTGAGATTTCCCCTTCCAGCTCTTTGATGAAGAGGTTGGCTTTTTTCTCTGTCATTTTCTGCTCTTTACTGATCATCTCAATGAAGTTGGTCTTGCCTTTTTCAACAGATTCTTTCAAAGTGATGAAGACCTGAACATCACGTGCTATTGCTCTGTCTGCATCTTTACAACTCAACTCCACAAAATGTTTAATCTCTTCGATCTTCAGTCGTCTGTTGTCAATCATCTGCTGAATTTGACTCTCTGTCTTCCCCAGTTTGACCTTTTTTTTCTTACATTCATATTTTAGAGGAACCACTTCATGTTTCTTGTGGTCTGAATATGTGCAGAGCGTGCAGACACATATCTCATCATCCCTGCAGAACAGTTCCAGCGGTTTATCGTGCTTCGTACACATTCTGGTTTCCAGGTTCTCCACAGGGTCGATCAAATCATGTTTTCTGAGGCGTGAAACTGTCAGATGAGGCTCCAGGTGAGTTTCACAGTACGAGGCCAGACACAAGAGGCAGGACTTCACAGCCTTTAGTCTGGTTTCAGCACAGACGTCACAGGGAATTTCCCCTGGCCTGGCAGCTTGTTGCTTGGAGCTGCCATTACCCTTCTGTTGAGTCGACTGCCTGAACTGAGCAGAAATCTCAGAGATGAAAGTGTTGACTCTCAAGTTGGGTCTAGCACTGAAAGCCTCTTTACAGTTGGGACACTTAAATGGGACATTTTTATCCCAGTTTTGATTGATGCAAGTTTTGCAGAAGTTGTGTCCACATGGTGTACTGACTGGATCAGTGAACACATCCAGACAGATTGAACACAGACAGTGATCTTCAGACAACAGAAAACCAGCAGCAGCCATATCTACACACTGAGAACAAGAGTAAAAATGGAGTTATACTGCACTTGAAAATAAAGTTTAACAACTTACAGCATTAAATGTTAAAAATGTAACTTCCTGCCTGTATAGAGCTAAAGTTTTCTGCTGATAAATAAAACAGCTGTACTCACAAGTGTTTGCAGAGACTCAGTTGTACAGAAAAGCAGCTTTGGGTTTCCTCTTGCTAGAAACTGAAGAAATGTGGTCCAAATGCAGCTCCTACGGTTCAGGATCAAGACTGGAGAAAATGTTTGTATGATGCAACATTCGTTTTACAGGTGCTTTATATCTACAGTGACCGTGTAATGTGTTCAGAGTTCAGCTCTGTGTTTTGTCAATTGGCTATCAGCTGTTTTATGTGTTGTCTTATCAAAAAATGAGTCATATTCAATCTGCATGGGCTGCACTTGTCATGTATTCTATTCTGTCAGTAAGTGCGTGAAGAATACTCTATTATTTATTTATTTATTAGGGACAGTGCATATTAATGCACATCTATAACAACTGCAGCTGCAGATATGTAGCAAGAGTGCTAATTTTCATCTGTAGTCCCCAGGCAGGTGACAAGAAAGACAACTGAGAAAAGACAAAACATCATAAAAACACACAAAACAACACAGTGAGGACGATCTACTGATGGTGACAGGCTTGTTTTTTTCTTCATCCAGTGTTTAAGTTGTGATTTGAAGGAGGCATATGATTATGAGTCTCTTATGTTGAGTGGTGAACTGTTCTAATATTCAGTCCCAGTGACAGAAAGTGTAGTCTGTCCAACAGTAGTGCACCTGCGTGGCACCTCACAGTCTCCTGAAGCTGTGGCCCTGGTGGCCATCCCACTGACAGACCGGGATTTGATCAAATCTGTCAAGCGAGGAGGGGGAAGTCCATGCAAGACTTTAAATATCAGGTAAGCATTTTTGAAATTCACAAAATTATTAAAATTAGGAAGTTTATATTTATCTAAAACAGTGCAGTGGTGGAAACTAAATGGTTTTTAGTCAAAAATTTTAAGGGATTTTTTTAAAAAAGTAACTTTAAGGTTTGAGTGTTGTGTCAACAGCAAGTGACCAGGAAGTTATACAGTATTCAGCGTGAGAGAAAATCACACTCTATGTTGAGAGGCAGACCAATGTGAGCTTTAATGTAAAATGATCCAAGCAGTATCACATCATATTGTCTTGTCTATTATATACAATTTATATTGTATTGTTTATGTTATCAGGTCACTTGTGTCAGTCAGTGTGGAAAGTAGCAGAGTAGAGGTATAAAGAGTATTGAATTATTTTGCTGAAGTGAAGGTAAAATGACTGGATTGTTTGGGTAAAAAGTAACTCAAAAGCGTATAAGTAACATTAGCCCATAAAGATGAAAACGGCCACGATGACTAAAACCATCTACTGATCTATAACGTTTAGTAACTTCTGAACCACTAAACCTATCAGCCCATGCAAATAATTGGTGTAAAATGCAGTTTGTCATCTTTTCATGTTCATCAGATGTGACTGATTTAGACATTCAAAGGCTCTTTAGTTACCATGGAAACACTGTCATTTTCTACAACATTAATTCACCAGTGAAACCCATGGAGTTGGATTAATGACAGTGGATGGAGACACTGGGTTTATGTTCAGTTAATTAGAAATGTTACTGAAAAAGTCACATTTTCTTCAGTCTTTTCTGTTTTTGACATAATAACCCTTAACTTTAATCTGAGCTTTTATGAACATCTACATGATCAATGAATTAAATATAGGGAAATACCCGATGTTCACTGAAAAAATACAAAATGCAGAGGATTATGCCATAATAAATTGTGATAAATCACTTAAGAATAGTTAGATATAGAGAATGGGGTCTTTATCGGTTAAAGCTGTCTTTCAGTAAAAGTTACTTGGTTATTTCTCTGTCTGCACTTATGTTTCCTGTTTTAATTTGAAAATTATCTTCTTCCTGTGTCCATATTTTTCTTGCCTCCTGCCTTTATTTTTTTTCCTCTGTTTGTCACTGATAAGTCCTTCAGCTACACATTCTAATCTTTTCCTTTTTTTTTTTTTTTTTTTGTCACCTTGGTACTCCAGTACTCTAGTCTAACATTCAATTACTTTGCCTTAAAGGAGACATTTTGCACCAATCCTTACTCCTATCACACTAGTCACCACAACAGTCCAATCCAAGCCTGTTCCAGTGCTATTGTGAATCCTGTCTGGTTTCACTGTCCCCAGAGTCCTGTCAGACCAGCCCCCTTAGGCATACATAGTTCCCATATACCACATAACCCTCGATGGCGGTCCAAGTTACAGGTCAAGAACTACCAGCACCTGTTGAATAGAAGAACTGTATTTCATTGGCCCTCATAAGGAAGGAAACAGCCAATCCTGTGCATCCACACACTGACCGACCAATAGTTATTATGAATGTGTGGTCCATGGTCAGTCATTGTAATGTATTAGCAGAGAAAAGGGGAGTGTCCAAATGAAGACAGGGCAATGCCATATAAGGACTACAGGGGGTGGAGCTTGAATATCTAATAACAACAAAAGGAAGAAAATAAGGATAGTGAATGTCATCTACTTCAAAACCTGCATTTATATCGATAAAACTACATACAGTCATGGAAAAAATTATTAGATCATGAAAAGTCATCAAAAACAATGGTTATGCAATCAAGTACTAACTCCTGTGTGTATCGTGACTAAAACAGACAGAAAAGA
>JAPQRP010000025.1:19752889-19770652 GCA_037367295.1 Apogon hyalosoma
GATCATCATTTGCATCAAGTATTTTGGAAAATCAAACAAAAACATCATTTGCATAATAATTTGGAACGCAGTGTAGAAGTGTAAAGAAAATAAGCAATCTAGATACATGACCTTGAGCTGTAGAACACAATACCAGGCGTTTTGCTGTATTTCTAGACATTTCATAATGAAATGAAAACATAGACAAATTAATTCTCAATGACATGCACAAAATGATAATGGATCCGTCTCTTCCTTTTAAATACTGATGTCTGAACAGTCCACTTAACTGTATGAGTACTGTCTTTTCTGGTAAAATGAGCATCTCAGCTGACCATTCATGTGACAGGAGAAAGCAGAGTGAAGCGACGAGAGTGAGCAGAGCAGAGCAGGGTCGTCTTTGGTCATTGAGGGAAGCAGTCTCTCAGGTTTGTCATGGCTGATTCTCCCCCACAGCGCCTCTGCTCTCCGCTGATAAACACACACAGTCACATTTATAACTGGAGGTAGGAGCTGCCCACGTTGCCCTCGTTGACTTCAAATACATACTTCCACACATTTCCTGTCTGTTTAGCTTTTATGCTGTTGTGTACACCAGTCACATTTACACATTTCTCCTCTGTGAGCATTAACATCCTTGTTGGGATGCTCAGTAGCTGCTCACGCTTTCGCCAACGCACCCGTTAAACCTAAAAACTATATTTGTGGGAGTTGCTGCTTCAGGTAGTGTACCTGTGAGACATGAAATTAAAAAAATACTGAAGTTTGTTTTTTTTTCTTTGAGATGGGTTTTTACAGCTAGTATTGGAAGGGTTACAGCTGAAATTTAATGGGTGACAGATTAGTTTAGGTTGTACAGTTTAGAGATGGTTGCACTGATGGAAGGATGGGAGCTAGAGCTGAAGATGTTGAGATTTTCTTTGGGAACAAGAATGGACAGGATTAGAAATGAACACATCAGAGGGACAGCTCAGGTTAAATGTTTTTGGGACAAAATGAGAGAGACCAGATTGAGATGGTTCAGACATGTGTAGAAGAAGGATAGTGGATGTACTGGTAGAAGAATGATAAAGATGGAGACAAAGAGGAGATTTATGGATGTGGTGATGGAGGACATGCAGGAGATAGTCAGATGGAAGCAGATGATTTGCTGTGATAACCCCTGAAAGGAACAGCCAAAAGTAGTAAGTAGTAGTAGAAGAAGATTTGTTACCTCTTTTAAAAAAGCAATAAGTAATCTAACTACTTTAGTGACTTTATTTACAAATGTATCTTTCATTAATTTTGAATTGGTGGAAGTATTTTGCTGGAATAAGGGTGGTATTTCCATCACACAGTGGCAGGATTATCATTTTCCTTCTCTGATGCTCTTTTTGCTATTTCTACATGAAAGAACAAAGTCAGAGCTACAACTACACCCTGAAAATGGCATGTTTTGAAAAAAGCAGATATCTTTTTATGTTGTTTTCATTTGTATTCATTATATCCCTAGGGCTGGGCAATATAAAAAATATTCTATCACAGTATTTTTTCATATCAGACGATATCGATATGTATCACGATATAAATCAAATCACCATTTTTATCCTGTTACTCATAACTTAGTTGTGAAGACATCAGAAGGTTATTTTTGATTTAAATGTAATATATTTTCTGTCAGAGGCTGAACATGACAGATGTGCTGAAGAACATTATAGAACTGTTTCAGATAAATAAAACAGGTACATATTGTGTGTGTTCCGCTTCAAGGTGCATGTGGAGTGGAAAGGCAATAAAATTGATAAGTGTGTGTATGTATGTGTGTGTGTGTGTGTATATTTCCCCCTGTAAACACTTTTAACAAACCCTTGGACAAAAAAAGCAAACAGTACATTATTTGGTGACAGACTATATAGGCCCATTTAAACACAGATGTGCCTCATATTATATTTTGTCTAATCTGTGTCTGATATTTGTCCAATCTGAGTGGTGTAGTGTGTGCACAAGGGGTTCATGGGTGTGTGAGATAAATCTGGTGCCATTCCACTGAGTAGAAGCAAAGTTATTGAATTTAAGTATGTATACATTTTCCGGTTAGCACTTTGCAGACGGTCCCTAAACTTTTGTTCACTAACTGGCTCCACATTCGAGGTAATGCTGTCTACTGATCGTTAAGCACCGTTTGTTTGGATGAAAACGGGGTTGTAGTTTCCTCTCTGTGTTACCAAAGCTGCATAGAGCCGTCATTTGTGTCTCAATGATTATTAACCGATGATCTATTGAGCCGCAAAGTTCGAATCTGTGAATCTCTTGCCAACTTTACTGCGGTATTTGTGTTCTTCACATAGTCTACATGTATCTGCGTATTGTACTGAAGGCCCTGAACCCAAATGGTTCACACCCTACTTTTCAGTAACCCAGTCGCCCGAGTTCTCAGTCTCTTTTTTTCTTGAAGGAACATTCATCTCCTGCTGTAGCCCAAACATTAGTATGTGTGCTGCGACTGCTCTTCTGAACTCTTCTGTGGGCGTCAACTTAACTTGCTGTGGCTCTAGCGTGATTGGTTCGGTGTGGCACTACTTAATTATGATTGGCTGTTCTCACATCTGTCAAAACATGGACAAATGAATTCTATCAAAGTTATATCGAGGATGTCTCATATTGTAAGATATATCATTATTGTTTATTTGCCCAGCCCTATATATCCCTGAAATGGAGTTTCGATGATCTTACCCGACTGCTGTCACTGGATCCACCACCGTTGCTGTTGCTGCCATCGATGCAACCAGATATCCTTCTTGTGAATGCAATAACTAGGACAGATTTGGTTGAATTTCTTATCCCTTGATAACCCCTTATCCCTTGATCACCAACAGCACAACAGGAGACCCCTAGTGGAAGAACCCTATCAATTTCAGATTCTCTATGAGCTTCTCTATTATAAGTCATCCAAATGGGGGTGCTTTTGAAAATCAGTTTTTTGGGCAAGCCATAATTAGCCGATTGAGATAAAATTTGGTTCATATTGATCGTCTTACAAATGTCCATTTTCTTGCTGCCATCTAGAGGTAATATAGTATCATTTTCATTCACTAGGTGGAGTTTTGAGGGGAAAAATTGCCTCTCTGACCATAACTCTGCCACTATCAGGTTGATGTAGCTCAATTAACAAGGGATGCAGGTTGAGGGATGTTTGATGTTTGTTCTGAAAATATCAAATGAACAGTTGTGGATATTTCTATACAGTGTCACATTTCATATTAAAGCTATCCACAATCTGCTTTCTGAATAACAGTTAAGTCGGTACTTTTTGTACAGTGTGTCATTTATTTGCTTTATTATATAGCAGAGGATTGGAGGGATTTCGGGGATATACCCCTGCTGTTGGCCCCCGACAGCATAAGCCTTGTTTTAAGACTAGAATACACTTGTGCAAATGTATCACCAAAGCAACATTTTCAACATTATTTTGTGAATGCGCTGTCACAAAGAATTAGTTAAATAACTTTTACCCCTGTTCCAGAAAAAGGGTGGAGGGAGAAAGACTTCAGCAGTGGTACAACGCTAACAAAATGTACAGATGGGTCTGGCTATGAAGGACTAAACTTTGAGCACCTCTGTAACCAATGCTTTGCACTGGGCACTAACGGAAACGTGATCTCCACTTTAAAGCTGGCAAAGGCGCTGAACGGTGATTACTGTTAAACTTGTCTGGTTTCATGGGGAAAATACTATTGAATTAGCCACACTGTTCTTGTCTGGAAACATGGCCTTTGGTTTTGGCGTGGTTTTGTTGTTGCAGTCAGACTTGGCAGACTCGGATTGCTTAGAGCAATGTGCATTGATTTGATTTGATTGTAAGTCACCCCTTTCCTTGATGTTGTTGGACTGAAATTTGTCCCAGTGATTGTAATTTCATTGTGTTTTTGTTTTTCTTATAAAAGCAGAAGGTTTGACGTAATCAGAGATGGAATGCCTGAGTGAATGTTAGCGTCACGTTTCAAAGCTTTAGCAGCTTCCACTGCTGCAGAAAGCCTATAGGTTAACCCTTTAATTAACTTTTAATTTGGAGCTTTTTGACTGCTACGCTTATATGTTGACCTCTGACTGTTAATACTTACCTTTTTAAGTCATTTAATTGCTGGAAAAACAAAAAAATGAAAATTTTAGCGGTAGAGTGTATTATATAACGGATTTAAAGAATATGATACATCACCTTTCTCTGATACTTTTACAGACAAAACCTTTATTGAGCAAGTGAAGACAATCTCAGCAATATGGCGGACACTTCAGAATAAACGTGCCGTGTCTTTTTAAGCTTCACACTTTAGCTTGACTCGTGTTATTACGACTACTCATAATGTCCTGAGTCTCTGCGGTCTGTTGTCAGGTTGCAGCAGTTGACACTGAACGTATTTTGCTGGTGATGAAGTAGCTTGAATCGGATCGCGTTTCCACGGCTGCGGCTCTCTGGATGCTGTAATCTAATAAAAGACTTGACTTCTCCTCGGCAGCGATGATCAATTGATTCAAATGGCCTCAGCGGACAAGCCAAGGCAGCGCTCCGCTTCTATTTTTATCTTCCACTGGTGAAGTCACAGTCGTCATCTCCCTTCTCCCCAGTCCTGTCTCTTCAGTCTCAATCTTTCTGGTTTCTTTTTTGTTCCTATTCTCTCCCTTCTCCTCATCTCCTCTTCCTTGCCACTTCTTCTTTCTCTTGTCGCCTGCTGAGACCCACGGGAAAGCTTTTCTGCCTCATTGGCTCGATCCACCAGCAGTCATTAGAATAGGGACACGTCTGTTGGATTCCACCACTTCTTCTTAAATTCATCCACGTAAACGAACATGTTGTACATTTGCTTGGTTTTTCTGACTCAGATTTGCACATTTTTTATATATATATATATATATATATATATATATATTTTAACTGTGAAATCAAACTGAAGCTAAATTAACTGTTGAGGTACTCATGTACTGTCACACAAATGCAGTTGGACAGTGACACAAACACATTTTATACACCATGACAATGTGTTTTATGGATTTGGTTAAAGATAATGGCTTCATATTTTATGTATGCATTAATGCACACATGTTCCTTCCATTGATACACACTCAGATCCATAAGTATTTTCACAGTGACTAGGGTTGGGCGATATGGGGAAAAAAAATCATATCATGATCATTTTTTCATATCAGACAATATCGATCTGTATCATGATATAAATCAAATTGCTTTTCTTAAGCTTATATTTTCCATTACTCATAAGTTATGAATACATCAGATGGTTATTTTTGATTTAAATATGATTTATTTTCTGTCAGAGGTTGAACATGACAGCTGTGCTGAAGAACATTATACAACTGTTTCAGATAAATAAAACAGGTACATATATTTAAAACTAAACTAAAAGTCTGACCAACAGGCAAAACCTTTCAAGTTTTAAAAGAGAACACAAACAAAACAGACCATCTTCACAAAACAATGCTAGGGGTATATACATGGGGGTGTGTTCCTCAACTGCCATAACTGGCGCAAACTGAAAATAAAACTTAACACGCTTTCAACGTCTGACTCCCAGCTTCTATGCTGCACCCTACTTATCAGTAACCTGGCCGCCTGAGTTCTCAGTCAAATTTTCTTGAGGAAACACGCATTACCTCCCGGTGCAGCCCAAACATTAGCGTGTGTGCTGCGGCTGCTCTTACGCCTGTGCTGTGGGCGTCAACTTAACTTGATGTGGCTCTACTGTGATTGGTTCAGTGCGGTGCTACCGAATTATGATTGGCTGTTCTTATGTCTGTCAAAACATGGACAAATGAATTCTATCGAAACTGTATCGAGCATGTCTCATATTTCTATCGAGGAAAAGTTACATCACGATATGTCTTGTTATTGTTTTATTTCCCAGCCCAAACAGTGACACATATTTTGTGATTTTTGCCTCTGTATACCACCACAATTGCTCTGAAATGAAGCAATCAAGATGCAACTGAAGTGTGGATTTTCAGCTTCAATTCAAGGGGTCATACAACCATTTTACACGAAGCTCAAAAGTAATTTAACATCTGACTGACAGTTTCATGTTCAAATGTATCCTGGGTATTCAATGAAACAGATAGGCCTAGAGGTCCGGAGATGAACCCAAATGTTGAATTTGTATTTGGTAGATGTTCAGTGGCGTTATTAATGCTAGGCCCAAAGATCTGTCAGTGCAAGTGAAGGAGGTTGTCATTCAGGTTAAAAACCAAGATAAAACTGTCAGAGAGGAAGTGAAAAGTTAATTTAATAAAATCAGTCACATACTGATTGCTTCATTTCAGATCCGCTGTGATGGTGTACAGAAGCAAAATTACAAAATATGTGCCTCTTTCCAAACACTACAGATCTGACTCTGTATCACTGGAATATCATGCATAAAATATGAAGCTGGTATCTTTAACCAAACTATTTATAATTAAGTGTAATTAATTGCTTCCTTCTTGGAGATTATTGTTGCCCATTTACATGTATTAGGTCAGGTATTAATATGGATGTATGAAAATATGAGACTGAAATTTAGTACAGTTTACTATGACTGTACATACTTTAGAAATGATTTCAAAGAATGAGTTTACGCTTCATTAAGATGCAGGACTGAACGTTACAGAAGATCCTTCACCCCCCTTGACATTAGACTTTGCAATAAATAACACAATGACTGATAGAGTGATGATTGTTTTGTTTTTATTTGGTTTTCTTTGTTTTATTGAGCTGATGGGAAAACTAGATTTTCATATAGGGATAAATAAGGATGATTAACAGCACTCAGCTGAAATTAAAAAAAAACCAAACGTATCTATATTTTGACTGTTTCATCGTAGTATAATTTTTTTTAGGGCAAAAATGTAAACAAGTGCTGCTTTTCATCAGGAAGTAAAGGAGTATTTGTGAGTTTTAAGTGTTTGGGGTGTATAAAAAAGACCTTAACCTTGAGCGGTGGAAAGCTGTATTTTTAGGCTCATAAACTAAATGAATCATCAAGATAATCATCAGATTAATGGATAAATTTGTGTTTTCAGCAGTAATATGAAAACAGTAATTGGTTGAACCTCAAGTTGTGCTAGTGAATGTGCTGCTTGCTTGTTTTATGTTAGCTGTATTTTTTCTTATAAGTGAATGAAGGTCTGTATTTCTTATATTTAGTCATAATTCAGTATTTACGTTGGACAGAATTCACATTTTGCCTTTAGGTTTGGGTAATGAGCTTAGTTATGGCTAAGAAAAAAATAATTGGTTTTGTTAGGATTGAGCCTTGTTTTTATTTGTCAAAACCAGTACAGTTCTCTAAACAAAGCCAAATCCTTCCATTTTCTAAACACAGCCATGAAAGGCAGATACTAGACAGCAAGTACTAACTAAAAAAATCATGGAATTAAACAGGTGTGAAACACAAGATCTTGGTGTTTTTCACTCATTGAGTCATAATAACTCCTTTAACACAGCTGTCGCCATTAATCTGGTGTTGATTTGGAGGCAGGGATCCAACAATCTAACTGAGCCACAATATGAGGAAACAGCTGAGAAAGCAGTCATCACATGAGCACTTCCTGATTCTGATATAGATGGACGCATTCCTGGATCTGAATCCAATTTTGAGGTTCTGAATCTGTACAGCAGTGAAAGTCATAACTGGGTATAACACAGGAAGACACTGGTTCAGTCCTAACGTCCATCCCCTCAGATTCTGAGCTGTGTCTCTTAGGGCTTAGAGCTGTGGGGGTATAAAACTGAAATGACTGAGGGCTCCATTGTGGACATTTTGAGCCCTTTGTGGCCACTTTCTCCACATCTCCACCTGAAGGAATTACCCACAGTTCATTGTGTTATCATATTAAACCAGGGGTTATTAGAGGAAGCCTTGGACCATTAAACACTGAAATTTACCAAAATGTCTTACATTAGTATATGTTTAAGACAGAAATGCATCGAATCAGAGGAAAGAAATTATCTGATTATGGACCAGTTCATCAACAACAAAAAATAACAGTTTGAGACCCACAAACTTTTTTTAAAATCTGTCCTTTGACCCTGATTTAGAAAAACACACTGTGAAAGGCCCCAATGTCCACAGTTTACTGACTCTTTCATTGTAGAAAAAAAAGCAAATTTTCTTATTGAAATTGAGTTAAATATATGTTTTTGTCTCATTTAGTCTTCATGGTGTTTTTGTCTTGTTACATCTTGTTGCCTCTTTGACACCATTTTTCTCTTGTTTCATCTTTAATATCCTTTTTATCTTGTGTCTTTACAACTGAGACATCTCCTTTACCTTTGTTGAAACATTAATGAACTCTTCCACAAACCTTCTTTCTTTTGTTGTAGGAAAATAAAACTACATCATGCATTGTGCTGAATATCATAACATATGTTGTATATTTTACTCCACCAACTAGCAACCCAGGATTTCCGACACATTGTGACACATTTTTGGTGCCCAAGTTTGGAAAAGGCAATGTAAGAAAAACTAAATTGATTATTTGATCATTAAAAAGTCATATCTCCACAAATATTTACTACTGGAACTATTTGGTGCCTAAACAGTTTATCACTAGCTGGGTTTCCATTACCCTCAGAAATGTGCCAAATGTAAATTTTGCAATAGAAAACTAGTAACGGGAACATTGAAATGTCGCAAAAACTGTCAAAGATTGCAAAAAAGTTTTTACACTCTCATGAGGTGGTTTTGAGACTTTTCGATATAGAAGTATTATGCAAAAGTGTAATGGAAACACATTTTATGCATTTCCACTAGTCACGGGCATGACAAGTCCAGTGCCACAAGAGGTTCAATAACATAACAGTTCATTAAATGTTGCCTGGGTCATTTGGAAATTCTAGATCCACAACTGTGGAATTCTGTACAATTCTCTCCCAGAGATCCATTCTGCGTAGCCGCTGCCATAAATAAGGACTTTGCCTTGGGACGATCAGGTGCACCTGCAATGAAATTGAGGTACACACGACCACCCCTTTCTCTCTGCGAGAACTACGACATATTGCGAGATGGATAGACGGGACTTTACTAGAATCACACATCAGAAGCCAAACACCAAACGCCTACAAGTAGCAATTACACTTTGTCGCAATTGTAGAAACATTGCTTTTATTTTGCAGAAAACTGTAATGGAAACCCAGCTACTGACACATCATTTAACTTTATTGCATTATATCTGGAGCTCTATGTGGATTGACTATTCGGGATTTACTTGCATCATCAAGGTAATGTCACATGACACAGTGCTGTCTCTTTTTCTTTATCAGTCACTTTCATCAGTCACTTACCTTCTGATGTCAGTAAAGTCTGAGGCTTTAGTGATCAGGGCTTAAGGTGGAAATCTTAGAAAAGAAGCCCCTGCTTATACTCACAGAACCTGCCTGGGAATTTTCACCTGTTGAACTTTTCTCCTATTAAAGGCATCCACTGATAGTTTTATGTACATGTAAAACTGTATCATTATTAATCATATACTACAATGTTTGGTATTGTTTGTGATTTCTAAGTTTTGTTGAGTTTCCACTCCTCCAGTCCACACACAGTGGCAGATCTGAACCATTTTTTAGATTCATTCCTGACAGTTAGGCTAAGTGTTAAGTATCACTGTGACAATCATTTATTTATAATAATTTAGTTTAGTTTATTTCGAATATGCAACAAAACACAATAATCCTACTTAGTCCTTGCAAATGAAATAGATACAAAAACAAACAAACAAGAAACAAAAACATACACATAAAAACAAAATATGACTTCATTTGCATATTTGAAAAGGAGTGAGAGGAAGTAGAACTTAATAATAATAATAATGATAATGATAATTTTACTAAATATTCCCTTACAGTCCCCTCCCTTTCAATCAGAAAACATTAGATAGATTAACAATACTGTGTCTATCTCCCTCCATCTCACCTTGAATCCCACTAATAAACACTAAAGAAATTACCCCCATAACTACCAGTGATGGAGGTAGAGCTGGGATTTCAAGGACAAATGCTGTTTTCCTAATCACTGTGAAACACTTAACTGTTATTTGAATATCAGAGGGTGTTTGTTATTATTAATGTCTATTATTATTAGCTGATATTGCTGTGTGTGTGTGTGTGTATATGTATGTATAAATATATATATATACACACACACACACATACATATCTTGCTGCAGGTTAGCAGTCTTAATGGAGCTGGTAAGTGTCTGTTTTGTGCATCAGAGAACAGCATTGTAGTGACTTCAGCTGGATTCTAAAACAAGATGTAAGCACATACATCAGAAGTGGACAAAATGGAGGTGATAAAACAGGCTAAATGGGCTGAAACCCGACAGTGACGCCATGTCTGCTGTCTGTGTGTGTGAGATCATGATGGAGCTGCGATTGCATTATCTCTGAATATTAATGAGCTTTAACTTCTTTGATGGTTATTGACCAATGAGGCCAGTCTTGGATCACAGCACGTACTCATGCACCATAGAGACCATAGACGACATAAATAATTTATGACCGGACAATAGTCGGTCATAAATTAGAAATGGTAACATCCACTCCTTTTTTTATCCTCCACAATTTAACAACTATTGGAATGTTAAAAAATTATGACCTATCCATACTCTAGTAGCACTGTAATTAAAGTGGACAAAATATTAAAGTAGAAGTACTAGTTTTCTCCCTCTGACTGAGATATTACTATATATTGGAGGTCAACAAATAGTATTTTTTTTTATGTTTGTGTAATAATGATAGTGTGTAAAAGGAGAAAATGGGCTGATATTGGGCAAACCAGCTTATTGTTTTATTAGTACATTCCTAATTGTTAAAGATCAGCGTTGTAGTAGCATGTTATTGTTGTTTCTGCGGGAGATGGAGCTACTTTAAAATACATAATATCCAATTTTATATATCAGGACACATGATTAATGTGAGAAGAAAGAAGAAGCAAAGTTCTGATACACATTTGTTTATGGGTGCTTCCATAAAACTGGTCCCTAAAAACAGGACAGAGGGGCTAAAATTCAAACCAGATGTAGACTAATGTTATGAAGTGAGTTTGGAAGAACTTTGGGTCCATTTTAAAAATAAATCTTTACTGAGATGAAAGAGAAACTATTTTTCAGATAAAACATGTTTTTTATATTGTCTTTTTTATTCAAAAATCCTCATGTAACATGGTAAAAAGGACATGAAAATTGCACGCTGCACTTTTTTTGAATATCTCTTTATCCTCTCACAGTACATTCTGGGAATAGAACTAATTATGCAAGGCAGAGTGTTTCACAAAAATGACCACTGTTACAAAATCACTCACGATTTATATGTGTTCAAATGGGCAGGTTCTGCATGTAACACCAGTGGACACGATGGGTTACACGCGAAACCTGGACTCAAACTCCCGATTCATGAAGAACCCACGTCTGGATTAGAAAAACCACTAGAACCGTCGAATTTAACACAGTGTCTTTATTTATAGCGCTATATAAGACCATTTCAAACCATGTTTTCCAGATCAAATGCACTGACACCTAGGTAGCTTTTCATGTCCCAATTTTGGTCCTATTTTTGGCCCCAATATTTTACTAAAAGTTCATTAATTTTGGGATGGCTCAGAGCAAGAGAATAATGTGCATTTATATGAGGTCATCATTGGGTACATCCTGGGGGGAAATATGTCTAAATTTCTATTTTATTATTGGGTCTAAAAAGCTGGAAAAGTGCCAGGTAGGGCTGCATGATATTGGAAAAAGCTTACATTGTGATTTTTTTTTTAACCCTGCAATATGTATTTTGATTTGAAAAAATATTCAGGAGGATATAATAGCTGTGTGATGCCGACGTAAATGGTCAAACAAATTAGTTGTGTTACCTCTTGTTGTGCCAACAGGTGGAAGGCACTGTCGACACAGAACACGTGTTTCCGTATCATCCTCTTGTAGCTGAAATAATTCCAGATAACTGATGTTGCTTTTCTTTTTGGCACCAAGTCTTCATTTTCAGTAATTTTCTCTTGTTCATTGCTCATTTTTCAATGTTGTTACCAGCGGCTCACTCCATGTGCAGTGGCGTGGTCTGCTTCGGCGAACTGATTAAGAACGATTGTGATTGGTGGATGGCTGTGTATAGTGTGTGTCAGGTATCCAGGTTGAAATGAGATGAGAATATGTTGAGTTCATTTGCCTCCTACACTGCAGGACGTGTGATGAAACTATTGCGCACACATACATCGTGATGACGATGCTCCAACAATATATTGTGCAGCTCTAGTACTAGGTACCAAGTTGAACCCAGTTTCATAGTCTGTAGACTTTTTCTCTGAGCTTTAACTTAGAAGGGAAAAAAAAATTGTATTTGGTGGAGCTGTAAACCGCAGACAGCTGAAATATTAGTCATCTACTCACTACTTTTTCTCAAATGTCAGAGGCCAAAAGGTTGAAAATCACTGGTTTCAGCTTTAATGGCGTGTTTTATTTTAAAAGGTTTTTTTATGCTGTTGCTTGGTAGACAAATATAAAGGTATACACTGTAGGAGTTGTATACAGTCAGATGAAATGGAAATACTCAAACCACCTCCTCTCATTTCTATTTACAACTTTTTTGTCCTGATGTTGTAGGTCAGGTTGTTACTGCAGTTTGAATCTGAAGAGAAGCTGATGAGAAATGAAACCTTATATCTTTATGTGGAGAAATGTCAATTTGGTGATATTTGCATCTGTGCCTACAGGAAATGAGGCGTCAGGCGATCAATCTTGAAGCGAAGTGATGATGAATTACACTCAGAGGGAAGGCAGGTGATGCTGCAGACGGAGCAGAGACAGAAGGGCCCAAAGGCTGTCGCAGTTCAAAAATACTGAATGATCAAAGAGTTTTATTTGAACCTAATGCAATAGTCAGCTTTTCTTTAGGATCTGTAATGTTCCTTTTCAGTTTTTGCTGGTTTTTATGCAAAATGTTTGAGGCATCAAGACATTTTCCTTAACCCATAAAGACCCAAACAGCCACTGGTGACCAAAAGCATTTACTGATCTAAAATATTGAATAACTTCTGAACCACTAATCTTTCCAATAAAGTGAAATAATTGGTGTAAAATACACTTTGTTGTCTTTTCATGGTCATCAGATTTGACCCATTTGGATGTTCAGAGGCTCTGTAGTGAATGTTCAATCTACAACATTGATTCACCAGTAGTAGTAGATTCAGCAGTGGAGTTGGATCAATGACAGTGGATGGAGGCACTTATTGTATGTTTTTATATATATATATATATATATATATATATGTGTGTGTGTGTATAATGTTTTACTGAAAAAGCCACTTCTTATTCAGTTTTTTTCTTTCTGACATAACCCTCAACTTTTAGTCTGAGCTTTTATGATCATCTATATGATTAGTAAATTAAATACAGGAAAATACCAGATTTACACTGAAAAAATGCAAAATACAGAGGATAATATTATAATAAATGTTGATAAATCACTTAAGAAAAGTAAAATATGGAGAAAAAATATTTTGGAACTGCCAAAAAGTAGCGCTGGGTCTTTTATAGGTTAAAGTTAAATACAGAGACAGATATTCTTATTCATAATCTTCTCAGTCATGACTTGTGACCTTCTCTCGGTGTGTAATGTTGTATTTATCTGCACAGACCCTGTGCTCTGTCTGTATACTCTCTTTTCCTTTTGTTTTCTGTGTTCAGGATGTTTCTATCTGTCGACCTTTGGGCAGTGGGTTTGTAGCACCAGCCAGTATCCTGAAGCGTGTATGTGTGGAACAGTACAAAAATGATGCAACCAGTTATATGTCTCTTCTCACTAGCTGCACAGGTCTGTCTGGAAGACAAAATTCTAGGCAAAGCGCACACAATAACAGACCTTTTACACACAAACACAGACCTTTCATTGCCTCTAACAGACCTGTGGGTGACATACGCAGCAGAAATGAGAAAGTTGGCATTTTGGCTGTAAATTCCTTCTAGAACGTTCCCGTAATATTTGTGGTTTTACAATGTAATCGCTGTGACAGAATCAGGAAATAATGTGGTAATTTTCTGTTTCATGGTTTTTGTTCTTTGCGTTGAGAAGACGGGCCTGTTTGTACAGTTCTGTTAACAAACACAAGCCAGAAATGTTACAGACTTTAATGTAACTTCTACATCCCTAACTTCTACCACTCGTAATTGATGACTAGCAATATGAATATATGTTAAGAGGAATGGGACCTCAATGAGACTAAACCTATTCATGTAAACTTTTAATCTCAGCAAAAACTATTAGAAAACCTTTTATATAAATAGTACCTTTAACAATCATTTTAAGATTTCTTGCAGTTAGTCCCTGTTAACAGTATGTTGAATTACCCCTTAGCAGTTCATTTTTGTTGTTCTCACAATGATCTATAGGTTATTTGATGAAGATACAGAAAAAAAAGCACTAAAACATAATGTACTTTTCTTTTCTCCTCAGCAAAAAAAGTAACTTCATGTAACAAATAGTTACAGTGAGTCATACTGAATTTCTGTGTGTTCATTGAGGCTAAATTCAGAGAGGAATAAGTGCTCTATTTAATTCTAATGAATGCAGAACGGTTAAGTAGGAGATCTACGAACTTTGTACCTTCCCTGTAGAGATCTATTATTAGCAGAATAAAATATGCTGCATGTTTCTCATTAAGTGTTATGGCTCCTTTAAAAGACTCAACATTAAATAGTTTTGATTTCTACTTCTCATCTATGTGTAGGCACTTTTTACTAATTTCTGTAATAATGGGTGATTTAATCTCTGGCAATAAAATACATTTTGAAGGCTGATTATGAGCTTTGTGTTAAAAAGTCTGAGCTGCTGAGTAGAATAAATGCAGTTATCAGATTAATCTGGAGTAAACTGCAAAGTTGGGATATTAAGTTTCAAGTTTGATGCTAAATGTCTCAAATGGATTGATGTGTCTTAGATTTTTATGCAGAAACTTTGGTCTGACAATGAATGCTGTCGGTAAATCAGCAGGATTTTACAGTTTTCCTCAGTCGCTTTGGTACATTTCTTGAATCATCCTTGACATTTGCAAAACAGTAGGCCTAAGTGCATTTCTCAGCAAAACACCACGGATTACCTACAAAAGCCAGTCTCTCTCAAAAGTAAATATCTGTGTCAATGAACATGTCAGTGCCAACAGAATGACTAGTCCTTGTCATTGTGTACAGATAAGACAGTCCAGCTGCTTAGTCATGTTGTCAATATAACAGTGTACTCTGGAGGGATGTTCTGATGTAAACTATGGCTAAAGTTGGGATGACAATTATTGTAAATTACAACTTAGTCTATGAGAGAGATTGATTTCAAGAGACTGAACAAGATTCACGTTTACGCTCTTACTGTTTGAACTGTAATTTGTTGACAGACCGTGTCATTGCGATACAGAAAGGAAAAGACAGCACTGCATAGCACAAAGAAAAAAAAAAGTAGAAATGTGAACAATCTCCTAAGGGAAAATTGTCCATGCAGTGCTGTAGGAATTACAGAACAGTCTTCCTACACCTCCTGACGTTCCTGTCTGTTGGGCCACAAATTGTCATCCACATCACAACGAATATCTTCTCTTCGTTTGAGAGATTCAAGATTCACCTGGGAGCAATTGACCAAATCAGGACAGATTTAGAAAAAAAGAAAGAAATATGCTTGACATATTATGACAACATGTTCAACCATTTTGCATGTAAACACTTATGCGATGAACTAATGCCTAAATGTGGGGGTGAGACCGTTCAGCAGAGACCATTATAATACATTTTGATCAACATGTCATAAGCAAATTGATAATGAAGGAAACAGCAGAGAATTGTACATAATCATTTGCATGGATGTAACAAAGCATTTGCAACTTATTCAAAGAAATGAGAAACTGCTTTTTTCAACGTGATATCATGAAATTGCATAAATATACACACCACATTTCATTAGCATGATATCTGTATGCATTATAAGCTTTCTGCGTGTATGTTCATGCTGCGTCAAATACCATGCACTAAGGGTTAGAGTTAGGGTTAGCGGTTACAGATATGTAAACTGGAGATCTAAACTGACGCGCGATCAAAGGATGAAAATGCATACGTATAGCGTGCCAAATGCCATGAGAACTGGTGTGACATACAATGCAATTTCATGAGATCAGGCTCGTTCTTTTTTGATGTGCACAAGTGACACAATGGTGTGAAGATTGAACAAGTAGTTTTGAGAATTTTATATTTGATCTGAGAAATGTACCAAAGCCACTGAGAAAAACTGTAAAAGCCAGCGATGTGAGAGACTGAAGGAAGCAGGTATTAAAGTTCTGAGCAGTTGAGAAGTTCATGGTGGAGCTAATGGACAAACAGTTCCTGTTATAGTATCAGATTCACAGAGGTTCACTGACCTTTTATTGACTCTGATGTGACCTCATTGTTGGACACAGTAAGCAGAGTCCTAGAGCTTTAAATCCACACATACCTGTACATGTAACACTACCTGTGGGTCAGGTGTGCGTTTCTGTTGACTGACTGCAGGTGGATGGGAGCAGTGGTCAGATGTTGTTTATAAAAGGAGGGGAGAACATGTTTGTCTTTGGGGAGTGATCACTCTGTCTGAGCAGCATAGACGACTGATAGCAGCAGCAGCAGGAGATAAGACCAGGACGAGGTGTTTAAAAAAAAAAAGTTTGTATTATGGGGGGAAAAAACCAAAGCAGATAAACATCCAGGCAGTCAGGTGCAGGGTTACTGGTAGCTTTACTGGTGTTTTTTGCAATTCATGTCAGAAAACATTACCTAAGCTTTTTCAGCAATTCATCAGTAAAAGATCATTTTTCCACTCCTTTTGGCACAATTTACATTCCCTTAAGAAGAACATAAGTTACTTTTTAACATCTGTCACATCGACCAAATAAGATTTTGGCGAAAATAAACAAAATTATTTCCTTTCCCTTGTTTGATTTACAACAACTAAGGGAAAACAGTCCCTTTTTACACTGTAGTGCAGAAAGGACAGAAAACGCTGTAGTATGTACGGGTAAATAGTATGTATGCACACCAGGCTGGTAGTCGGTGATGTAACTTTGTAGTGTCACATGGAATGGAAGTGTAATGTATGTGCACCAAGTGGAGGAGATGGCTGTTGGAGGCCGTTATTCAAAAGTTTCTGTTTTAAGTCACTGAAATCTTGGTATAAAAAAACCCAAAAACCTGAAAGGGAGAGTGTATGTGGTGAAGTTATCAGACTGAATATCAATGATCTTGAGCTTGAGGATCCAATCTGGCCTGTGGAGTGAATCTGCAAAGTGCTAAATTACAATGAAGACGTTTCCAGTGATGGGTGTCAAACTCATTTGTGTTTTAAACTCCCAAATTGTACTAATATTCTTCCTGTTACTAAATATTTTGTGTTTTTGTAGATGGACTGTGATCTGTAAGTTGTAATACACATGTGTAATTAACAAGCTGAGGCATAATATTGTTAAAATTGGACTAATTTTTCTTAAAAAAAAACAAGAACTTCAGGTTGTTCATGATTGTTCATGTTATTCACATTTTTTTGTGAAAGGATGTAAATGTAAACATTTTCATAATTAAATTTTTACTCTTTGGCCAACTCTGGCCAGAGGGGTATTGTAATCATTTTGGCGTCTGTCCACTCAACGACATAATTGCATTATCTGATGAATGCATTGTGATATCTGCACCAAATTTATACTGTGGATGCATCTTGGCATGGAGCAGAAGCCTATTGAAAATAGGTCACCTTGACCTACT
>JAPQRP010000025.1:19770752-19805850 GCA_037367295.1 Apogon hyalosoma
TATGTAACCAATTGGTTAATAATAAATGGGTCAGTTTTTCTCATACCTACTGTTGCTGACTATTGTTCTCTGTTTGAATAGCATCAATTGATCAAGCCTTTTCTAACATTCCACACTACAAAATAAGTAATAAAAGTATGTATGATTCATACTGATATCGGATCGATATCGGTATTGGCCAATACTCAAGGCTGCAATATTGGTATCGGAAGTGAAAAAGTTGTATCGGGACATCCCTATAAATATGTACAGTCATCCTTAAAATTATTCATACCCCTGCCATTTTTTGTGAGTTTTGGTTTTTGTGATGAAATGAATGAGTTTTGTCAAGTTTGTTTGTGAGTTATATGTGATACACAAATAAGGGAATAACAACAAATGATGCTTAAAGAAATTAGTTATTTCAGGAGTATTTTATTAATGGATTTCCAAAAACACACCATGTTCAACATCATTCATACCCTCTGTTTACTTGGTCCAATGTCTTTTCTTAATAATCAGTAGAGTAGCCTTTGTTCTTGATAATATTTCATGTTAGTGTCCACAGGCTCGCTTATGTCTCCTGTGGGATGTTGGTCCACTCTTCCTGGACCAAAGCCTCCAGCTAGGTCTGGTTGGATGGTCTACCACCATCACTCTGATCTTCAGCTCCCTCCACAGATCCTGGATGACAGTGTGAAAGCGTCTGCTGAGAAACTCCAGATTGGTCCTGATTGGCTGTCCCAGCAGGACAATGACCCAAAGCATACCACCAAGGTAGTGTAGTAGTGGTTCAAGGACATGACCCTGTCAAAGTCCTGACCTAAACCATATAGAGAATCTGTGGAAGAGCTGAAGACCAGAGTGATGGGTAGGAGACCATCCAGCTGGACCCGGCTGGAGGCTTTGGTCCAGGAAGAGTGGACCAGAATCCCGCAGGAGACATAAGAGAACCTGTGGACACTAACAGAAACCATCATTCAGAACAAAGGCTACTCTATTGACTATTAAGAAAAGACACTGGCCCAAGTAAATAGAGGGTATGAATAAAGTTGAACAAGGTGTTTTTTGGAAATCCATTAATAAAATACTCCTGAAATAAAGTATTTCTTCAAGTATCATTTATGGTTGTGTATCATAAATAAGTCACAAACAAACTTGACGAAACTCATTCATTTCATCACGAAAACAAAAAAATCACAAAAAATGGCAGGGGTATGAATGATTTTGAGGATGACTGTAATAAGTTTTACACAAAGACAATGTAATCTAGACCATAGGGCAGTAACTTTTAACAGAATCTCACACTATATTTGGCTGAGGTGTATTAAAAGTGCACAGAATGTTATGCTACTTGTCAGACTAAAAACAAAAAATTTGGAGTTGACATTATTTATAGGTTATGTTGTTATTTTTTTTACTGAACTGATCACTTTGGGCTGCATATGGCCCCTGAACTAAAATGAGTTTGACACCTCTGCTTTAAATCATGTTCTGCTCTCATTAAAGTGGAAGTTTTGTCTTCCTACAGGTGCAACAAATAGATATGAGGTGTTTCTTTCCTTACATCATAGGCTTTTTATATACACATGATCTGATATAGAAACAATGTCACTTACATGTTATTCTGCTGGTTACTGCTTTCTGATTGATGGGTAATATCTGGACAACTTGAGACACTGCAAGTCTGTGTTTTGTGTTTTCTGTACTGTTTTGAACAGGTTGTTTGTTTGTTTTGTATCATATGGAGTTGTGTTGTATTTTTATGTTTATTGACTTGTCTGTGAGACAAACTGCCCCTTGTGGACATTAAAGTTTTATTCCAAGACTGATTTCTGGGACACAATTGAGGAACAAAGAGGTATGCCTCAGCTGAAAACATTTCTTTCTTTGTGTTAATTTGTGCATAGTTGTGATGATTGGACATCTCTGGAACCATGACACTGATTCCGCACACTGAATGTATGTTGTTGTGATTGTCATGGAAACAAAGAAGTTGTTCTCGAATATCTATGTTGACATAATTAGACATAAAACATAGTCTTTAAAACTAAGATATGATCTCCAAGAAAAAAGAGATGGAGCAAGAAATATACCATTTGACATTGACCGAGTGGATCAGTCCAGGTCTACACACCCCTGTTCAGTAATGTAATGCGATGACTCAGGATAACGGCTCCAATTAGCAGTTATCATCCTCATTAAATCTTAAATTCATCAGCTGTAGAAATATCAAAATATGACAAATGCGCTACATTTTTACATTTCAAAACCTGGTATTAGTGGCATCAAGGTTTTGTTTGTTTTTGGACTAAAATGATAAATTGATGCCAAAATACCTGCACTTCATCTTCTCTTCTGCTCTGTGATGAGTCAAAAACCACAGCAGACTAACAAAAACACACTGTCACACAGATAAGAAACCTGTCTATTTGTGTGAAGACATGAAATGTTGGAGCATTCCACCTGACAGATGAGAGGTTCATATGTCTGGCAGGACGAGGTGTGATGGACGATCTTTGCGTGTGTGTATTTGCGTGCGCACATCACCGCATGCGTACTGTTAATGGACACTGTGAGTGACATAAAATTTTCCTCCTGTCACTTCTGCTGAGGAGAAACTATTTCAGCACGAACCAAACGTTTCCTAGAGAAAGAAAACAGTCAGTCAGTGTGTGCAAACAGTGAGACAGCTTTGTGTGTGTCTTGGTGGTTGTACGTAGGCAGGCAGGAGTATCACCATTTGTGCTGGTGGCCACATTTTTTTAAAAATCAGGATGTTCTGAATGAATATTGGAATGAAATATGAGGTGTCTTGGCCTCAGCAGAGGGAATGAATGAATGCAGCTTCAGGGTAATGCGTAGTACCTAAAACCTTGATTAAAGTGCACAGAAGGTCTCTAACACTGGGAAGTTACTGCATAGCATGCTGTTAAATTAGAGTGCAGACACAGGTTAGATGCTTTAACTGTATAACTTCAGAGCGAATCCCATTAAATGCCTCCTGACACTTGGAGAAACAAGTTTTAACCCACAAAGCCCCGGTTGTTTCTTCACCATTTATTGTAATATCCTCTGTATTTTGCTTTTAAAAAAAAAATGAAAATCTGGTATTTTTCCATATTTAATTCACTGATCATGTAGAGGTTCATAAAAACTCAGATTGTAGTTGATTGTCATAATATCAGAAACAGAGAAAAATTAAGAAAATGTGACTCTTTCAACAAAATATCTCTTTAACTGAGAATAGACCAAGTGTCTCCATCCACTGTCATCGATCAAACTCCAGGGGTTTTACTGGTGAATCAATGTTGTAGAAGATGACGGTGTTTCCATGTTCACTACGGAGCCTCTGAACGTCCCAATGGGTCATATCTGATGACCATGAAAAGATGAATAACTGCATTTTACACCAAATTTTTTTTTTTTACATGTATTGGTAGGATTAGTGGATCAACAGGTATTAAACAGTTTAAATCAGTAGATGGTATTGGTTGTCGGTGGCTGTTTGGGTCTTTGTGGGTTAATCAAAAGGAAAAACATTTAAATATACAAAAAATATAGTAGGACTATCCCTAAACACTATTGCCTCCAATAATCATTTAACAGGCGTCCAATTCACTGTTTTCTTTGCCAGCTGAATCAGTTTTTGTTTAATTTAACTTTAATTTAATCCAGAGCAGGGCAGTATAACTGGCTCTAATCAGTCTGTCTGCAAGTAAACTAGTTACAAAATTGCCGGTATTAGAAATGTAGACTGATACCTGCTGGAAGTGCTGTGTAGATGAGGGTACATTGATGCAGGTGCTGTGGACATGCCCTAAAATTCAACAGTTTTGGTTGAAGATTTACAGGTATGTTGTTAATGTTATAAAAAGCCAATTTATGTTATGCCCTAAGTTATTTATATTAGGAGATCCTAAAGTGCTGTCTGCATTTCCCAAACCACTGAAAGACTGGATACAGACTGTTCTAATGACTGGATGACAAATTATCATGAGGAACTGGAAGAAATATGGAGAACCTCCATTCCAGGAGTGGATGACAGATGAGGGAAAAATAGCAGCATATGAAAGAACACAGGACAAGATGGAAAAAATACCTTTTGAAATGGAGCAAATATCTGGATGCTTTAGATTTCATAGACTAAAGACCAAGAGGATGCACACTGAAATACAATGATCCCATGCCTTATGTATGTATGTGTGTGTACTATGATTAGACACCTCTGTGTAGATATTTATGGTGTGTATATATTATATACCTAATATATTATATAGATAGTCAAAGTGTGTGTGTGGGATAAAAAGCCACTATATTGATGGGAAGATTGCTTCTTGTTACGTGTGTGTGGGCAGGTAATTTACTAGTAGTCTAATGTTAATATTAGATGTGTGATGCACTGCAAAAAAATATTTCTAAGAAAGTGAAAAAAGCCTTATTTTTAGAACATTTGTCTTATTTTTCATCTAAATATGGAAAAAAGCTTGCCAAGAAATTTTCTTATTAAAAAAATATATATCTATATAACTTTGTCTTAATAAGATTTTCTAGCTAATATGGTGATTTTATTTCTTGTACTAAGCATTGTTTGCTAAAATTCTAGCATTTTTGTCTAGTTTAAGGCACATTATAGTTTTTAGTTGATACTTTTTTTTTTTGCTTTTTTTAAGAATTGTAGCCAATAATTTTTTTCTTACCCCACTGGCAGAATTTTTTTGCACAGTATAAGACAATTTGTTCAGATTTAGGAATAGTAGATTTATTTCTGGCAGGCAGGGCATTTTTTGCAGTGTGATGTGATTGGTTTGGAAAAAGAAAATTAAAAAAAAATTCAAATAATAAAAAAAAAGAAATGTAGACAGGTGTTGTGAAGGTAGTGTAGTGCAGAGTTGCACACCTCTGTCTGGAAACTGAGCAAATCCACTTTTGAAAAGCAGCACGACTGGAGACTGCTCAGTGAGATCGGCAGGACAGACTTTCTTTTATAACAAAATATAGTGAGGTAAAGCACTTTAAAGGAGAGTGTTGGAGGGGAAAATGCAACAGGGCTGTTAGAGTTTAAGTTGGGGTGGGAGGTGATGTGCGATGAGCTATATTCCAGAGTATACAGAGTAGTTAAAACGAAAAATTAGACTTCACCTGGAGTCATACATATAGAGGGGTGGGTTTGATTTCTGTTATAATGCTAAAGTCCATGGTCTAGAGCTAGTGTTTAGCCTTAGTGCTGCAGAGATGAGAGGCAGACACCTGCTGAACCTCCAGACCTGCAAAGATGAGAGTCAGCCAGGAGGGTCTCTGAAAAGAGACAACTGCAGAAATACTGACTGATGTACTATATTTAACCTCCATCCATCCACATATTGGTTGCATCTTATGGAGACCTGAATCTGTCTATACAGTCACATGTGGGGACCTAACCCCCCTGAATGCAGGTGCTATTAATGGAAATCATCACATTTTTTGGTTAATAGTTATTTTAAGGCTAGGATTAAGTTTGATTAAGGTTAAAGCTCTTCTCCAGGAAATGCATTTATATCAGTGTGTCCCTGTAAAGTGTCAGAAACAGGATTTTGTGTGTGTGTTTCCAGACCCACTCTGCCCTCCGTCCATTAATCTCAGACGTCTAACAGATGCGTCTCGCTTTCACTCACTTCGTGTTTTCTCACCAGAGCTGCATCCTGACAGCCCAAAGTGCCACCAGTAATGTTGAGGCATCTCACACACATGCACGCACACACACACACGCACACACACACATCATTCTTTGTTTATGTATCCGCCATCGGGTGGTCATTGCTGTTGTCCAAATAAGCTGTTAACTGTCCCTGATAATACATGACCAGCTCAGAGGAAAGGAAGGAAATGAAATTAAAACATTAAAGCCTAAAGCATAAACAAGCACTAATGTAAAACACACACAAACACACACACACACACACACACACACACACACACACACACACACACACACACCTGAATTCAGCTGTATCCTGTGTAGATTTACCTCAGCAAGAGAAGCAGCAGTCTAATGCCTCGCTGCCACAGCAGAACAATAAAAAAGGCTATAAACATCTGGTCTCGCCACATCTACACTGGAAACATCAGTGTTAACAGGTGTCATTTTCAGTGGTGACAATACCACAGAGAAAACCAAGTGTGTTGAGTAAAGGTACAGGAGGTGCATCTCATAAAGATAAGGTTTGAAGGTATTAAATCAACTCTGGACTTGCTTTTTTAATTTTAATCCCTGATCAAGTCTGGTGGCTATTTATTTAATCTGTCCTCATTCATTTTAGCTGCGAGGGAAAACTGCATTTGCGTCTTAATTGCTGGCTGTGCTACAGGTGCAGAAGTAAAAACAACAAAGTACAAACTAAATGGGCACTCACTAGAGCACATACCTCTGCCAAGTTATACACAATCATAAAACAAGTTAGAATTCCCTACCCTTCCAAATTGCTAGTTTTTGATGACAGATAAATCGTACATTTCTTTGTTGGAGAAAAAAATACTGTATTATAGCTATGTTGTTGTATTATAAACTGCTACAATGGCCCCTTTGTGAACCTCAGTGTTCCTAGTTTGAGTTTATTGCTTGTCTTCCCCTTTTAGTTTGATGCTTAATATTTGTCCACTACTGCGAAGAGCGAAAAACACCATAAAGTACCTCAGTAAATAAAATTAATGAAGTTTTGAATTTGTGCTAAGTCTTTCAAGGTTTATGAGGGTAAACTTCTTGATGCGTTGGAGGTCATTTCAGGTGCATGACTTCCTGTTCTTAAGTTTAACATAGTGGTATAGAAAAATGTAATAATAACAATAATCATGTGTTTCCGTGTCATGTACTTTTAATATTCATTGTCTGTGAGGACTAACCTCAACATCGGTCAAGACAGTTCAAGTATCAGGTCCAGTCTCAGTTTTCATATATTTTCCTGCTAAGTCTTTGGTCACGATGAAGTGTGCTTTAGGAATCTTTTCACAGATGATGAGTTTGGTCGGTTTGACATGTAGCTAGCTGAATTGTTGTCCAATGATTGACAGGTTGACAGGTCCAATGATTGGCTGTCTGATCTGTTCAGATCACATCTGCTCTAATCTGACTCAAACTGCAGTTTATTTACGTCCAAGTCCATCTGTTCTGCTTAGATGTTGGTTGCTCTTTGGCATTTAGTCTGAACAACTGTCCTTTCAGATTTACAGATATAGTGACTTTGGCCAATACGTTTTTTTTCTAAGAGGCATGAAAGGGTCTGTTGGAAAGACACCAGCAGAGTTTTACCTCTTGGAGGAGATGTCTTAACTTCTCCTCCTCATCTTTTTGTCTTGCCACAGTTGGCAAATTTCTGTAACAAGCAAAATATGGTAAAGGCTACCAGCTACAAAACAAAATCACAAATGACAAATGGGTTATTTTATATTGTTTTAGTGTATCTGTGATAAATTAGTGCTGAGGATATCTTTTTTCCCTGAATTTATGCACCAGAATTTAGTTCCATTGCTCAACATTATTACTTATTAGTGATTTGCCACTTGCCTATTTTTCATTGACTCTTTTTTTCTAAATAAATAAAATAAGAGTAAAATGATCTCACAGTTTTCCTTTGCCGTGAACAGTCACAGTAGTGAATCATGAAAAGGGGCTCTGCAATGGAGAACACAGGTGGCTACAGTAATAACAGAGAGCAGCTTCTGTTCAAACACCACAGTTTGTAGAAAACAATTTTATTTACTGCTCCGTTACCACAGTCATATGGACAGACTACAACTTTACACAGATGACACCTGTAGCCATGGTAACTGCACATAACAAGGATGGAGACGGCAGCTTTGAAGAGATAAACAAACGTGATGCAAATAAGACTGAAGTTATTTGTAGAAAAAGCATTTAATGACTAAAATTTGACCCTGACCTGAAGTAAAATACTGCTGATGTTCACAGAGCTGCAGAAAATTGCAAACTGTCTTAAACTTTTGTAATGCCCAGAGAAAATGTTTATTACCCCACCCTCCGAAGGGGAGGCAAGGAGTATTGTTTTTGATTCTGTTTGTTTAGCAGCAAAACAATTGGTTGAATTCCTACCAAATTGGGTTTATATATTGCCAGTGACTCAGTATTGATGTCATTACATTTTGTGAAAGGTAGGTAAAAGTTCAGATTTTTTATGGGTTTTTAAACATCTTCCCATTTTCTTATAATGGTCAAAATATGTGCAAGGGATAGGGTTTGTTGTGCCAATTTTTTAAATTAATTTTTATTTTTTTTCTTTCCATTTACTTTTAATGGGTGAAATTTCAAATGTCTATAAAAACATCAATTTTGTTTCAATTTACTTCAAACTTGGCCCATATATAGAGACAATTGATATGTTGACATCTGCACATGCATAGACACGATGACATCAGCTAGATTCATGTCAAAATAAGCTGCTATATGTGCGAGGGGCAGGGTTTGTTGTGCCTGGAACCACTTGTTTTGATTATATTTTTTGATATATACCTACACCCTATTTGTAGCTGCAGAAAAAGTCGTGTTCCAAGCTTTTTTTTTTTTTTGGTGTACACAGTGGGAGAATTTTAGGGATGTGGTATTTTTGTAAGGGCTGAGTTCTGAGACATATGTAGAAGCTTTCGTGTGACTTTTTAACTGGAGCTGTGTTAATGTGGTCATGTGTCTTCGTCCATGTTAATACTTAATAGTAATTCATAGTTTTTTATTAGTTGTACAGAGATGGTGCCTGAGAAATGCCTTGGTAAATGGTGTTGCAGTTGTCCTGCCTGGAGGATGTTTGCACATAAATGACTCTTTCTAGATCAGGTAACAAGAAATACCTAATTTTAAGGCAAGTTCAGAAGAAGATGGACTTGTTTTTCATGTTTTATCTTCAGCTTTGCAAAACACTTGATCCTCAGATGGTAAATTTCTCCTCTAATAGTGATTTGTTCTTTTAAATCAAAGTGTCCTACACTGCAGAGTAGCAGAGTGTTCCCTCTTCGCCAGCAGCTACAAACCCATTTCTTAAGCCTTTTCAGCTGAATTTGGCACTTCTCTGTTTTTTTTGCGACTACTCCAGGAGACCCCAACAGTAATGGCTTCCCTTGTATAAAAGCATCCTGTCCATAAAATGAGAGGCAACAGCCAGAAAAGAAGCTGTGAAAAGCTTCCTGTCAGCTCTCAGCTGAATTTCTGTTCGTGCCTCTCTGTCTCTGCAGCTTTTGTCCAGGAAATGGATTTATCCTGGGGTGTCATAAGCAGGTGGAGGACACCTCTGCTCTGCTCCGTCAGCAGCAGAAAACATCCAGGTGGAGGTGTCATTTTCTCCTCAGGGACGTTATTCTGCATGTTGGTTCTTTGAAAGATGAGTGTTTTCTCTCCTACTAGACTACTCGGGGGGGGGGGTTGGCAGGTTGATGTCTCCAAACGTTAAAGCTGCCTCAGTAAGCTGAGACGATTAACCACTGACATTTTTTATTTTTATTCAACATCAGTGTCCTACTTCTTGTATTCTGATCTTTATTCATCAGCCAGTAAATTGTTAATTAATTAAATCTAGGACTAATAAGGAGACAATAGGAGAGTCATACTTAGGGAACCTCAAACATGATTAAAATTCAAGTTTATTTTTTGCAAGCGTTATTTGTTTTATTAAAATGCAATTTATGTGATAAAGCTATAACTTGATGGTAGATTTTACATTTTTCTTTCTATTTCACTGGAGTCACACCTACTGTATAATAGAACTAGCGTTTTTAGACATTTAATGCTTTTTCCTGTCAGTGTCAATAATACAGATATGGCACATTACTCTCATTATTGTGATGAAGACATTTTTCTGTGGAATTTTTGAGAAACTGCTTTTACTTTTAACTGTTTGTAAATATTTTATTTGGTCAAATTTGTTTTGCTTCAGGGTAGGTAAGTTAGTCATTCATCCAAGATGGAATGTCACAGAGAAAACCCTACATGCCAAGCCAGTCGCCTCATTATGCAATGGAAGGTCTGTTTGCTCAAAAGCTCTACATTCCATGTGTGAAAGGAAATGTCAGCTGGTGGCAGTAGCTCTGCTGACATTATTGACAGAGCTTTAATAGGAACATACTTAAAGGTGGGGTACAAAATCTTAGAAAAACGGTTCGAGCAAGCTACATTTTGAAAATACACAATTCAAAAGTCCAAACCCCTTTCTTCAGACATCCCCTGATGAGGTGGGGGACAAATGGTAGTTGAGTTTGATAGATATATCACTGTTCAGTCATTTCGAGTGGATGCTCAAAATGATTGGATGGTGTTTTTTCAGTCCTGTCCATTCCACAGGTGACTACATTTTTTTAAATTTTTGTGTGAGAGCATTTAATTAATTGGTTGTAATCGGGGTGTGAAAGGGATTTTAAGCAATATTGTAAAAAATGCTCCAGGAAAACATCTCGCACCCCACCTTTAAGGTTAAGCTGCATCTAAATAACCATTTGGGTTCAATTAATGCTACTTTTATGGAAGCTCACCTGGCAGAGTTTCAGCTGTGTAGGCTAAATAATAAGTAGTATTTTAAAGATCATTGTTACAAGGATATAATGGGATGTAATAATAGAAATGTAAAAAAATCCATAATTATATTTTAGTCTATAACCTCCAGCACCCCCAGCAACCCTAGAGAGGATAAAGGGGGTTCAAAACATAGATATATGTTATGTTTATGTTATGTTATGTTATAGGATGTGAGAAAGCACTGTAGCAGTACTAATCATTCCATATCTGTTTTTAAAAATTAACTTAGCAGCAACCAGAATAGCTCAAATTGTAGGTCTAAACAAGTACTTTAACATGACATTTAGGAATAACCAAATATTTATATCCAAAACTAAATCTGATATCATTTTTATTTTAAAAGACATTAATTCATGGTAAAAGAGTAAGAATCAAAAAAAAAAAAAATTGAGTGACGTGTTTGTTCAGTGTGGTTCATCATAATACTAATCAAAGATTTTATACTGATAAAATGCTCCATCTTTGGCCACATATGTTTCATTACTATATTTAATACACATCTTTCTGCTGGTTTTTAATAATAAATAACATTTAAAATCATTACAGTATTTGATTATTATGAAATATAAGATTAGACACAAGCATATGTTTTGAACATTTATTTACACATTGCTGTTTACATTCTGCTGTATATATGCATTTACAACCTTTACTGTTCTTAATTTACACTGTATTCTATTTAGAGAGAATTTACATTTTTCTTATATATATCCAGTTGTAATTTAAGTACAAATTAAATAAACATAGTTTTAGAAACTAGAGATATATGTCTTTCATGCTGAGTAATCAAAAATATTGTTTTAGAGAAAAAATAAATTGACCCAGATGTTCACTTTGGCTTGGCCAGGCCCTTTAGTGTATAATCACAGAATGTACTGTTTATATTTGTGGATGAGGTTGCCTTCCACAGTACACCATGTTTGCACTGCAGTGTTTCTGCATCAGCTCATCCCACTTGTACTCCTCTTTTTATCAGGTATATGACAGGTGGCATCCAGTGTTGAGGTGCATCTCCTGTGTTTGAATGTGGGCTAGAGTTTGCATCCCCTTAACTAGAAAGACCAGAATAGACCAAATAAACACTGGCTCTAAGGCTATGTTCAGACAGCAGGTCTTAATGCACAATTCAGATTTTTTGGTGAAATCTGATTTTGTCGGTGTGCTCGTTCATATTACACATTAAATGCGACTTCCATCAGTTTTGAGTATGAACTGAATGCGACCCTGGTGACCCACATGCACAAAAGAAGTTCTGATGTAATATGTGATCACGCAGGCAGGCACTGTATTTACGGAAGTAAATAAGTTTTCCTGCTGTTCCTCCTCCTGGGATGCTGAATTGTGATGTTTGTTGCATTTCAATAACGTAAAGGTCGGATAAATGGGACCAGGCCGTTCAGACTGAAGTCACATTGCAAAATATTGGATATGCATGGGATTTAGGACCACATATAAAAGTGGCCTGGGTCAGATTTGAAAAATCAGTTTCTGAACAGTAACAGTACTTTTGAATAAAATATTTTTGTACTTTTTTCATCTCTGGCGTGTTAAATCAACCTCCAACAGTAGAAAGCAAGATCAGTTTAATTTCCTCAGTCAAAAGAACCTGGATTGTGGCACAGGAAAGCTCTTCACCAGTTCATTTGCATATTAATATGAACACCCAGATATAATGATGTAATATAGAACCATGTCCACCCTCTGATGGTTGATGAGAATCAGGAATGTCAGCTGTGTAGACTTACTACTGTAGTATTAAAGTTCAGCTTCTGTTAAAGTGTGAGTCTTAAAGTAAGTTATTCTGGGACATTTTTTAAATATTGGACGGGAAATGCAAACAGATTGGACTCCGCCCCCAAATCTGTGAGAACAAATGTCTGTTCTTAGCAGTAATACATCCTCAGATTGGTTGCTGTTCTGCAGCAAAATTGTTTTTTTCCTCTTGAAGTCCTTAGCAAGAGCATCCTTATCTGGAATGAACTGCACATTTTCCACCTGTTAGATGGGTGAGTCATTTTGAATGTGAATGGTCACAACCTCCTGTTTTCTTTACCTCCTTCTGTGGCTGTTATAGGCAAACCATTCAGGCTCAGAACAGTAGAGCAAGCCCACACAAAAAGCTGTCGGCAGGAGATAAGTCCCTGCTCACTTTGTGTCACTGGAAATTGGCACTTTGACTTCCTGAATCTATTTGTTGCTGGCAGTGTTGCAACAAGCTGAAGAATAATGGTTTAATTTTCCCCCTGACGCCTCATACATATGCAGCTTATGAGCCACAGCTTCAGTCGCTCATGAAAACTTAAAATATGTATACAACACAATATGTCAGCTGTGGTTCACTGGGCAGAAATTACAGGACCAGTGACATTTATGGGAATAATTTCTCTAATATGAAGAAGATTCATGAGATGAATACCATGCTGAGAATCTTTCCCAAAACTTACCGTCAGAAAGTAATTTCCCTAAACCAGTTTTTCTCAAATGGGGGTACACGTACCCCCAGGGCTACCTGGAAGAAGCCCAGGGGGTAACTGAATTTTTTTTGAAAAATACACAAAATAAGCCATCATGTATTGAATACAAAATAAATAATGCTAATTAATGCTGAAACATAAAACACAATAAATACATTCATATAATAGTTTTATTATCAATCATCTTGTTTAACCTTTGGTAACATTTCAAAAACATTTTTATTTTATATTATTCAAAATGAGTTTATTTGAGTAGCTAAGTAATTATTTTTAGTTGATGAAAGGTTAATTTATTAATTAATGACCATTTAATTTATTTTTCATATCAATGAAAGAGAGCAATTTTCAGTTTATATTTTGCACAAAATTTACTCAAAAATGTGTTATTTTTTAATATATTACAGTTAAATATGTGCTGTTTGTTTACAAAGTTTTGAAAATATAAACAGACACCTTTGGCACAGGAACAAATTTTGCCTAGGTTTTTCAATCAAAAATGCTGAAGCAAGGGTTGGGGGTATTTGGCTAAAAAAAAAAAGTATATTTCAGGGGGTACTCTACTGTAAAAAGTTTGTGGACCACTACCCTAAACTAAATACTTGAGTAGCTCATAGCAGAGGATGGATCTAGAACAATGATCTGCATTTTCTTGTCACTGTGATGAGAATGATGGGGATTTTTCTTTTTTTTTTTTTTTTTCTGGCACATGGAAGAAAATATATACCACAAGTATGAATAATATGTGGTTGGTGTGGAAGTGCATTTTGACATTTTTAACATCATCAGGAGGTTAAGTCTTCACCGCAGTGCTGGGTGTATTTTTCTTTGTTTCCCCATTAATTTTATGTAAAATTAAATCTTTCATTTCGTGGTGTTCTGAGTATACATGGAATAGATTATTTTTACTGTCTAAAGAAAGTAAGAAAAGTACATAGACTTCATTGGGATTACAGTTAAATACACTGTGCAGTGCTTTCTGTCTTTTCTCATGGCTAACGTTATTATATAATTATAAATATATATAGTATGGGACATCCTAATTGGTACACCATTTCTTATGTCACTCAGTGCTGTTTTGTACAGTATTTTTATTTTTATTTTTATGTAGCCTATTTGTTGCAGGTACAGTAAGATCACTGATTGAATTACAGGTGGTATATGCTCTACCCAGTGTCCTTCTAGTTGTTATGCAGATTGAAACAACATGTAAAATCAGTTGTCAGAATAATCATTGGTTGCAGCTAGTTTTGACTGATAAACCCTATTTTTTTTATCACATTAGAATAAGAAGATAATTGACAGATTATTTATCCCTCATTACTACTGTGTATTTCAGATATCCATAGACATATCTATTAGACGGATTGTTTGAAATATAGTTTGGACATCCATATATTAACTTGATTATGCTTGACTATGATTATGCTGGCATCAACAGGTCAAAATGTTGGTAATATTTACACTTTTAGGTGCATTTGACATTTACTGAGGCTGTTGGAGTTGTGGGGGATTGGATCAGTGGATTTGTCCCAAACCTACATATGGCTGTAACTGTAAATGTTTGTAGACTGTAGAATATATAGCCTATTGCAATCAGAGAGAAATTGTTTGAAAATTTGATCACAGAAACCTGCTGTCACTGTTTGAATTCTGACAGGACAATATTTCAACTATCCAAGAGTATATGGACAGCAAACTCTGGGAGTACATTTAATATTTGTCAGGGCCGTATTTTTTATTTTTCTTAAAAGGAAATCAATATGAAATCCATTTAAAAAGTCCTTATGGCTGTGAAAATGTTCTGCAGTCAAAGTAAAATGAACACACTTTGTTGTTAATGGGTTGAAATCTCAGTGTTTTCCTTTAGGAATCTCCATCAGTCTCCGATGGTGTCTGAACTTCTTGTTTCCAATGGTAATAAGAGAGATTCTTCTTGCTCTTGTTTTTGGAGACCTCAGTTTCTTAATGAAAGACATTTGTTAGATAATGAGGCTCTTGTCTTGTCAGTAATGATGGTGTCATACTTTAACAAAGAGTCTCATCTCCTACTTTTGTTCTCCCTCTCATCCATCCTCCCTGCCTCTCATCTTTTGCTCTTCCTCTCCATCTGTTTCTAATTGATTACACTGCCAACATCTCTCCACCCAAATCATGTACTTTACTTCATTTTTCTCCTCTGTAACAGTCCTTTCCTCTCTTGCAGGTGAATAAGCAGCAGCTGCAGGCAGTCAAGGAGCGTTTTCTGGCCTTCCTCAATGGAGAAACTCAGATTGTGGCTGATGAAGCTTTCTGTAATGCTGTGAGGAGCTACTACGAGGTAAGTCAGGCTACTTTGAAAATAATTACCCTGCCGCCTGAAGGGGAGGCAAGGCATATTGTTTTTGGGTTGGTTTGTTTGTTTCTTTGTTTGATTGTTAACACTTTAGCAGAAAAACTATTGAATTCTTACCAAATTGGGTTTAGAGATTGCCAGTGACCCAGAATAGATGTGATTACATTTTGGGAAACATCAGTCCAAGTTAAAATTTTTTATGATTTTTTTTTTTTTTTAATCTTCCCATTTACGTATAATGGACAAAATACATGTGAGGGGTGGGGTTTCTTGTGCCTGCCACCACTTGTTAAGTAATGTTAAAACAAACCTAGGGGAGTCTGTAGAATCAGGACTGTCCACTCTTGGAGATCAAGATGAAATCCACCTTCTTTTTTTTTTTTTTTTTTTTTTTTTTTTTTTTTTTTTTTTTTTTTTTTGGTGCATCTGCTTCATTAGTTTCAGCCAGACCTTGTTAAAGCAAAGGTTTTGCCTTAAAGGTTTTTAAGGATGAGAACTCTCAATTTCAGCAAGTTTATTATAGTAAAAGTTAAAGCTGCTATACTAGGCTATATGTAGTATTGATATTTCAAACTCTCTACAGCAGGTAGATGTCACACCCTGGGCTACTAAAACCACCAATGAATTGAATATATATCCACAAACTGTATCACTCACTGAATAAAATATAAAGTTGTTTTCTTCCTCAGACTAAAACTTATAGATGGTTATTTTGACAGGTGGTCACAATGATACGGTGTCTTATAATCTTTACATGCTGTGTAAGCTAATAGTTTACATTATAGCTCTGTTAGCTTAGCTCTGTTGTTTAGACTGAAAACAGCCACAATAAAACTACAAATCACCTGTTTTCTGTAGTTTGTGTTGTAGCTGCACTAAAGATCTGTTCGGAATCATCCAACCAAGGTCAGAACTGTCACAGTTTAGTCTGAACCATAGATCAACAAACTGTGAACTTTATAGAGATAATAACTTTATACCTTCATAAGCTTCATAATCAAACTCACCCATGTAGAAGAAAAGCTGTGATGTCAGCACCGAACTCCATTCTTTTATTTTAGAGCTGTGTCCAGTGGCGAAAATGACAACATTGCTTCTATGTCACATTCTTTGTTGCTAAAAGTTGTTTTTTAGCATTTCTCATGACTTATTTGTAAATATGTAAAAGTAGAAATCATGGTATGGTTGGATTTTATATAATTTTTTTTCCATTTTGTGTTTCAATTCCACTTTGTATAATTATTTGCCCTTCACTAGAAACAGAATCTTTAGTAACAGAGAAATGAATTCTTGAGTTATGACAAAAATGCGATTTGTGAGGTTGCAGCGACCTTTGGTCAACACAATCGTCCTTGAGTCCAAGTGAATGTATCATAAGCATCAACATAAGTGATGACATAAGTGGTATTATCAACAGGTTCTGAATTTTTCTTTTTTTCTAGACATTTACCCTCTCTCTGTAGCTCAGGTTTGCAGTGAAAACAAACAGTGACGTACACAAAATTAGCTTCCTACATGAATTGCTCTTTGCCGTGTTTTTATCATTTCTGAAGTTAGACTGCTGATCATTAATTGTGCTCTTTTGTTTCTCATTGGTGTGAGGTTAACCAAGCTGAAATAGGCAGGTTCTCCCATATCTGTATGTATGGCAGCTTCATTCCAACAAGGGAATAAAAATTGAAGCCATTTTGGTGTTATTTTTATTATTTTGAGCATGTTTTTGCCCCAGACTCCTGCTGTATAGCCTATGAACTGTCTGCCACTATCAGATAGTATAGGCCAGACTAATTTATAGATCCATCTCTGGTTGTATTATTTTTGTTTGTATAGATATGACAGATGCATTTGAGATCCTATGGAATATGGCAGGGTTCAAGTGCAGTGTCAGTTTAATATACTGAAAAAGGGAATTATTGATGTGGTGGAAATATTTCTGCCAGCTTCTCTGAAGGTTTCTGCTCAATTACTGAAGTTTTCATTGGTAAAGAATTTGTAATTTCCAGAGAACAATACTCTCTTTTGTTTGGACCTATAAGACGTGAGGTTTTCCAGCCTTCATCCACCTCCACATGTCTGATGACAGAGTGGCTGTTGAGATCTTATGGCACAAAGTAATTAAAAATATTGCTGGTGTTGGCCACAAATAGATTAGAGAATCGATCCAGTGGGTATTTCTCTGTTTCTGAAGGAGGTTTTGTGAAGGTTGTTTTCATTTCTTTTGCTTTTAGCCCCTTTGACCCCACCCTCACTTTACCACACAGCATTTGATATTAATGTAAATATACATAATGTGCTCTCAAAAGTTTACATCCACTGTTGTTAAAAAACCTTGAAGGGAGACACCAATACACAGAACATGTCCAAAAAGCGGACTGAAACAAGGCTTCTTCTTCTTTAGTCGTTTATTTTTAGCAATGTTAATTCTGAACACTTCATGAATGCCAATGAGCCACAGTATTTATAACTTTAACTGTAGCTTAGATCATATAACGATACCGCGTCTCCACAAAATGAAATTTGGTCAAACTTCATCAAACAAATTAAACTTCTACTTGGTAACTTTGTAAATGTCATTTTAAGTTTAAAAAACAAAAAAAAATAAGTATCAATAAGGGAACTGATTAGAGCTGCACAATTAACTGAATCACAATTGTAATCACAACAACAACCTAAAGCATTATATAATTACAAAAGGCTACAATTTAAAGGTCCAGTTTTAAGAGGATTTTAGGGTGAATATTTGCAGAAAAAAGACAAAACACATCTGTCATGCGGTGATATTTTGGATCTGGTGACACTAGTGTTTCTGATTCATGATTAGACTGTGGTGGGCCCCTATTGTCTATTTTACTCTGACGCAGTCTTATAATTAACTGAAAAATATTGCGGTGATTAGAATCTCACTGAACCTTAATACTAATGATGCAAATACATTTTGAGATCAACCTGCTGCTAACATTTCAATGAACAGGAGTGAGAATGAAACCATACAAACTACATTTTATAAAATTTACATGTGCATGGATGACTGTTGACAAAAGGCACAACTGAGCCAGACCCTGAACCAGCAAACAGAGAAATCAGTCTAACTCAATGAGACAGACAATATCGACAGCAAAGTTTTTGTCGCTTGCTGTTTGTTAGCTAAGTACTGTTTTGAAACTGGTCCGTGCTTACTTTGATTCTACTCAAATCAAAATGTTGCGTGCCCCCCCCCCCCACATGTCATATGTATATGACTGAGATATGAATAATATGCTTCTGTAGTGCATGTTATCAGTGCATCTGTAGACATTATATAGAATGTGTTCAATAAGCAGAGACATAGACAGACTTTGTCATTCCAGATTTTACATCCAAGATGAAATTTTGATGCAAACTTACTCAGCAATAAATACAAACAGGCACAATATATAAAGGAAAATATATACAAGATAGAATAAATATACATATAAAAACTATAGAAGATAGAATAAATATGCATATAAAACAACAGAAGATAGAATAAATGTGCATATTAAAGCTACAGAATATAGAAGATAGAATAAATATGCATATAAAAACTATAGATTATAGAAGATGGAATAAATATGCATATAAAAACTATAGAATGTAGAAGATAGAATAAGTATGCATATAAGAACTATGTGTGAGTATAAAAAGATGGAGACATTAGTATCAGTAAAATTGTATCAGTCCTTTCCCTGTCTTTAATATAAAATAATAGAATTCCTGAATAGAATTTTGAGAACCATGTACTGTATTAGTAATAAAATCCTAGAAATATGGAGAGGAAAAAAAATGAAATACTGCTCAGGGTTCAAAGCATTAAACTCAGTGTTTGGACAGAAACTTGTCCTCTGCCTCCAGATATAACCTGTCCTCTGTCAACTCTTGTTACTGTCTTTATTCAGTCATCAGAGGACAGCTGAAGCAAAAGTTGCAATGAATTTCCTCAGTCTTTCTTCTATTTTTACACCAAGTCCTTCTGTTATGTGCCGCTTTCTGTCTATCTCCCCTCATCTGCCAAAGCGTCGATCAGGCCTCATGAGATGAAGATCATATCGGCCACTCGCAGTTTGCCTCTTAATAGAGTGTTAGACGAGAAAATCTCACAAAACCTCTGGTTCAGAGCATTAGAGTCACTGCAGAGAAGCTGGAATATCAAAGACTCCTCAGATCAGTCACAAAATATCCACATACTGAAGAAAACATGCCGGTAATGGATGAGAAAAAAAATTGTATGTTAATGATTGTTATTCAATGAGAGACCCTTCAATCAGCTGAGATTCTTCATGACAAACATTCATTTATTTTCCTGTCGTGTTTAATACAATAAGAAAATGAAAATGAAAATGAATTTCTGGCATGGCTGATGTGCATCTAGCAAGAGGACACGCTGAACATATCATTTTTTTCATTTACAAGGTAAGGCAGGGAGGCAAGCCCAGGCAGAGTCTTGCCTCAGGTGTCATGCATCCTGCCCTGATGGTGCTACACTTGCCAGAAGGTGAAATAGGTGTCCTAAGGCTATGGAAAGAAGCTTCCTGTGGAGCTGAACACCAGAATCCTGCAGATGCATTAATTCAACCAAGCTAAAGCTGCAGTATTGGATTTAAAATGACATTTCAGCACATTATAATCCAAGTGGTCTGAGAGGACATGAGTCTTCTGCTCCTACTCCCTGCCTATGATTTCAGCCTGTAGAAAATCTATCCCCTGATGTCTTGATTTTGTCCAAACACAGGCATCTTCAGACAAGTAGAGGGATTGACAGCTGTTATTACCCATCACTGTTAGGTTTTTGTCTATGGCAGTCTCTACAACAAGTGTTTGATATATTAAGTGGCTACAGCTTTCCATAACAATATGAAACGATGTCAGATCTTCTAGCTTTGATTAGGACTGAGAGCAGAGAGTTACAGAGGGAAGGTGTGCACCTCTGGCTTTACTTGTTTGTTAATCAGCAGTAAGTTGCCTATAGCCATTAGTGACTGGACTGTATTCATCATATAGCAGTCTTGTTACTAATCATAAATGCTGGAAAATGTGTTCTATGACTGCTGCATTTCTGTGGTCAGAATCACCTCTGAAATGTGTACCAATTTTATGATTACCAGATAAACTATGAAAAAACAAGCACAGTTGAATATTGGTATTGAGCGGCCAAATATGAAAATCAAAATTGGTTGAATTCCTACTTTTCTTGACATTTCATCCAACTATGCTTGATCCAGAATCATCAGTTTAAAGGTTTTCGGCATGCACAGAGGAGGAGTTTATGCAGAAGGGCCTGAATCATCAGCAGAGATGGGAATCCCAACAGGAAGTGAGACAGATGGAGAGTCAAGAAGATTTCACAGGTTCCACACTGATTCTCCTCATCACATTAATGCATCATTACTGTAACATATTAAAGCCTCTCAGTGGAGCTGTTAAACTCCTCTACTGCAGCAGCTTCTCCTCAGAAAACGTAATGTCTATCATTCTCTCAAGAGAGACATATTAGATTTGCACGAAAGATGCTGCAGCTGATTAAAGCGAACTAATACTAGTTTCAAAGTGGCATTTAGTGTTGTGTTTGTGATCAGACATAGCGATCATCTGCTGCACCAGGCTGCTGAAGAATAGACACTTTTCTCAAATATGTCCCAAAGCAGTTTTATCTCATGTTCTGCAGCATCAGTGATAGCCACAGTTGTCCATGCACCCATTGTTTGAACTGCTTGGTCCTCGGGAATGTTGCTTGGGTGCTGGACCCTATCCTGGCTACTGACGTGTGGGGAACACCATGGATGTGTCACCAGTTCATCACAGGGCTAACATTCACACCTACGATTTTCATGACCTTTCATTTGCACTTGATTTGAAGTCAATCAGAAAAATAGTTCCAGAGATATGAACAAAAGAGTGTTTAGTGATTTTAAACTTTTGAGTGGCCCCTTGTGGGCAATCTAGAAATGGTAAATCATCCAAAATCGAATCAGTTCTTTCTCTTCAGGATATTCATTGATATGGAAAACATGGAATTTCTAAACCCAATATCTTTGAAGTTATCGCATTAACACGAAGGATATCTGGTGGCAGCAGAGCTGGTGCAGCCGGCGGCGGCGGTTGGACCAAAAACATAATATCCCTGACACTGCGTTCGGGGATCTAATAACACATTTTTTAAAGTAAATTTTGTGTGCAAAATATAACCTGAAAAGCGCCATCTTTTGTTGATAAGAAAGATAAATAAATTGGTCATTAATTAATAAATTAACCTTTCATCAAAAAATAATTACTTAGCCACTCAAACTCATTATGAATAATATAAAAGAGAATGTTCTTAAAATGTTACCAAAGCTTAAACAAGATGATTGACAATAAAACTGTTATATAAATGTATTTATTGTGTTTTATATTTCAGCATTAATTTTCATTACTTGTTTTGTATTCAGTACATGATGACTTATTTAATGTATTTTTCAAAAAAAAAATGTCAAGTACCCCCTGGGCTTCTTCTAGGTACCCCTGGGGTCTGCGTACCCCACTTTGGGAACCCCTAACTTAGGCAGTTATGCTATGAGGCTAACGATATGTTACTTCAATGATAATTAGTATTTCACTAAAATAAATACATTGACCTCCTTTCAGACCAGGGTTGGAAATCAACTGATCTTTAATCTACCTGTTACTGTTGCTACTGTGTCCAAAATCTACCAGCCACTGGAATTTTTCCCACCCACTTTCTTGTTTTAACAGAAACAGTGTGTACTGTCGTGGAAAAATAATACAAGATCTCCATTATTCATGCCTGATTATTAAAGGTAAATATTTAAAGTCTGAAAGAAAATATTGACATTTCCTCTTTCTGTTATGAGCCACGTAAACCATGGGCCACATAGCCTGTCTGTGCTCGTACAGGCTGATGATCCAGCATCTTTTCTACTGACAAACTTAATCATAGCACCTATAAATTAGAGATGACAGGGTGATTATTCATTTCATCAGCTGCTTGAGGACCATTCAGACTCCCCCGGATCTCCTCTGATATACTTTTACATATAAAATACTGTTTTCGCTATAGCTTTAGTGAGATATTTATGCACAATTCCCCAGTACGCAAATTGAAAAGTAATAGTCAGTGTCAACACATTATTTTTTCATCGTGTATTACTCCAGATCTGTTACTAAACCCTGAAACAGAGGTCATTAATGCCTGTCAATATTTCATTTCATACACACGGATATGAACATATGTTAATGTGTAGTTACTGTATGTGTGCACTTATTTTTTCCAAGCTGTGTTGCAGAGTTTGAGTGTTGTGGTTTGGTCTCTTTTTAGTTAGCAACAAAATCGTGGCAAACAATATACAGACGTAGAGAAATGCTCTTCAGAAAGTACATCAAATGAACATTACTGCAATTATGAAACATCAGACTTGTAGAGGAGAACACGGTTTTACCTGATTACTGTTCCTGCACTTTATACTTCTTTCCCTTTTTTCATGAATATAATGATGGTACCACTTCATCGCCTCGTCGAAGTTGAGGGAACTGGGGTAATATCTTAAGTTGCCGTGGTAACCTCAGTCTTTTTGTTGAAGTGTCTAAGTGAAACCAGCAAAACCCATAGTTCAATCTGCAGTGTGGAGTTTGACAAATCACCACTGTACTAATGTACCTCACATTGTCGCCGGCAGTTTTAGGCAAAGCCACTGCACAGGATTACTCATAATGGTGGATGCCAATGTCCAACCCTCATCCACAAGTCCACGCCTGACTTTTTGTGTTGAATTTTCTTGTGCATAATAGATCACTGGAAACGGATCATTTTATAAAACTCAGTGTGTCTGTGTGCGGTGTTGCCATACAGACAGGGTTTGGCTCATAATGTCTTTTTTTTTTGGTTATACTTTTCCATAACCACTTTTTTCAACCAGTGTCCACATCTTGCCCGTATTTGTCTTGTATCACCTCTTTATCCTGAGTTTGACCATAGCCCTCTATAACCCGAAACACAAGTATAACCTGCGAACCTCTTGTCAACACGTTCACAAATTAACCCCTATGTTTACTTTGCACAGCACATTTACACAGGATGTACAAAACCTGTTTTTTTACTTGAATTTGCAGAGAATGTTCCCTAGTTCTGATGTCAAAGACAAGCTCACCACCACTTCCATATTTTCGACTGGAAATAAGCAATCGTTGTGGAATTCTCTTTCCTTGCCTATCAGGGCAACTATGGCGCAAGCAAAGAGCAAGAGTTTTTGTAGCGTTCCAGGTTGCTTTCATTATGTCCAAAAGCAGCCGAACCTGTCTTTTCATTCTTTTCCTGTGGACAGTGAGGTTAGGCGGAAATGGATTCAGGCAATCTGGCGGGATGAGGGACCAAAGTTTTTGAGTAAAAAGGGTAGTACGTACTGTATGTCTGCAGATTACATGCTGGGAATCACTGCTCACCACCTGAAACCCGGGGCTGTTCCTAGGGTTTTCTCATGGAACAGCTTCATTGAAAGCAGACTATGATGCTTCAGTAAACACGACTGTACATTAGACATGAATTATGTCTAAGTAAACATGCTAATGACTTGTCATTCCAGCCAGCAGTTCAGCAACAGCCTAATCGCTCTCTATGTACTTTGATATTTATGGACAAATTCCTCATGGAAAAATTTGTACCCTCTATTGATTTTGTTCTTTTTGCTTGCAGAGTTTTCTTCAGTGAACTTGCAACATCGGCAAATGTAATATTTGGCAAATCGGTCAGGCAGGTTATGTACACTCTCTTATCCATTTTGTCTCACTGTGTTGACGCTTGGCAGGAAATCCTTTTCCGCAACAAGTACGTATTTGTGGCAAGTGTTTAAAAGGTCAATAGATAACTTGAAAAAGATGGAAAAATATCCTGTACTGTTGCTGCCTTGCATGTCATCCACCTCACCTTTAGACGTTGCTTTTGTGAGGGATTAAAGTTTTTTCTTTCAATGAATACATGTGCTATATTATAGCATGACCGTCCTGGATTTATACCCAAAACACTTTTGAAACTTTCAGTTATAATGAACAATTTAGCCTCCATAGTCCTTGACTGGAAAATGACTTGAATAAAACAGTCTGTAGCTACCAAAAACTGAAAATTAAACTTAACATGTTTTGAACATCCAACCCAGCTTCTGTGCCTCTGTTTTTTTCTGTTATACTCTCTGTTGTCATGTTTACTCCCCTTATTGGTGCCCCAGCCTCAGAATAAAGTGTTGTTTTGTTTTTTTGCAGTAGTGCAGTGCAGAGAAGTCAGCAGCAGCGAATGTATATTGGGGAAACCCTGCATATGGGTTATGCTTGCGGCCACCCTGCTTCCTGAGTGTTTGTGTTCTTCACATAGGCTACCTACATGTATTCGTTCGGTACACCTCTGTATTGTATCAAAGGCCCCAAACCGAAATGGTTCGATACAAACAAGTGCACAGTTACACCCCTATTCACATGTAATCTTAGTTCTGTGAAAATGGACTTAACTTTTGTGGATTTTAGGAATAACTCTCATGACAATGTGTTCTTAAATTGACTTTTTTTCCCCCTTTTTTTTTTTTTTTGAGAGCAAAGGTAGAAGAACTTGCAATTAAAAAAAATACTTGGTAGTCTAAACTTAGTGTGTTTTTACATTTTCACTACATATATGAAACTGGAGAGACGTGGATGTAACTTCCGGCTTCGTTGGCTGTTGGAGGCATTCGGCTGCACGGGGGTACTTATAGTTTCTGATTTGCTGTTTTTTTTTTTCCCCCGCTGATTATTTTTGCCTCCTGAAGACAACGTTGTCTGTCATTCTGTCAGTTCAACACAACTCCACAGTAAAACCTCTCCACTCGAAGTGTTATTGGTGCAGTCCTCCTGTCCCCTCTGTCCATCACACTCATTAATTAACACATCTAAGCTGCTGTCTGCGACACTATTGCTGTTGTGCTGCTTGTTCTCAAATTAGCATCTTGTTCATAAATAAGCTGTATGGCTTGGCAGCATAATGACACACCAAGCCTGTTAAAATCTGACCATTTTTCTTTCTGTGTTGGCAAAGTTTGACAAGTGTGTGATGCAAAGCTAAACATTCTCTTACAGGTTGTTACACAGACGTTTTTCTCTTATACAAGATTTATGAAGAATAGTGACACGGAAATGTCAACTTTTACAAGGATGATAGATGAGTTTAATAATAATAATAAAAAAAAAGGCTCTTTGCAAAGGACAGGTGGCCAGTTTTCAAAGAAAAATAATTGAGATTTGAGCACAATATAGGCTGAATAGATAATAAGTCAATTTTAGTACCACATATAAACCTCAGACTCATGGATCAGATTTAATAATTGATTATCTGTATCGAGATACAGATCACGTTTTAATACTTGATGTAAATGAGGCCTCTAATTCAAGGTAATTCATTAAAGTGTTGGAAACAGATTTTTGTCTTTAGACCTTGGTTGGCTGATGGAGGATTAAAGCTTTGTGTTTGTTTGGTGTTTTTATGTTTGTGTGAGAGATCTGCATGAAACTACAGAAATCTGTATGCTCCTGTTCTGCATCTTTTGTTGTTTCATGGCTTCAGAATTCTTAGAAGAGGAGGTTAGCCTGGATTTTTCCCCCCACAGATTACCTAAAATATTTCTAAAATTTATGATGGTAAGTTTCTTTGTTGGTTGGTGATTAGAAACCAGTGGCTATGAGGAAGGAGGAAGTCGGCCTTAAATGCTTTTTTTGGATACCCTCACCCACCCAGAGTGATTACAGCTGTCAGATATACCAGGAATTCCATCCGTCCTTCAGTCCATCTATTCCAGATGTTTGTCCATCCTATTTCTTGGACACTATTCACCTGATGCTTTTCAAATTCCACATACATGTTCTTTACCATTAGGAAAATGATGCTAGAATTTTTATTCTTAAATTTTTTTGACTAATTTTTAAAATTTTCATTCTTCATAATTTGTCCGTCCTATTTCTCAATATTCATTACTATCCATCCATTGCTTTTCAAATTTGAGAAATATGCCTAAATCCTGTAGAAAAGGGTGTCCTTTTACTAAAACTAAGATATTTACAGAGGCTGATATTTGCATATGTCATACTGACAGATGTATTCAATAAATGAAGGAACAACAGGGGAAAAGAGGTCAACTTTCACATATTGAATATGGTCATCCATTCCACACTCACCTATTCTAAAATGTGAATGTTAGGTTAATTTCAGTGACGTGGACCCAGGTACTGGTTTAGATCTGGAATCAGTCCCCTCTGTGGCAGCCAACTGCTTCTAGTATACTATGAATAAGCCATAACCCACTCATATGGGCTGAAGGCAGGTGTTGGATTGTCCTCTGGGGACAATAAAAGTAAACACTGTTCCTATCTGTTTGTGTCAAATTCTGACACAGAACATGCCTGTGAATAAAACCTCAGCTCATTAAACACTCTAAGCACAGCTAAATGTCTGGGCCCAAATAGATGTAATAGAAAACTACCAGTTGGTTGGAAAGCCTTCTGGGAATGGTTCACCAGAGGGAAAGTCTACACACATGATGCTTTGCTGGTGTTGCATTTTCGTCTTTGTGCGATAGGCCACTAGATCTATCCATATACAGTAATAATGCCCAAAGCTTATTATTGCTAAGCCATCCTGTTTTGATATTGTTTTATCACACAGCTTTTGCTGTAGGTACCAATTTATGACATTTATGGGGCTAAACTGTCTCGAGTCTCCTGTGTGTGTCATTATAGAATATAGTGCTTAAACTTTTATCACCAGCAGTGGTACTGTCCTGAAAAACACATCAGTTCTGTCAAATATTGTCATTTTTAGCAGCATTGAGGACGTGTGCTGCAGCTACAGGCGTGTGACCTGCCATTTAGTGCTTAAAGCAGTTGGAGCCCAGTGGTTCAGGTGCTTGACATTTCTGCAGCCCAGCAGGAAGCTGCTCAGACTGTAACTACCTCCAGCTCAGAGGTTTTTCTTTATTTAACGAAGGAGCTATCGCTGAGGTCTTCACATTTAAAGGGAATTGCACGTTCATCTGTGGTGAAAATGAAACAAGAGGATGGCAGCAGGTCCAAACATGTTAAAGGTCAATGACATCCCAGGGGTCAAAAGGCATGACAGATCAATACCTGTGATCCTTCAGTGATCGGTATTATTTGACTCAGGTCTGGAGTAAGAGGTCTTGATTGAGTTACAAGTAATACTATATTTTTATTATGATTATCGAGTGACAATTACTATTATATTTTCATCATTATTATTGAATTACAGAGAGGGTTATTGCAAAACCCAACATGTTTTGTGAAATTAACCTTTTTCTTAAGCTGTAGCTGTGGTAACTAAGGCAATATGCTTTTCAGTCTTACTGAAATTAGAAATTCCAACTAGTATTGGGTGATTTTTATTTATTTATTTATTTGGCAGCGTTATACATGATTATTATCAAATTTAAAATAGTTTTTGTACTACAGGAACTGTAGACAAAATGTCATTGAAAAGTAAACCTATACCAAATTATATTATAGCACATCATAGCATTACCAAACCTATATACAATAAACAACTAGAGAAGTACATTCACAATTAATATTACAAGAAGCAAATGGGTTATCGAAGGTGTGCATTTACAGTTGACCCAAACATTTTAATTAGAATATAACATTTTGGAAAAAATTTGGCAAAGTTGTTCCACGTGTTGTGAAACATCTAATCTCCTGAGACTACAGCCTGTTGAACCTTTAGCTGTGCCATAAAGTCACCTTTATACTCAATTTGCTGTTTTTGATTTAGTCAATTAGTTCATGTTTTCTCTGTTTGGAGCATTTTGACCATTGAGGCATAAAACTGTCCTTAAATGTTTTAATAAGTTTTTTAATATCTCATACAAAGTCACTGTCATGTTTCTGTTCTTGCTGAAAACTTGCCCTGTCATGCAATGTTACAGCAGCAGGAGGCAAACAAACCCAGATTTAAAAGATTTATTCCAAGCACCTCTTCTGCATTTTAGCATTTTCCCTCATGTACACCTAAACAAATACTTCGACATATAATGTTTAAAAGCCTCTTATGTCACACAAGAAATAGAAAATAACCAAATAGTCAAACAAACAGCCAACAGAAAATATTCTAAGCCATATTCTCTCATCAGAAAATTTAAACAGGAGCAGATAAGAAGACAGGAAGGCTTCTTACTTCTTAAAAATAAGGCTAAAGCTTCAATATGTACTTTAGTAAGCTTCAGTAAGTGTGGTGGACTGTATTTTTTTTTGGGAGGGAGTGTTCTGTTGATTTTAGTAAGAAGTGAGAGCTAGGATTTTTCAGAAACAAATAATTCAAGCCCTCTGCATAGAAAGTGGCCTTTAGACTATTACGACCTCTAGCTTAGAAATAGTTAGTTCATTTCAACAAATGACCAGCTCCCAGCACAAAACACACTCCAACACAAACTTCCAGAATGTCTGACTGTTTAAATACTTGCACAGCAGGTACACATCCAGCTTTTAGTTTTAATATTTCAAATTCCTTTTCCTTTGTACTTTCTTTTTTAGTCATATTGGTGAGTAATGAGGTAAACGTGTAGAACGTAACACTAGATGATCTCTGTTGCTGGCTTTACTATTAAACAAAACTTAATCCATCCCATCACACACACCTAACATTTGTACAGATTTCAACCCAGCAAACCATTTCCCTCATAAGGCTCCTCTCAGTTCCCTATTTTTACCTCCTTGATGCTCGATTGTGACCTGGAAATTGGTTTTGATGCATCATCTTGAAGGGTGTCTCAATTCCCTCGGGAAGTGTTAGGGCTGCCGAAGGAGCCATGATGTGATGGCTTGGCACTAGTCTTTTCAACAAAGGGACCTGTGATGTGTAAAAGATGCCTGACACATCTGGATTATACAAATCATGGCAGGAACTGGACTTTTAAAAGTCCAAATTTTCCTCAGTCTGAAGTTTTATTTGTTATTTTGTTATTATATGATCGAATGTGTGTATTTGATAAGAAAATGTGTAAAATCCCACTCTTATTGGGTCCAGTCATTGACTCCTGCACTCGCATCTCTAATGGAAGGGGTGAGGAATCGAGTTGAGGAGGATCAAAGGAGTCAAGGCATGTCAAGGCTTTATAGGTTTGACACTATCCCCTCTTCTCAATTCTCAAGTTGTAGCTGCTCCACAGGCATCTGTGGTAAGAGGGGCGAGGAGTCGAGGCTATAACCTGATGAGCTACAACTTAAGAAGAGCCAAAGTGTCAAGGCTTCACTACGCTGCATCATGGGTCGTTAGCATTGCTGTGGCTAAGCTAGCATTTCTACTCCATTCTGTTTGTAGTTGTCCTTTAGAGTCTGCAACACAGGGGTTGAGTCCGTTCACCTTCACCAGCAGAACTTTGTGTAAAGTCCTGATATGGGACTTAAATTGTGCTAAGATCATATCCTGCTGCAGATGAACAGTGAGGGACCATTTGACCATGTGATGAGTGTGGTGTCAGTTGGTTATGGCTTATTTTGTTACATCTCATCATTCCATGTTATGCTTTTTCTCCTTTACTGTTCATTTTATAATATTGTGTGTTATTTCAATGAATGAATGTGTGACACTATGAATGCACTGTAATGCCAAGATGAGTAAAGCCCCTTTTCCACTAAAGTTCCCAGGAACTTTTCTTTTACCACCGGGAATTTATTTATCCTGGTAAAATAATTCCTAGTAATCTGCATAGTTTGTGTTTTCACCTCAAAGTGAAGTGTCGGAAGGAAATGTATTCAAATCAGGCTTGTTTTTTTGAGTCATTGACTTGAAGTCCTGCTGAATTTCTTTTGAGCATATTTGCCAAATATGCTTTTTTGTGTAGTCAGATGGACAGACAGATGATTGTAATGCACTTGTAGAAGCGAGCCAAATACACTCAAAAGACCAACATTAAATAGGGATGGGAATTGAGAAGAATTTAACTATTCCAATTCCATTATCAATTTTGCTTATTGATCTGATTCCTTATCAATTCTCTTACCGATTCTCAGTGGGTGAGGGAATAAAATAGTACAAATCGGTTTGTTTGCATAAACTGTCTTTTATATTTCCATCTCTGCACAGAAAATATAACATATACAGTATGCGCAAGTAATAATAACAGATGACGCCAGGCCCGGTGAGGGGTGTCACATCATATGACCGTACAAAGTGAAACTGAAAGTGAATCTTAAAAGGCTTTACTAATTCCTCTGTTTCCCGCTTTTGTGCACCTCATTTTCCTTTTCCCTGCCTTCGGAAACTTTTATTTGAGGGGGCAGGACATTTGTCTCAGATCAGCTGAAACACTCAGTTTATTTATATCCAGGTTAAAAACCCACCTGTCCTCAGCTGCATTTGAATAGAGTTTTTATTCATCAGTTCAGATCTGCACTGTTTCTTTTAAGCTTAAAGTTTTTATCTGTTTATCTGCTTTATTTATTTGTTTTTTTTTCCTTCTCTTTCATGCCTATACTTTTCACTGCTGCTGTAATGCTTTTAATGTTTTATGTAAAGCACTTTGAATTGTCTTTTACATGAAATGTGCTATATAAATAAACCTGCCTTGCCTTGCCTTGCCCTGCCCTCTAGAACCAGGCCCGGATGACATCCTGGTGTTTGCTCTTCCACTAGATTTACAAGTGTCACTAAGTAGCGTGTCAAACACGTGACATTCCTGCAAATGAATTGCATGCTGTGTGGACCAGTGTTTTAGCATATTTGAAGGGATTTCCCCCCTTTGAAGAAATGGAAGCTTTGCAAGTGTTACAAGTGGCCCTGGTGTCATCTTTTTGTGTGAAACATAGCCATACTTTGGAGCATTTCTGCGTCGATGCTATGTTGGTTATGTTCTAAACCAAAACAATGCAACCATAATGTGATGTCATCATGCATGCACAACAAAGGCAGAATCAATGAGTGGAATTGTTAAGCAGGCAGGCAAACGATTCCAAGGAATTAAGCTACTGGGAACCGGTTCTCAATTCCCATCCCTAACATTAAACATTTGAGCGTATTCTGCCAACGAACCTTATCATCCATCCATTTCTTCTACCTTCTCTTCTTTTGTTCCACTTTCCAAATGAATAAAACACAAATGACATGAAGCTTATAGAAATCGAATAAACAAGTTTGCAGTCACATACTGGCTTACACATTGTAGGAGTACGTAAGTATGAAATGCTCCAAGTGCGTTCCACCAGTCAGCGTTCTTCAGCACTCAGCCCCGCCCCTCGAGAATTCCAGGGAATCTGGAAAGTCTTACCGCCCCCACCAAGAACTTTTTTCATGGAAAGTTTGAGATTGAGGGAAGGTTGTTGTTTTTATTTTTAACTGGGTAATTTGGGCGGAAACACACAAGGTTTTTCAAAACCCTGGGTAAAATTAAAGCTCCTGGTAAAGTTCCAGAGGTGGAAAATGGGCTGTTGAGGGTCATTTGGGTCAGAACTTTTAAACACTTAAGTATACACAGATGTTTCATATAGTGCCTTTTAATTTAGGAGCAAGAAAATATTTCTCTAAATGCCTAAAATAGAGGGAATTTGACACAATTGTCACATTAACAGGTGAATTTTTGGTCAGAATGAATAAAACAAGAAAACAACTGAGCAATTGACATAAATATCAATCAGACCTGGTCTACTTGACATATGAGTCGTCTGTCTGTTGGTATGGGGAATTACAGAGCGGCAGTGAAGGCATCTCTCCCTGCTGTCCTCAGGCTGTTAAATGCATGCGTTCCTCGGTGTGAGAGTGGGAGTTCTGTTTCTGTTTGCTTTGATACAAGTTTCACATGGAAGCCCATTAATGCAGCATGAAAGTGGATTTACACTCGCTGCAGGGGACTGGGTAAACGTTTGAAGTGTCTGTCTTTACATATATGAACATACAGTTCATCCTCTATAGACTTATTTATACATTTCATATATAAAACAGGTAGTGAGCTGAGTGTAATGCTGAATGACAGCTGTGAAAAATAAGATGACACATTGAATATAACAAACAACATCTTGTATGATAACCATCAGTACATACATATTATAGTGTGTGTATTTTAAATCAGTTATGTGTTCTTTTTGTTATTTACCCAGCAAACTCTTGATGTGTTTTTTTTTTAAATTTTTTTATTTACACATTCTTTGTAATCCATGCTATGTTTTTGCATCTTGAATAATAAGTGAATAATCAATAGTAATAGTAGGTGCTATGATAGGTGCTATACACAACTGTAGCTGTGTTGAATTGTTTTACATAAGGAAGGGCATTATGAAGAGTTTTGGGACGAAGTCTTCACCATGTGCTTTTTTTTATATTAATGTTTTTTTCTACCTCTGCTGGATCCTCAGCTCTGAGCTAACAGCAGTGACATTTACCTTTTTATATTCAGCAAATAATGACACACCAAATGAAAAACATTTTTCCTGTCTTCCACTTCTCCAATGGATGTTTTAATTTCACACTTGGTGAATTGGTGCTGTTGTTTTCATAGCCATGTCTAATCATTTGTGGTAAAGGCAGGACTTTTTGTGTACATGGTGTATAAAGGGAGTATCTGCGTCTATTTGGGGCTAATGGTTGAGATGGAAAATATGGTTGTACTGAACGTGTGTGTGTGTACAATGTCACCAAGACAGATACTTATACAACCAGAGTCTGCATTCACAGGGATTGTATATGCATTTCTTTGTGCGTATACACATCATGCATAGACCCCAGAGTCCACAGACCACACAATACACAGCATGGATAGAGTTCAGTAATGCCGTCAATCAGTACACCCTCAATAGTCGTCATGCTCCCCTAATGAAGTCTGTGGGGATTTGGCAGTTGAGGTCATTTCAGTAACGTTTCCTCCGAGAAATAAGGAGGCATGCCAGCCTTTGTGGTCACAGAAAATGTCAGCAGGCCTTTAATGTGTTCACAGCTAACAGGTCGTTCACTTCACAATGGCAAGTGCGTTGAGTCATTGGCAACTCCTGCTGCTCTCAACTCTGGGTAAAAATTCAGAAAAGGAGCAATTCGGGTATAGTTTAGAGGAAAAAAGCAAGGTGTGTGTTGGTATCAGACATCCTTTTGATCCAAGTGACTGGATCCAATCTGACATCAGTCCTCACGTATTCACCGGATTAATGATCAAAAATAAAATGATCGCGTTTAATGTCAAGATGTAAATCACAAGTAAGGCTGGATGATATGTATCCACTACTGCTATATACTAGTATATAGTTTGTACTTGTATTAATTGATGGTAGGAATGTGTCTGCCAGTAGAGATCTCAGAGAAAATCATTGCATTTATATATTTAGGGAATACAAGCAAATAAGGCTCAGATTCTCGTCTGATTTGGCATGATATTGCATACTTTTGTGATGTCATAAATCCATCTGCCTTGCAATAAAACAGAATTGACTAAGAATTTTCAAACCAGTTTTAATTTGGATTGAAGCTGGAGTTATATGATGTCACACATGATAACCAGGTAGTTGCGTGTCACTTTATTTTGACTGTGTCATTGCCCTCATTTAAAACCTTAAAGCTTCCATTTTGAAATAATGTCATGTTGCTGCTATTTATTTATTTATATCAATTATTTATCAGGGGCAATACAGTGAAACGTAGTGGACATATAGAGCGTCTGATGTCCCGCAAAAAGAGTGTATCATATACGACTCCTATCCCTGGTTGGCTACATTGAATATGTATGCAGACGAGATGCTGCAACATCAGTGACCCTGGATGTTCATTAATGTGTATGGGCCACGAATATCCCCACTGTACACTTAAAACTAGACCAGCTGTCTTTTTAGACTTTTTTATGTGATGTGTGCACAGCCCTTTTGCACAGAAGTGGATCAAAAAGTGTCTGTATTTATTAAACTAAATCACTACTACTCAGGAAATGTCAAAATGTCTTGTGCTCGACATGCTCTGCGGGTGTAACCTCTTCAGTAGAATAAGGCCTTCACAGATATTATGTGTTCAGTTGAGCCAAAGAGTGAATTTTACTTCTTTGAATTTTGTGTTTTTATCTCAAGTATTATCATGTAAGGGAATTGTTTTGTATGATGGTTCCACATAAAGAACATAAAATGTGATATAGTATAGTGGAGTTTAAAGATTTACTGTATTGCATATTATATAAAAAAAAAAGACTTGTTTTGGCCATATGTTATCCTTCTTGTTACTCGTATGTCAGTTTAAGGGCCAGGGAATCCTTCAGGCTCGAGGCCCGAATCAGAACACCTTCTCCACATGTTGTGATATCAAATTGACCAGGACATCTTCAGACATTTTCCATCACTGGAGACTGTCTAAAATCCACAACCACTTTGGGCACCGATTGGTCAGCTACAGTGGCTTGCAAATGTATTCATACCCCTTGAACTTTTCCACATTTTGTCACGATGATGAGCACAAACATAAATATATTTTATTGGAATTTTACATGAAAGACCAACACAAAGTGGCATACAGTTGTGAAGTAGAAAGAAAATGATACATGATTTTATTTTTTTTTAACAAACTGAAAAGGGCAGTGTGCAAAAGTATTCAGCCCCCCTGAGTCAATACTTTGTGGAACCACCTTTTGCTGCAGTTACATCTACAAGTCTTTTGGGGTATGTCTCTACCAGCTTTGCACATTTACAGACTGACATTTTTGTCCATTCTTCTTTGCAAAACAGCTCAAGCTCAGTCAGATTAGATGGAGAGTGTTTGTGAACAGCAGTTTT
>JAPQRP010000025.1:19821263-19834093 GCA_037367295.1 Apogon hyalosoma
ATTGTAGCTTATTTTGGCATCGATCCAGCTGATGTCATCGTGTCTATGCGTGTGCTGGTGTCAGCATATCAGCTGCGTTTATATATGTGCAAAGTTTGAAGAAAATTGAAACAAAATTGATGTTTCTATAGACGTGTGAAATTTCGCCCATTATAAGTAAATGGGAGAAAAAAAAAGATTTTAAAAATTCATGAAATATTTGAACTTTGACCTACTTTTCCCAAAATGTAATCGCATCTATTCTGAGTCACTGGCAATGTATAAACCCAGTTTAGTATGAATTCAACCAATAGTTTTGCTGCTAGAGCGTAAACAAACAAACAAACAAACAAACACAGTACCCCTTGCTTCACCTTCGGGGGCCGGGGTAAAAAAAAAAAATCTTCTGCATAAACTTTCCAGATTACAACTGCAGGATTATATACAATCCAAACAGTGCAAAAGCACATATACATATATTTCTCATTTTCTTTTCTTCAGATATGACACGAAAATAAAGAAAATATGGGTGTGAAAACTAAAAAAAAAACACACGAAAAACTGAACTAAATGGGTTTTAAAGGTTAAAGTCGCTATTTAGTTTGACCTCTGACCCCATGAGAAGAAGCAACACAAACGATTAAAACCATCCGTTGAATGAAACCTGGTGTAAAACATGAGAAAAATAATGCAATAAATCATATATTGTCTGAACAAAAGGGTTAAAGTTTTGGTTTTTCCCGCTGTACGTGCATGCAGAGACTGAGAAATGCATGTGTGGTTATTAGAACTTTAATAAACCCACAAAACCTAATGTTGATTTTTTTTTTTTTTTTTTTTTTTTTTGCATATATTAAAACCATACCCGTATATGTTCTTTCTCAGCATCAGTTCATTCTTCCTGTGTTCGCTCAATATGGGATGGTCGTCCTCAAAAACTTTCATGGCTGAGACATTTAAAAAAAAAAAAAAAAAGAAGTTTATATTCAAAACCCACCAACATCACAAAAATACACAAATAAAAGTGCCTGTAGGTGATAGTCGGACCTCTGCCCCCTCTGAGCTCCACCACCTCTCCGTTGCTCATCCATCGGTAACAGGGGAAAAGGATGACGTCTCCCTCCGGAGTCGTCACCACCACCTTCGAGCAGAACCACATGTTTTCTGGGAGGATGATGTTGGGATTTTTTTCAACTTTGAGCAACAGGAGTCGTCCCAGAGACAGTTTGGTTGTTATCGTGTAGGTCTCAGTCTGCGAGAAGAAGAAAAAAAAAACCCTTAACTTTATTTTTAAATAAATACACACCTGGCGACGGCATTTTACTGTCAACACGACATTTTCAGTATCAGAATGTGAACTTATTAAAGCCCTGTCCACACTGAGATGGATATTTATCTGTTATATTTATTATAATATCTGTCTCATATTTACTGTATATTATGTTTATCTATATTATCTATACTTTATTTAAATTGATCTGAACTGACATCTTTTTTTAGAATTCTCCCTTTTTTTTTTTAAGTATCTGCCTATTACAAACTGGTTCAAATGCTCAGACAAATCATCGTTTGTGTTGGATCTCACACATAACACCAGACAAAGCAGATGCTCATAATGACGGTGATCAGACACAATAAGTTCATTCAGTTACAAACGTAACCCGTAAAGATATATACGTGGTTATTTTTGTGGTGACTTACAAATTATTTTTGTCTTTACTCAGTGATTCATCACTCTTTATTATAATATTATCCTTTGAATTTTGCATCATTCTGTAAAAATCAGGAATTTTCCTATATTTAATTAATTTATTGATCATGTACATAGATGTTTATAAAAGCTGAGAATAAATTCAAGGATATAATATAAAAACAGGTAAAACTGAAGAAAAAGTGACTTTTTCAACAAAATATATGAAGTGAATGTTAAACCAAATTACTGTCATAAAATTGTTGCAGAAGATGACGGTGTTTCCACGGTAACTACGCAGCCTCTGAATGTCCAAATGGGTCATATCTGATGACCGTGAACAGATGATAAACTGTATTTCACCTGGATTATTTAACTGTATCGATAGGATTAGCGGATCAGTAGGTATTGCTGAGTTTCGATCCGTAGATGGTTTATGGGTTAAACCTGTTCCTGGAATGTTACCCACCGCTCCAGTATTAAAGTTGATGCCAAAGCTGCTGAGCTCCGTTCGCTCGCTCGGCCCTTTAGATCCAGTTAAGGTGACGTAGATTCGGTCCCACGTTCCTGCGTTTTTCATATTCCCCGTTGTCACCTCTAACTTATACTTGGCCATGGTCCCTCTGAGAATCTGTCAAAACCAGTTTCAAACTGTCAGCACATTGATGACAGTATTGACAGGATATTTATTTGGCAAATGGTGTTTATTCTCATTGTATTTCTTAACATTTTAGTATCTTTAAGGCATTCTTGCAACAAAAAGTGTTTCCTGCAGTCAAAAGAAAACAGTGTCTGTAAACATCTGTTATTGGTTATTTATACCTTAGAACATGCGACCTGGGAGCTAAATCTAAACGTGTGAAATGCAGAAATTACACCAAACACATGAATCATTTTAGTTCGGGTTCCACATACAGACCAATTTAATCTCCAGTGGGTCGGATCAGTAAAATACTTTCGTAAAAACCTATAAATACTCACAACTCCAAATTCTTCTCTTTGTAAATGTGAACATTTTCATGTCATTTTACTGTATTTACACGAAAACAAACGATCATTTCACAAAAAAGCACAAATCGCCTGAACAAATACGAACATTTTTGAAATGTCTGAAGTGTAAGTTTACCAATATTCTGCCTGTTATTAAATGTTTTGTGCGTTTGTTGATCCACTGTGATCTGTAAGTTGTAATTTACATGTGTAAATGATAAACTGAGACAAAATATTGTTAAAATTGCACTTTGTTTTCTTAAGAAATTTCAGTTTGTTCCTTTTATTCACATTGTTTTAAAGGATAGTTGGTAGATGTAAACATTTTCATCACATAATTGTACTTTTTTAGCTCTAAAACATAGAGAAAAGTTTGGAGTTGACATTATTTTTCTATTATTATGTTATTATTTCACTGGTCCGGCCCACTTCAGATCAAATTTAGCTTAATGTGGCCCCTGAACTAAAATGAGTTCGACACCCCATGGGTTAGAAGAACTAATCTATTCATATAAGATGCCAAGTCATTAAAATAATCAGAAATAAACGAAATACATACACACTACTCTATTTATAGACATCTAATCAGTTGCCATATCCTGCATGTAAATGAATATATTTACTGTAAATTCAGTGATGTTTTACCTACCTCTGTACATTCAATGCAAGTCCTGTTTTTTCTTCTTTTCTATGTGTCACATGTTCTTGCTGTTGGTCCTTTTATACTCCAGCCCACCCTGACTCTCACCTTCTAGAGCCCACCTTCTTTACTTTACTCTTACTACATTTTTATTTTCCCTTTCACAACTATTTATGGTAGAAAAGATGAATGGTGCCTTATTTTACAGGGAATAATGAGCACTTTTAGACGTGCGATTGGAAAAAATAAACGTTTCAACCCAATTTTCGGGCATAAAAATTGAAAAAAAAACCTCTCGGTAACAGATGGACAGAAAATTAACATCTGTTTTCGACCGCTTGCCTTTAAGTGCGGTTCCAATTTTCATCAAACTGTAAAATCTGCACTGTTGGTCCTCTACGGTGTCTATTTTGCAAAACAGTAAACAGTTTGTATTTTTTCAATATATAAGGGAATAAAATAGCCAAAGCTTTGCTAAGTGTTTCAGTAACAGATGGACAAGGGAGAATAATTACAAGTTTCAATGATTTATTCTGAATATTTATTGCACATATAATATCTACAAAGTCAAATACCTTAAAAAACGAATTAATACAGTTTAACATATATTAACTCAGTTTACTAGATATTTGTAACCAAAAGTTGTTTAAATGGACCTTCCAACTTATCCTAAGTATAATATTGGTCCAATAGAAGTGGATCACAGTTATGCTTTGAATTGCACTGACAGATGACGAATGCAAACATACATTTATGCTGAATAGGATGCCACCTAAGTATTTTTAAAACATTTTTCTAAAAGTAAAACTTGTTCTGGATACAGGAAGTAATGTACTTTCAAAATATACAAGTCCTCAAAAGGTGATTTTAAATGTGTTTTTGGATCTAGATGTTAACCTTCCCTCGGCCAGCCCCTGCAGCGGACGTACAGATGTTGTATCTGTCAGCAACGATGTTGTCGGAGCGAAAACATACTAAAAAAAAAAAAAAAAAAAAAAAAGGAAATATCTTCATGTTAAATTTTCTAGTTTACTATCAAAGTAAGTAATAATCAAAGTATAATCCAATAATCTTTCAGGAACATTTATGGTGAGTTTTTACATTGAAGTGAAGGGATCATAAGTCATATATGTTTTTTTCTCATTTCCATATTATATACTAGAACATATGAGATACTATGGATGGGACATTACTCAAGCCTCCTGAAATCCATTGCTTTATTGCTGTTAATTTTTTTTATCATTGTTTTTTGAGCAGTAATTATGAGCAAATGTAAAAATGCTCAGATCTGATAACTGATGGATCCTTCATAAGTAAAAAGCAACAGTAGTCAAATGTTTTATGTACAAAAACACAAAATACAGCCTTATATGAGTGACCAGTGTTGTGTAATGTTGTATTAGTCTGGATTATTGATGCAGTAGGTAAGATATAGATTTATTGCAGATCTTTCCTTTAGTATTCTTAAACTGAAGTATGTTTTCATTCAGCATTTTGTGGAAAGATATTGAACTTGACATTACGCAGCAAGAAAATAGGGCCTCAGTTTTGCGCATGTTTGTGTTCTGGACATTCTTTCCAAATTTTCAGTTCTCTGCTGGTGCTTTTTGTCTTAATTTTTCCCTTTAGTTTTTGTTTTGGTCGATCATATTCCTCTGATCATCACGTCTCCTTCCCACAGACTTCCCAATGCTTTCACACTGAACTCCGCCCACTCCATGGTAACTGCTGCCTCTGCTCCAGAAGACGCTACCAGTCCTGTGGAAACCGACACGCTGAAGATTGAGGAAGTGCAGGCACCAGCTACAGGAACCCGCAAGGCCAAAGTCCTGTACGACTACGATGCTGCTGACTCCAGTGAGCTCTCCCTGCTCGCTGATGAGGTGAGCTTTCTTTATGGGCAGGTGTTTGAAACAATATGCAGAGTCAAGCGAAACTGAATCACAGCTCAACATGAGGTGTGCACAGTTATGTTTCTGTCCAACAATGTTTTTATTACAATAAAATCATATAGAAAATAACTTGACACAGGCGACACGGTGATGCAGTGGATAGCACTCATGCCTCACAGCAAGAAAATCCTGGGTGCAATTCCAACCCCAGTTGATGGGGGTAGGACCTTTCTGTGTGGAGTTTGCATGTTCTCCCCGTGTCTGCGTGGGTTCTCTCTGGGTACTCTGGCGTCTGTGGATCTAATATTTAATCTAACATTAGAATTAGTACTTCTTAATGTCTAATACTGAATACATTGGCCTGAATCAAAAAGCATTGCACAGCAAAAAATGTCAAGGTACAAACTCAGCCTGTGAGAGAGAACATTCATGAGATGGCACCAGCCAGTCAGCCTTAGGCTGAACCTTATCAATTCGTAAGTTAAAAAAAATTCTGGAGGCGCCACAAAATCTAGGGTTTAGCATGGAAGAAGTCCTTCAGACAGACATGCCAGTCTGAAGTCCTTCTGACAAACATGGTAGAAGTCCATGGGGAACTGTATTGTACTGTATGCATTCCAGTGGTGAAACGCTGCTCGACTGTTCACTGAATTTGCTGAATAAAGAATCATCTTCAGTGGATTCAGACTGAGTTCGTCTTTGTCCAACGGAAAGACGACACGTCCTCCCACCATCCAAAGACATGCAGCTGGGATAGGCTCCAGTGACCTTAATGAGGGTAAAGCGGGTTCAGATAATGAATGAAGAAAATAACTCAATATTATTGGCACCTAGATTCATTTTGATGACTATTTGTTTCCCATCAGATGAATCCTGACAACTGAAGAGACAGACTGAAACGTCAGACAAAATCTGAAATAATATGTTCATTTAGATTAGAAATGAAAATACATAAGCAAACTGTGATACACTGGGATCTCTCAGTCGAGGGAGCAAATTTGCATTTTTCATGTTACGTAAACCCAAATTCAAAAGTTCACCTTCTTGTTGTACCTTAGACTGTGCATATATACAGCAGCCAAAGCTACAAAAAACACACATTTTATGAAACACATACTCACAAACTGTGTGCCATACAGCTAAGCTTGTGTGCATGGATAAATTAATATATTATTGTAGATCTGTGCAGTATACATGGTATGACGGTAGAAATTATATAAATTTGGCCACGGTAGAGATTTGTGCTCTACCGTCATACTGTTGATGATGTCATCACACGTGCCTCTGTGTGAAAATGGCCGCAAGCACAGTAATGGCAGAGGAGGAGGTGGGGGAAAAAATGGTGCTACATCTGTGATTTGGACATGGTTCAGGTTTAAAATGTCGGATGTTGAGCAGAAAAATGTTATCTGCAAGATGTGTGGCGTAATTGTGACCGCCAACAAAGGTAACACACGCAATTTATTTTACCATTTGAAATCCAAACGTGTGTTGGAGTATGCAGAGAGCCAGAGGCTGCACTCGGCTCAAACACCGGCTCAGTCTACGAACATGGGAGGAAAGAAAAAAGTTTCCCCCGCTACCCAACCACAGACCTCCAAACCCATTCAGAAACACTTCCATTTTAAGTTTTAGATAGATAGATTGATTGATTGATTTGATTACTTTATTTATCCCCGAAGGGAAATTAAGTTTTCATAGTACTCCGGTACGAATACAATAAAAATACAATATCACAAAATACTTAAAAATATAAATAAATATAAATAAATTAAAATAAATAAAATTAATAAAAACATTAAGTATATATATTGCAGTGCTTGTACAGTACAAAAAGGTCAATTTAGTCCAGTTGTGTGATTGTGGCTCTGACAGAGGTAGATGACTTGTAAAGTCTTATTGCAGTAGGTAGGAACGATCTCCTGTATCGTTCCTTAGAGCAGCGGGGTTGGATGAGTCTGTTGCTAAAGCTGCTCTTTAGCTTGTCCAGAGTGTTGTGGAGGGGGTGGGAGGGATTGTCCATGATTGCCAGCAGCTTTGCCAGCATCCTCTCCTCCACCACCTCCTCCAGGGTGACAAGTTTCGAGCCGACAACAGACTCCGCCTTTTTAATCAGTTTCTTCAGTCTGTTGGCATCCTTTGCCTTGATGCCCGCACGCTAGGACACCACATCAAAGAAGATGGTGCTCGCCACAACCGACCGGTAAAACATCTGCAGCATCTTATTGCAAACGTGAAAGGACCCGAGCCTCCTCAGGAAGTAAAGCCGGCTCTGGCCCTTCTTGTAGATGGCCTCTGTATTGGTGGACCAGTCCATCTTATTGTCTAGTGCGACACCCAGGTATTTGTAAGACTCCACTAAATCCACATCCTTCCCACTGATACTGACAGGAGAGGGCAGGGGCTTGTTCCTCCTGAAGTCTACCACCATCTCCTTCGTCTTCGCCACGTTCAGCTGCAGGTGGTTCTCCCCACACCACTTCACAAAGCGGTCCACCAGGTCCCTGTACTCAGCCCTCCCACCCCACAATAGCCGGTACATATACATAATACAGTAGGTCAAGGTTCAAATTTTTTTAATGAATTTTTTAAGATCTTCCCATTTACTTATAATGGGCCAAATATGTGCTAGGTTTGTTGTGTCTGGCACCACTTGTTATATGTATAATCTCATTGGACATTAGAATCAGTTCTCAACTAACTTACCTGGTTAAATAAAAGTTAAATAACAAAAAAAAAAAGTGAATAGCCATGCCATATCGTGACATGAACCTCCTTAATTTCCAACTAAACTTTGATTTATCATCATCAGTTCAGCCTCCATTGTCCTCGACCAGGAAATAGGTTGAATAAATCCACGTCACACCAAATTACAGAGTTGTCGATTCACATAAGACTAATACAAGACCTCTGTGTTCGCTGAAATAGGGTTGGTCATTTGTAGTGGAATTTTTAGGTTACAAATCTCAGACATGACTGATTCACACAAGATTAAAATCACAGATGACCTCCACAGTTTTTACAAATTACACATGTTTCATTGGTAAAACTACTCCGGTGTCAGTAGGACTTAATTTGGACTTTTTCCGATTTTTACCCCGCCCCCCCAAAGGGGAGGCAAGGGGTATTGTTTTTGGTTCAGTTTGTTTGTTTCTGTGTTTGACAGTAGCAGCAAAACTATTGCTTCAGTTCATACCAAATTGGGTTTATAGATTGCAAGTGACCCATAATAGATGTCATTACATTTTGGGAAAAGTAGGTCAAAGTAAAAATATTTTATGAATTTTTTTATACTTTTTTTTCCCATTTACTTATGATGAGTGACATTTCACATGTCTGTAGCAGCAAAACCATTGGTTGAATTCATACCATATTGAGTTTATAGATTGCCAGTGACCCAGAATAGATATGATTACATTTTGAGAACAGTAGGTCAAAGTTAAACATTTTTGTGAATTTTTTCAAAACTTTTTTTCCCCCATTTACTTATAATGGATAACATTTCAAATATCTGTAGCAGCAAAACTATCAATTCAGTTCATACCAAATTGTGTTTATAGATTGCCAGTGATCCAGCATAGATATCAGTACATTTTGGGAACAGTAGGTCAAAGGTAACATTTTTTTTTTTTTAATGACTTTTGAAAATCTTTTTTCTTCTCCCATTTACTTATAATGGACAAAATTTCAAATGTCTATAAAAACATCAATTTGTTTCTGTTTACTTGAAACTTGGTACATATATAGAGGCAAATGATACGCTGATATTGGCACATGCATAGACATGATGACAGCAGCTGGATCAATGCCAAAATATGCTACAATATGTCTGAGGGGCAGGGTTTATTGTCTCTGGCACTTGTTTTTTTTTTAATGTTAAGCAAAAAATGACGGAAATTAACCACATAGACTTCTAACTAGTTTTATTCAGTCATGCTCACCTTCCATGTGATTTCTGTTACTTCCTGTTAAATGCTGCAGTATGTCACCTCCCATTTCCCCCACTTAACTGTTTTCTTTCTTTCTGTTCTTACTGTTTTTATTAATTACATGAGAACACTCTCAACATCACTTCCTGCTGATTTGTTCTGCTATTTTTTCTTTTAGCACATTTAATTCATCTGTGTCACCCTCTTGTTGAAACTCTTCAGATTAAACTGATTTTTTTTGTTCCACGTCGTTACTCTCTCAGCTCCTCTGTCGCGTTTCCTCTCTGTCTGCCATTGGTTCACGCTCCGCGGGTCTATCGGTCTCATGGGTCGATGATGCTAATTCTCAGTATAAAGCTGTTTAGTCAGGTGTTATTTTATGGATATTTGACATTGGTGACTGGATGATCTTTCAGGGTAGGCACAGAGAATCTCCTCTTTAGGTGCATTCATGCATCTTTATAACAAGGTTGTCCGTCTGTCGGTCAGTCCTCATTATGTGTTAAATCCATTTTCTCAGCAATTTGAAAGTGGATTGACCTGAAACCTGTTCAGTAGATTGTTTTGAGATGATGCTGATGTGACGATAGAGGACACATTGTTGAACTTGTGGTTCTTGTATTGTGATATTTTACAACTTTACTGCTTTGTAGTGCTGACTGATGAGTTTTATTTCCATCATCAACACAATATGCACATGAGCAAGGAACAGAATCCAAAAGACTTCCTGAAATGTAATCAGTAAGGAATATTGTTTTATTTATTTACCCCTCATATTATAGATTTCTGCACTTTGTTGGACTTGAGAGCCTCACAGATAATCTCAAACATTATAGTTATTGTAAATTGCAGTTTAATTGATATTTATGTGGTTGTTTTCCATCAGGTGAAAATGAAGCTTTAACTGGTTGTACTGGTTGGTGCCATTTGTGTGCTGGATATTTAGTAATGTAATGTTAAAATAATGTCTTACAGCACTTTTTTCAGTAGGCACAGGGTTCTCAGTTCAATATTTGTTTATTTGTATGTTATCATTTTTATGTTTGATTAATTTATCAAATATCACATTGTCATCACCAGGGCCAGATTTAGAGTTGGTGAGGCCCTAAGCTATATAAAGTCCTGAGGCCCCTACCCTTATAAATGACACCAGCTGGTAAAAGAGAAACTTTAGAATATATGCCCCTTTTAATTATATGAAAAATATATATATTTTTTGCTTTTTGATATTTATTAATAATATTCAATTATAAAGATTGTGTTGGGAAATCTCTCAAAAAATTTATTAGAGAATTTTAGATTAGAGAACTTAAAGCATTTTCTTCTCAAGTCATAGATTATGTCATCAAAAGATAGGCTACACAACGTTTCGCTTTCTATGGACATGATGCTCAGTGCAGATATTTTTTCTTGAGATGTAGCTGCTCTCAGTTCATTTTTTTTTATTCTCTGTAGCTATGAAAATTATCTTTCTCTTGAACAATTTGTTGCTATTAGACATACAGATAGTTGTAATATTGCTTCCACATTAGGGAAAACGAAATTAATCTTGTCTTGAAAGATGATTTGATACAGATATTGGTATTGAATTTGTTCTTTTCCGGGATAATTCTGCCTGACATAATTGTGGAAGTGCCTCAGTTCACCTGTGAGGTTAAACACAATTATATACACTATAATTCCATGTAATATATATATATATATATATATATATATATATATATTCACTGCTTACACAAGGAACATTGATACTAAATATTGCAAATCACCTATAATTCAACTATCTAGTCAATGCAGTTATAGATGATTTATTTGCAAAATTGTAATTTTAAGACAACACACTGAGTTAAAAAAATCTGGATTTTTTTAAGCCCCTGCAGATCATGAGGCCCTAAGCTGTAGTTTATTTAGCTTGTACCTAAATATGGCACTGGTCATCACAATACTGAACAGTGTTATTGCACAGCATGGATTTTACTTATTTCTTGCAGTCCTTGTACTTAATAATATCAAAATTGTAGAGATTCAATTCTGTTATTTTTCATGAGGTTTATATTGGAAATGAGGTGTTATACGTTATACTTGAAAATCTATGTCTAGAAAGGTTGTGTCAAAAGTTAAAATTTTGCTCATGACATTCATTTGCATTTTTAATAGCTGGGACATACTACCATACAATGATGTGTGAACATAGAGACTTTTTTTTTTTTTAACATACAGCGGTTAGAATGGAAATGGTTTATTATAAAGAGGTGTGAAAAAATAATCAGCAAATATGCAGATAATTTGATTGAATGTGATTTCTAACAAGCATAATGCAGCAATTAATGCAACAATAATATATGACACCAGTTCACTTGTTTTCCTGGGATCTTTTATTGATGCACATGTTTTTTGTCCTTTGGCACCCAGTGTTTTTCATTCCTGCCTTTTTCTCGCCTTTGTCAGGGCTTCCTGAAGAGTGAACGTGTTTCCCGGATGGTTCAGAGCGGCGGCTGCTCGGCCAACGACTTCCGTGAAGTCTTCAAGAAGAATATTGAGCGTCGTGTCCGAAGCCTCCCAGAGATCGACGGCCTGAGCAAGGAGACAGTGCTGAGCTCCTGGATCGCCAAATACGATGCCATCTACAGGGGCGACGAGGACATGAGGCGTCAACCCCAGCGAGCGCACCTGAGTGCAGTGTCAGAGCTGATCCTCAGTAAAGAGCAGCTGTACGAGATGTTCCAGCAGATCCTCGGCATCCGCAAGTTTGAACACCAGCTGCTGTACAATGCCTGCCAGGTGAGTCACTATGGAGAACATGAACACAATGGATGTTCTGTTATATTATTAATTCAACTCTAATAGCTGCAGTGCTTAATAGTTCTTTTTTGTGTTATGGGGCAGAAGGTCAATAATTCTCTTTCAGAATATTATAACTGGAATGATCTGAGGGCATGTTAGATTTCTGCATCTGTGGCTTCCCTGTACTTTCAGGCTGTAGAGAATCTACTCCATGATGTTCAGGTTTTTGGCTAATCATATGCATTTTTATATAGGTGAGGGGTTAAATATCTGTTTGACAGCTGTTATTACCAATCACTGATTGGATTCTGCCATTCTGCTCCATACCTCAATGTAGAATCTTGGAGAAATGGCTTCACTTTTCCAAAGTGGCATGACATGGCATTTGGTTTTTCTATAATTACATTTAGTGCTTTTTTATTTGGACTGAGAGGAAAGAGCTGCAGATGGAAGGTGTGTATTTTCAGCTTCTGTTTTAACTTGTGTTTTTGACACTTGAATAATAATGGATTAGATTTATGTAGCGCTTTTCTATGAACACATACTCAAAGCTCGTACAGTGGATCCATTATTCATTCACTCTCACTGTGGTGGTGGTAAACTACATATGTAGCAGACTGGGCAGACTGACAGAAGTATGGCTGCCAATTTGCCTAGCACTGGAGGCAAGGACAGAACGGGATTCGAACCGCCAACCCTTTGGTTATTGGACGACCCGCTCTACCTCCTGAGCCACGGACGTTATTTTGATACTTGCATCACTAAGAATAAAATAGGTGTATAATATGTAGAAATAGAGCATAAGAGGGTAACAATGGAAAAAACTTTGATGTTTGTGAGTCCAACATGCATTTAAATAATGCATAACATGACAACACAGATCGTAGAACAATGTAACACGGCAAAACGAGCATAACAGGTGCAGT
>JAPQRP010000025.1:19842736-19853213 GCA_037367295.1 Apogon hyalosoma
TTTGCTTAATTCAAGATTTTTTTTTGCTTAATTCAAGCAAAAAAATCTGCCAATGGAACAAGTGAAAATTATCTTGGGAAGATTTCTCAGTACGTCAACATCAATACACCGCTCATCTAAACCATGATCTATTCTAAACAGTTCCTAGAATTCTGGACCCTACAGCAGGGTTGCCCACACTTTTTAGGCTTGTGAGCTATTTTTAAAGTGACACAGACAAAATGATCTGCCACCACTATATATTAATACTATATCAGTGGATAGCTCATTAGGTGACCCTCCTGACTGCGGTGTGGGAGATTGGGGTTTGAGTCCCAGTAGGAGCATAAATCAAACCATTTTACCAATGCTAATTTTGGTTCATTTTTACATGTTGTGTTCTGACACTCTGAAGTTGAACTGTATGAAGCATAGATTACTGTTCAATGTATCCGCTACACTGCATTTTATCTTCTATGTGCAGCTTTGTAATGTGCAAATAAATAACTTGTTATTGTTGCATGATCAAATTCAAAAGATAAAATATTGAAAAGTATTAACATCCTCGTTGCTTAGATAAATATTCAATCACACAACCTACACATTAAAACCCAACAATAAAAAAAAAAACCGATTACATAAGTTGTGAGCAATGTGAGGCCAATATGATGTAAATGCTTATGAAATAAGATGACCATGGATACACAAGGGCTGTCCCTTCACAAAAGCCAATTGAACTATTGAGTGCAACTGTGTGCAGCATGTCTTTTTTCCATCTTCCCTTGGTATACACAGTGCCTATCATAAGTATTCACCCCCTTGGATGTTTTACCCTTGTACTGCTTCATAAATCAATCATGGTCAATAAAATTTGGCCTTTTTCACACAAACATCTACTGGAAAAAAACTCTTTGTCAAAGTGAAAACAGATTTCTACAAAGTAATGTCAATGAAACAAAAAATATGTAATGAAAAATAATTGTTTACATAATTATTCACCCCCTTCAAGTCAGTATTTAGTAGATGCACCTTTGGCTGTAGTCACAGCACTGAGTCTGCATGGATAAGTCTGTATCAGTCTTGGACATCTGCACACTGTAATTTTGCTCCATTCTTCCTTACAAAACTGCTCAAGCTCTGTCAGGCTGCGCTGGTATTGGGCATGAACAGCCCTTTTCAAGTCCAGCCACAAATCCTCTATAGGATTGAGGTGTGGGCTTTGACTCTGCCACTCCAGAACATTTACCTGATTCTTTTTAAACCATTCCTGTGTAGTTTTTGCAGTATGCTTTGTATCATTGTCCTCCTGGAAAATAAATCTTCTTCCAAGCCATAGTTCTCTTGCAGACTGAATAAGATTGTCCCCCACTGATGCATTTTACAGCATTCATTCTGCCCTCTACCTTTACAAGCCTTCCAGGGCCAGCAGCTGAGAAACACCCCCACAGCAGGATGCTGCCACCACCGTGCTTCACAGTGGGGATGGTGTGTTTTTGGTGATGTGCAGTGTTGGGTTTCCACCAAACATGACGTCTTGTCTGATGGCCAAAAAGCTCAATTTTGGTCTCATCAGACCAAAGAACCTTCTTCCAGTTGACCATGGAGTCTTCCACATGCCTTTTGGCAAACTCTAGTGGAGATCTAATATGAATTTTCTTCAACAGTGGCTTTCTCATTGCAGCTGTCCCATAAAGCTTTGAGTGGTGAAGAACCTGGGCAGCAGTTGCTATATGCACAGTCTATCCCATCTCAGCAGCGGAACCTTGTAACTCCAGCGTAGTCGTAGGGCTCTTGGTGGCTTCTCTCACTAGTCTCCTACTTGTACAGTCACTCAGTTTATGAGGGCGGCCTGATCTAGGCAGATTCACACATGTGCCATATTCCTTCCATTTCTTGATGATTGATTTCACTGAATTCCAGGGGATGTTCAAGGCCTTGGAAATTTTTTTGTATCCATTCCCTGACTTGTACTTTATAATAACCCTTTCCCTAAGTTACTTGGAGTGTTCTTCTGTCTTCACGTGTAATTGTCACCAGGAATACTGATCAACCAGTCTCTAGACCCTCCAGACACAAGTGTTTTATACATCAATCATTTGAGACACACCCACACCACTCAGGTGATCCTCATTTCATTAATTGTGAGACTATTGGCACCATTTGGATGGACCTCTATTGAATTAGACCATTGAATTTAAAAGGGGGCAAGTAATTATGCAAACAATTATTTTTCTTTATATATTTTTTGTTTCATTGATATTACTTTGTAGAAATCTGTTTTCACTTTGACACTAAAGAGTTTTTTCCAATAGATTTTTGTGTGTAAAAAGGCCACATTTTATTGACCATGATTGATTTATGAAAGCAGTAAAAGGGTAAAACATCTAAGGGGGTGAATACTTACGATAGGCACTTTAATGCAGGCATGTATCAGTTAGCATGTCCATCTATCTGGAGCAAAACCATTATTTTTTCACCAGTCTTGCTACAATTTGTCAGTTATGTGTTGGAGTGCTGCCTTTTGCAAATGTCTGTGTTGTCCATCATGCAAATCTACAAAGCATTTGGTATTTTTCCAGTAAACCGCTTAAAAAAACAACTCCTGTCCAAAAGAAAATAAATCAGTATCACTAACAAATACGACATTTTCCTGTGATGACATAGTTCATTAATGCCTTTATGTTCTTCTAAATACATGCTGTGTATTTTGTTTGCCAGGATCCTGAAGCATGAAACTAAGCAGATGAATCAGGCAGTTCAACTTAAATCACATTGTACTTAACAGATTTATATTTCTTATGTTATGAAACTCTTCTTAGTATGTTGTAGAACTGAGATATGCGCTTTAATATAATTTTCTTTCTGGTAATATGAGAACGTTGCCCTTGAGAAACCCTCTCCAATCAGCCCTGCTATTATGTCCACTGACAGCTGAAAGGGTAATAATATTGATTATGCCGTTACTGTGGCACTTTTCACTGGGTCGGATATATCAGGCAGAAACTGAACATTTCGTCCTCTGTGTTGATGTGTTGGAAGCAGCAAAATGAGCAACGTAAGGAACTGAGTAACTTTGACAGGAGTCATATTGTAACATTGATGACTGGGTCAGAACATTTGCAGGTCTGCAGGTCTGGTTGAGTGTTCCTGGTCTACAGGGGTCAGTCAAATCAAGCTTCTCTGGGAGATGCTGCACAAATAAATCTAATCCACCTAGGTTCCACATCGCAACTTTCACGACTTAAATTATCTGCTGCCTGTTTCCTGGTGCTAGATGCCACAGCAGACCTGCAGAGGCGTTGGGGAGTTGAGGCCTCAGGTCAGACCTTTTCCAGATCCAAACATGTAAAATTAACTTTTTACCCCATCTGCCACCTCCAAACATTTATCAGCCAAAAATTTTTTCACCGGCCAAAAAAAAAAAAAAAAAAAGAAAAAGTCATGCCTTATTTGACTTCAAATAATTACCATGCATTTTTGTTATGAAAATCCAACTTAAGCATCACTTAAAGAATACAGTTATGTACAGATAAAATTAGATTACTGCTATTTTATTAGGTTATATTTAATTTCAAGGTGACTGTTGCATCATCATGTAATAAAAATATTTAAAAGTGGAACCTTTGACATTGACTGAGTGAGTCAAATGTCTGTGTCGCAGCTTTAACAGGAACGGTCTGTTTAACCCACAGGAAAAGGGAAAAGAATAAAAAAACCTTGCCTGGGATTGAGTCTAAATTAAATGAATTCCACAGACCAGAGATATTTTTCTAGAATGCTCTATGAATACAACTGCATTTGTGTCTGCCTTTTTTAAAGGGTAGGTCTCCTCAACTCTACTGTCCTTGTGGCTCAGGTAATCACCACATCACCAGCCTCAGAGTCAGACATGTCTGAGTCTGTGTTAGCATCCTGCTTAGAACTACCTGGCAGAAATGGACACGTGTGAAAACAAAAACTCATATGCAATTCAAAATTTTCCATCAGCCACTGGCAGGTGGCAGGTGTGAGATTTTGTTTTACATGGCAAACGAATTTTTTACCCACCATTGGTGCTTGGTGGGTGTTAATTTTACATCCTGTACAAACGTCTTAAGTCATGGTATAAAGCAGGGGTGTCAAACTTACGGCCCGCAGACCAAAACAGGGCCTGCCAAAGGCTCCAATCTGGCCTGCGGGTTGAATTTGCAAAGTGCTAAAATTACACTGAAAATATTGACAGTCAAGGGGGTCAAACTCATTTTAGTACCTAACTCTATAATTTTAACAATATTAAGCCTGTTAATAAATGTTTCTGCCTTTGTAGATCCACTGTGATCTGTAAGTTGTAATGCACACGTGGAAATGATAAGCTGAGGCATAATAATACTGTATGGTTAATATTGCTTTTTTTTTATAAGAAATGTCAGGTTTTTTTCAGGTTATTCACATTTTTTGTGAAGGGATAGTTTGTACATGTAAACATTTTCATTATTGAATTTTATTTTTTGCACTAAAACATAGTCTTTAAAAGTTTGGAGTTATTTATAGGTTATTACGCTATTATTATACTGGTCTGGCCCACTTCAGATCAAATTGAGCTGTATGTGGCCCCTGATTTAAAATGAGCCTGACTTCACTGCAATCAGTAAACCTTAATAAATTGCCTTGCATGACTCATTTAAATACTGTCCCCAACATTTGCAGTTTCAACTGGGAACTCCTACAAATGTATATGTAAAAGTAAGTCTAATTTTACACTGCACCTTTTTAGTAAATTTTGGCAGTAATCTTTTATTGCCAAACACAGGTTTGTGCCTGCACAAAGACTTCATTTTCTGCCAAATAAATCCCACCAACTGAAAGATGCCACTGTGATGAAATAACCTACACGGTTTCCATTTAACCTGTTAGTGGTGGTAATGTTATGGCTGAGTAGTGTATTGCTCAGTTTCAAAACTAAGGATTCACTTTTGGTGTTTGTTAGAGCCCCGTCGTTGTGGATTTAATCAGTGTATTTGACAAAAATCTACAAGGAAATCAAGTTTGCTCTTTATGTCACACTGGTTGTTTTACCTCCACACAATTATATTCCATATACATTCACCTCCAGTCTGAGCATATTAACAGATTGATATTTTGTGTTGCATCTGTCAGGAATGTGATTGTATTGACATTCTGCACTGAATTCTGTTTGTATTATGTTATTATTATTATTAGTAGTAGTAGTAGTAGTAGTAGTAGTAGTAGTAGTAGTATATTTCCTGAATTGCCTTTAAGTATTCCCAAATAAGTAACGGCAGGATTTCTGGAATCAGACCCTCTAACATGTAGCTGAGACTTTGATTAACAGCTTCATATGACGCTCGGTTGTCATAGAAATGCCCTGAGAGGCAGAATTAGAACAGCGGCCAACAAAGAGCACATAATAGAAGTCATGGTAACAAAGCCTGTATGTACTGAGATCACTGCTTGTGTTAAATTTAGTACATGCCTTCAAACTGTGGGTGTGTCAGTAGAATTAGTCTGTCGTCTTCCAATAGTCAAAGGAAGTAAATCAACAGAAATGACAGTAGGTTCTGCCACTTTTTCTTCAGAAGTCTTGTTGTGATGTGATAATGCCTGGTTACCACCAGAGCAGCAGGTGTGTTATCATTATGTGCCAAATGTCGCATTTTGTTTAAAATGTTATCATCCTGTTATCAAAGCAATGAGCTGAATGAGCAGTTTTGATTTGCTCTTGGTTTCACCTAAAACCAAAGTTGTTTTTGTGAAATTTTAATAAAACTACTTGACAAAGGCATTAATTTCTCTATGTTCCATATTAAATGTTTCGCTTTCAAAACAGGTTTATCTGCCTGCCTGTCTCAATTACATCCAGATTTTATTTCATTCCATTTTCTCTGAGATAGATGTCAAACTTGGCAAATCAGTTTGTTTTTTTTTTTTTTTGCCAGTGTAGCTCATGATGATATCAAATGAAACATGGGTGCATTATTGAATTTTCTTGTTTGTCTATTTGTTTATTTTTCGTGACTCACCTGTTAAACCAACATGAGCTCATCATGGACGTCCATTAAGGGTCCTCAATTCCAGGCAGAACATGTGCACAAAATGAACATTTTCCACACCAGTGCTCACTACATCATTATATTTAATACGTTTTGCAAACATACACGTGTGCTGAATCCTGCTGAACATTCAGGAGGGATGGGGTTGGTGGTTTTGATCTAGAAATGTGAGGAAGATTCAGACACTCTATGTTGGAGAAGCATAAAACAAAGTCAGAATAATTTATAATTAACCAAACAAACAATTTTCCAAACCTTACTTTGCTGTGACTTAATGTTTTAGAGTTTCAACATTCGCTTTTGACCTCAAAACAGAAAAGAAGTGTTTGACAGATGTTTTCTCCTCCATTGGACACATGGAGACGTTCAGTCACCTGTAAAAAGCAGCAGTACTGTCAGAAACGGAAACATGATGAGTCTGTCGCTGTGAAGGTCAACACACATCCAAGGTAGTGTTTTATTTTTTTCCCTTGTGTTTCCTCATCCATAAGCTGAAAACTAACCACAATGTCCTCTGGAAATATGTTGGATTGAGTATATTTTAGCCTCTGCTGCAGCTGCCGTCCTGTTCCAGAGGCCCAGACAGCCTTTGTTTATGTTCTGTAACACAACATCAATGAAGTTTCATTTCTTTTTTTTCTCTACAGCATTTATTTGGTGTTCCAGTGTGCTGTGGTGCTGTCTCATATCTCACTGTTTTCCAGTTCTTTCTCCTTTTTAACCTGTCTATCTCATAGCATCATTAAATGAATACAGTGCATCGATGGCTTTCGCATGTATGACAGAAGTTTCATAAGAAATAAAACAACTGAGAAATGTCCAAATATTTCAGTGTGAATGAAGTAGCAAAAAATGAGAGAACAGTCCATTTGTTTCTTGCACCTGAGTTAAGACTAATTTTTTTTTTTTTTTTAGAAATGGCATATGTATATGTTGCATAATAGATATTTAACCCTTTATAGGGCACTCATAGAAATACTCTGAAATTCAGTGTGTTACTGGAGGACCTAACAAGACTATTAGTTTTGTGAAATTTTTGAAAAAAATTTCATTGTTATGTAGGAACAAAGGTCAATGAAGTTACCATATTTGGTTCCTTACCCATAAGTGGCAAATAAATAAATCCAATAACTAAATATATAAAATACAAGAAAAACACATGTAAAGTCAAAGGAACACGTATTTTAGAACTGTTGCTGTCACTGTCTTGTAATGTATGTGGAAATTACCAAAAATAGTCACTTGCCCGATAAAGATGAATCCAGGTGTAAAACACGTATTTACCTCTCACTGTTCTCTTTGGTGCATTTTATTTCATCCTTTGAGTTGCACTAACTCTTCAGTACAACCAAAAGAAGTTTGGATCTGAGTTAAAAAAGACACTGGCAGCTGATTTTTAACAGATTTTTTTGGAAATAGGCTCAAATTACAGAGCTTATCTTTCCCCTCCGTTATCAGCTCTGAAGCTTCCACTTGTGTCTGGCTTCAAGCGGGTTTCTATTGCAGCTGTTTTATCTCCAATTGTCATGTCAGACGCCTCTGCTCATCACAGATATATGTGAGGCGAGGCACACATTTCTGTCTAGTAAGCAAACCTCATTCAGTTTTCACTCTTCATCACCTCCTCTTTGAGTGTTGCCGACATCCACTTTAAGAGATGGCTTGTTGGCTAATCTCAGAGTGAAGCTGAAGGTTAAACTGCAGTAAAGACCTTTTCTGTCACTCTATCAAGTTTTAATCCTTTCTGCAATGAAAATCTGTCTGACATTCTTACATTTAATGACACTCATCTCTCTTTCTCATACACATCATACAGTTTTGTCCTTGTTCTTGAAAATGAATATTCCTGTTTAAATGCAGCTACTTCACTAGTGGCAGACATTCCACTGTGTGAACTCAAAACACCTCTTTTGTTCTTCAAACACCTGGAAAAACATTGGCTTTTTAATATATGCTCATACTGTATGTAAAAAAAAAATGTTGATATCAGTCATAATATTTATCTGTAAATGTGTTTCTTGTTTAGACCAGAAATGTGATTTTTTTTTTTAACTTTGTTTTTTTTGTTTGTTTTTTTTTTTTGAAGCGTCCATCTGCACTAGAGAGGATCTTTGTCTTTTCATCGTCTGACCATAAACAGGAGTCATGTCATAAGCTTCTTTCAAATAAATACACATTATCTTTATTGAGCCCCATTAGCTCTATAAAAAACAAACTGAATAAAAAACAAGTGGTGCCAGGCGCAACGAACCCCACTCCTCACACATATTGTAGCTTATTTTGGCATCGATCCAGCTGATGTCATCATGTCCATGTGTGTGCTGATGTCAGTATAGACATAGACAGCATAGACAAATGTCAGCCATTAGAAGTAAATGGGGGGGGAATTAAAAATTGATTTAAAAAAAAAAAAATTAACTTTGACCTACTTTCCCCCAAATGCAATCACATCTGTTATGGGTTATTGGTCAATCTAAAAACAAATTGGTATGAATTCAACCAATAGTTTTGCTGCTAAAGTGTTAACAAACAAACCGAACCAAAAACAATACCCCTTGCCTCTCCTTCAGGGGGCAACATAAATAAATTTTAAGAATCTGCTGTATATGAATATTCCAGTATAGACTTATAGTTATGTTTATGTAAACATACTCAGAGTTTCTGTTCATTTGCTTAAAAATAATACAGCACTAATTTAAAAGTATTTGCATTACTTTTATTTCATCACTTATTAAGTGTGAGGAATTTCTGCAGTTAAGTAAAGTTGTAAAGGAGAGGCAGTAATTACTAGATTAGTCATACTGCCGTTTTCCCCTCTGGCTGCATGTTAACTAACTGAATGAATGGCTAACTCACCATACTGAGGCCGGGGTCTGTGTTTTTTCTTTTCAGTCCTGTTTGAGTGGACACATGTTGACTCATGTTTAATTAAATCTAATCCAATTAAAGACTGAAACCTCTAAGCAGCATTTGTATGGACTGATGTGAACCTTAACTTTCCCAGGAGGAACCTAAACTACCTAATCTTTACTAAAGTACAGGCCAAGTTTTCTAAAGACAGCATCAGGTGGTCAGATTGAAACACATATTATTGAACTTGTTTCTGCAGTTAATAGGGATTTACCAGTATATCGGCTGGACATTGTGTCAGCATATAAGGTGTTACTTCACAGATTATAGTGGCACGTATTTATATGTCATGCTATTTTAATGTTGTTTTTTTAAATACATTTGTAAGTGTGAATCCGTGTTCATTCAAAGATAATGCGATGGAGGAAAGAGCTGAAAGACTTTCCGATGGTAGCCTCTTAAGACTGTTCCAGTCACATTACAATATGATGAAAGCTAATTTTGTATTACTTTTGTTGTTTTCTGATCATAACACAGTTTTATATGAATGAAGCATCTTTACTAATCCATTGTTTTGTATTAGATTGAAATGATTCTGACTGGAAACAAATGGCCCAGATTAACTATTTTTATGTATATAATGGCATTTTTTTTTGTTTCCCAGACACAAATGTGGGGCTAAATAACAACAAAAACAAATTAAGAAACATTGTTACTCTATATATCATTTTGAATAACATTATTGTCCAGGAGTTTGGCATTTGCCACATCCCCAGAGTTGCTGATGAGGCTGTGAGCCTCCTTTTGACCTCACTCTTGTCTGGATTATGACTGTTTAAACCTTACTTATTGGTTGGTTTATTGATATAAAGTTGATTTCATGTGGAATTTGTCTCTTCTGCTGTTATTTCTCCTGCATATTCTATTGGTTTGTTGATCCCATAGCTCTAATATGCTGTCTGATGAACCTTCTTTCTTCAGTTGGACAATGTGGATGAGCAGGCAGCTCAGATCCGCAGAGAGCTGGATGGGAGGTTGCAGCTGGCTGAGAAGATTGCTAGGGTAAGAAAACCAACATTTTGAGAAAATCACCTGCTCTACTATCAAATGTCAACCATGGTCAATGAGTAGAGGTTGTACTTCTGGGTGAGCGATGCCCTCTGACTGTCCTGCAGGAAAGGAGATACCCAAAGTTCATCTCTGCTGACATGGAGGCTCTGTACGTGGAGGAGCTGCGGTCTTCAGTCAACCTGCTGATGGCAAATCTGGAGAGTCTTCCAGTTTCCAAGGGAGGACCCGACTTCAAACAGAAGCTCAAACGCTCCTCCATGAACAACTCCTTCCTGGACATGGGAGATGAAGGAGACATCTTGTCCAAGTCCGATGTTGTGCTCTCCTTCACTCTAGAGGTATGTATTTATCATCTGAGAAGCCCAGTTTTAGTGTAGCATTTTAAGCCCAGTTGAAGCCACACTTCCCTCTTTGTTGTCATGGTAATGCTAAGTGATGCTTGTACACTGCAAAAATCAAAATCTTACCCAGTGTATTTTTCTCATTTCTAGTCAAAATATCTCATCACACTTAAAATAAGACATAAT
>JAPQRP010000025.1:19869495-19881872 GCA_037367295.1 Apogon hyalosoma
GTGGCTGGGATAGGCTCCAGCGACCCCCGTGACCCTAGTGAGGATAAAGCGGGTTCAGAAAATGGATGGATGGATGAGTTACATACAGCCTAATATCTCAAATGGGCCAGACCAGTAAAAGTACAGCTTTATAGCCTATAATTAATGACCACTTCAAATTTTTCTCTTTGTTTTAGTACAAAGAGTAAAATTATACTATGAAAAGTTTACATTTACAAACTATCCTTTCACAAAAAAAATGTGAATAATTTGAAAAACTTTAAATTTCTTAAGAAAAGTTTGTGTACTTTCAACACTATTATTCCTCATCTTATCATTTATACATGTGCTTTATAAATCACAGTGGAATATTATTACAGTTTTGGAGTTTAGAACTAAAACCGACTTCCACATCCTTCAGTATAATTTTTTGCCCTTCGCAAATCCATCCCACAGGCCAGATTGGAACCTTTGATGGGCCGTTTTTGGCCCGTGGGCCATATGTTTGACACCCCTGGTCTGTACTGTGGGGTTTTTTTGGACAGTTTGTCTTTAAAATCTACATCTAACCTTGAGAGTCACAGCACTTTGGACTTGACAGGCCTAGTTTCTAATGAATGGCGTTTAGTGTCAGTCAAATATTCAGTTAAATGACTTGATAAAACGTTCCTCAGTTCAAGTTCTATTAACGCTACAGAAGATGTCATCAAAAGATGTGATTGAAATCTAGATTCATACAAGGAAATGGAAACCTTTCTCCAAAATGATTATGACATGCTCAAATGATAAAGTAATTCTTGTGAATCTGTGTGTGTGTGTCGTGATGTGTTTCAGGTGGGGGACTCAGGGGGACTTCACCACCACTCACCCTCTTCCTTCAGTCAAAGTCAAGCTGTTCACAGAGAGCACCGGGGTCCTGGCTCTGGAGGACAAGGAGCTGGGCCGGGTGAGTCCACCTCCAACTGTACACAAATCTATGACGGTAACGGCTTCACGGCTAACCTCTGACCTACCCCCCACTCCTCCAGGTTGTCCTGAACCCGACCACCAATGGGCCGAAGCAAGCCGAGTTCCATCGGATGGTCGTCCCCAAAAACAGCCAGGACACAGAGCTGAAGATCAAACTGGCAGTACGCATGGACAAACCACCCAACATGAAGCACAGTGGGTGAGTCTGCGGGGTCACAGGGCTGCAGCTAGAAGGAATGTCTTGTAAACTGTTATATATTGTAGCATCTAAAGCAAAACCAGCCTGCCAAAGGGTCTAATGCATAAAAGGGGGTCAGAATTATTTTAGTCCCAGGGGCCACATACAGACCAGTTCAATTTCAGTTGGGTCAGACCAGTAAAATACTATCATAATCGATAAATAATGACAACTCCAAATTGTTCTCTTTTGTTTTAGTGTGAAAATAGTCAAATTACATGAAAATGTTTATTATTGACTATAACTAACTATAATTTCACTAAAAATGTGAATAATCTTTACAAATATGAACAACCTGAATTGTCTTATGTGCAATTTAACAATATTATGCCTGTTACTGTCCTAAATGTTTTGTGCCTTTGTAGATCCACTGTAATCTGTACATTTTAATGCATGTGCAAATGATAAGCTGGGAGATAATATTGTTAAAATTGCACTTATTTTTTTCAGTAAATCTCAGGCTGTTCATGGTTATTCATGTTGTTCCCATTTTTTAAAAGGCTAGTTTGTTGACAGTCATTTTCATAATGTCCTTTTACTCTTTTTCACTTCAGAACACTGGCTCCACCCACATACCTGACATACACCCTCAATGCACCACAGACAGACAGCAATTACAGAACATTGAAACAGCATCATCACCCAGCATTACTGCAGGATCACTACAGCATTTCCTACCTCTGCTTCCTCTTCTTCCCTGTTCTTTTATTTCATATTTGCCTTGTCTATCTCTTAATTAATCTCTCCACCTCCATAGATGACAGAATAAATTTCAGAAAGTAAAACCTAATCAAATACAAAGCAGATTTTGGCATGTCAGACTTATTTGACCTATTTAAAGTCTGGCAGCTCCCTCTGCTGCTAAAAGTAAAGAATTGCAAGGTAGTATTTCTGATCTGAGGACATTCTTTATTAAATGTTCCATGGAAACTGGTGATTTATTCAGTGATTTTTGGGCATCATGCTCACTCTTCACACAATATGCAGTGTGTTTTCCAGTGGAGTGCTAGAGAATATGAACGCCGAAGATATGAATGTGTGTGCAACGTTTCAGTCAGCTGATAAATCTTTACCTACGACAAAGGTGCATATCATACACAAATGAACTAAATGCATTTTTCAGAACAACCTCAACCAATGTTAACATGAACTATAGAACACAGGATGAGTATTTTATCATAACAGCTTAAATATTTCCGCTAAAATCAATATGTTTGTACAGCTGTTCTGTGTAATGGTCTGAAAAACTCAGCACATATTGCGACTCGTGAGTTTTCATCATCCATCTCAGCAGCAGCAGCAGCTGTATTTGTGGAAGTGTATATTATACAAGATTTCTACCTCTGCAGATTTTTTCTCTGCATCTGTTGGCGAAAAGTCCCTCAAATAATAATGAAAAATAATAAACCATTGGAATGATCCTGTAAGACTTGCATTTCTCCTTTTCTGACAGTAGGTGGCAGCAGAACCTTATGTGTAATCTCTAAAACCATTTAATAAAGTTTCTCTGGTGAAATTCATCCAACACTATCACCAGTCTTTTTATTATTTTCAGTATGGGGTTGATTATATATAATATGTTATTGGACCATTTTATCATATTGATGCATATAAAAGAAATATTAGTACAATATTCATACTCCAAGAATTCAACAAGCTCAGTTTTTGTCCAGTTAAAGGCTCTAAAATGTACAGATTCTGATAAATGTAAATTGGCTTAATTACTGTATGTACAAAGCAAAAAAAAAAAAAATCTGAATTGGATCGAACAATTCATCATTTAAAAAGCAAGAAATGAGAACATGCACAAGAGGGGATTTGCAAAATATTTGCACTTAAATCACTCCCTATAATCAATCTGTCTATCTCAGATCAGTGTGAACTGTTGCTTAATCAGTGTTCCTGCTGTATTTTATACACATTTTCAATTAATTAATACACAGAATAAACATAAATCCTATTATATAGATGAAAAATGACAAACACCACCATGGAGACCAAGAAATTGCCAAACATTTATGGAAGAGTTTGGAACAACATTGGTTGGGTTCAGTGCAGGAAGTTAAAAGTTTGGAAGTTAAAAGGTTTTTGCTAAAATACATGTTCATATCAACTCTTCTTCTTATGTGTGTAAATATGCATGTTTACAACTAATTTCTCTGATATAACTGCAACCATACAATGTAAAAGTGAAACTGGGGGTGGGAGTAAATAAGTTTTACTTCTTCTCACTCCCTTTTCGGCTACTAGGGGTGTATATTAATAGTGAATTGTTGCATATATTTATATATATTCTTCTTGGTAGTCCTTCTCGGTTCAACTATTTTAGAGTTTTTGAAAAGAGCTAAACCAGCCCAGTTGAACGGAGAAGAACTACCGAGAAGAATGATGACCTGGGCAAATGAGAACCTACAGAAATATTTATGTATATTGTGTGCACATAAGGATGTGTATATAATATGTGGATGTATATCATTTCTGTCTTATTGTGAACAACACTGTACATGGAGTGCACAAGCTCAAAATCAACCAGTCAGCAGCACAGTTGGGTCATGGGAGTTACTATACGTGACGGGCCAAGTTTCAAACCATGACGATAATGACATTGAATATTTGTGTAACTAATGGATGAAATGTATATTTTTGGGGAAAATTCTGTCACAACTTGCTGTGCATTTGGATGGAAACAGGAAACATACATTATACCACTGACTCTTCCCATGAAGTGCTAACTATTACCCACTGTTAAACTCCATAAGCCAAAAAAAAAAGCTATTTATTTAACTTATAAAGTATACACAATAAGATATGCACATGTTTGTTTAGTTATGTTGCAATATCAGATATTTAGGTTTAGTGAATTTCCATGTTGCCTTTGTGTGTCTAAAATAAATCACACTCCACTACTTTAGGATGATTTGTTCCATTTTATTTGCATATTTATCTTTTATTGCATCCTCTAGTCAGCTGCAGCCTGAAAAGTCCTAAAAACTGTCAATTTAATGAAAACAGATCACTTCATGAACTGTCATTTTTCATTTTTGGTTCCACATTCATGATGATGTGTAATACCTTGTGATTGTGATGCTCTTACTTTTAATCAATCAGGTCATAGCTTGTCCAGCTCCTTTCTTCCTCCACCTCCTTTATATCCTTTTCTTTGTCCTCATTCTTCTTCTTAATCCATTTCCTCCTCTTCCTCTTTCCTCCTCTTCCTTTCAGTAGTTCACACAGACCTCCACAGGGGGTCAGTGTTAGTCTTTTTGTCTGTCTCCTCATCTTCAGCTCTTCTTCACATGTTATAAACTTAGAGTCAAATTTGATTTGTTAAAAATACGAGCTGTCATTCACCTGCTTCACAGACACCAGCCTGTGTTTTTATTTTCTCTCCTGTGGTCGTCTCACTCTTTTTTTTTTTTTTTTAATGTAACGTCCTTGAATAACATGGCTAATTCACAGACTGCACTCTGTATTTTGAATAAAAATTATACACATATTTAAAGATATATATTTGCAATATGAACGAAACAAAATCTAAACCAAGAAGAGGCCATCTGATGCAAGAATGCGCGATGATAAAGTGAAGGAGAAAAGCGCAAACCGAGAGTGTTTTGGTCAAATGATCAGGGCATTGAAGGGGATAAAGTGCAGCAGCGTCTTACATTTTATTTTCATGGGTTCAGGCTGTAAAAGAAGAAAGAAAAGAGCTTAAATATATTAAATAGTTGAAACCATCAAGAGACAAGTAGAAAAATTTAAGCTTTAGTGACAATAAAGGAACTGCTGTGAAGGAAAATGCGGACAAATAGGAAACACGCTGGATCAGAGGTGACCGTCAAATAGCTGCTGGACTGTTTTTTTTTTTTTGTTTTTTTATTATTTGTTTGGTTTTTTGGTCTTCCTCTTCTACTTTTTTAGCAGCAGTGAATTGATTTAGTCGATTCAGAGCTGGAGTACTGCACTGACTTAGCTGTTCTGTCTGATTATTCATTTCATTTTGTCATTTTCTGTTCAGGTGTTTGAGCACAGATGGAGTCAGCTGCTCTGTTTTTCCTGTTTGATTGTACTGAAGGTGAACACTTGATCTTACTGTGATCACAGTGAGAAGAAAAGAAAAGGCTGTCGGTTCCTTTGTAATTAGAAAAGCTGCACACGTAACACTGCAGCTCTACACAAAACCCACACCGCTCAAGACCCATGTTTTGGGGGAAAAAAAAATATTATTATTATTATTATTATTATACATTTTGGTTTTTTTAGTCCTTTCCTTTTACAGTCATAAATATTTTTCTAGAAAATCACTGATTGATTTTATGAAAATAACCTGCACAAGATATTTGATCATATAGTCACTCCCAAGATATATGAATATTGTATGAAATCAGGAGTAAAAGAATAGAATAAGCAAACATTTTTCTGATCTGTGCTACAGACACATTTTTGTTGGTTAACAAAAATCACAAAATGTGGTATTACTGTCCTTCAATTATAGTTATTTTAATCTATGTCAGAAATCCATTTGGAGAAAAATTAATTCTACATTCTCTGAAAAATGGTGGTCATTAAATAAAATATTTCCATGTTTTTTTGTTGTTTTTTTTTTTGTCAAGTTGTCAAATATAAATTAGATTTCCAACAGTATTTCCATTTGTCATTGTCATTACAGTGATGCACTTTTCTCCACATGCTCCTGTAAATTATGGTTATCTTTTTAGAAATCATGTGAATATTTTACATCCTGAAATTTAAGAGTTAAAATATTATTTAATGGGAACTTTTTGTTTTTACTTGCAGAAGATACAATACCTTTTTGGTACCTGGAAACTGTTAACCTACTAAAAATCTGTGTCATATTAAATAGTAATGTACTTTTACAAATAATGAATCCGAACGTCAGTATTTATGTAATAGTCCTCGTTCTTAACAGTCATTCTTTTAATTTCTGTAGTTTCTTTGTTTTAAATACAGGCTACAGAGTCAGTGGAGATTATTTAAACTGAAACTTAAGTCTGTTAAATAATTAATTTATGAGCCAAATCTTTTTATTTTTGTAAAAGCTGGGATGTACAAAATAGATATTGAACTTCTATTCAGCTGAGTCTTATGCAAAAAGGATAAAAACTATAATAGAAGGGCAGAATGATTACAGAAGTATATAAATGTAATACAATTAATCATCAAGTGCTTTCTTTAAATAGTAAAGCTGAAAGCTCTTAATTTCTAGAGTTGCCTTTGTGCAAGTAAATCAAAGACTTAGTCCACTATTTTCATTTGGATTTGTCTCTTTTATAATAAGTGACATTTAATATGAGCAGCAGTGTGTATTTCCTGGTATTCTTGACATACAGATATACATTTTTTAACAATTTTCAAAACAAAGGGAAGTGTTTTTCCTTGTGTTAATAGTCCAGTGTGTCTTCAGTTAATGGCTAAATGACTAGTTAAAGCAGGACTGTAAAATGCCGGCAGTGAACTCGGCGTTGTTTGCCATCCATCTCGTCTGTGAATGGATGTATAGGCCTGCAGCAGGAGGAGAAGGAGGACAGACGGCCAAATAATTTTCACAAGTGGCCGGCGAGCACTGCCACATGTTAACCCGGAGTCGTGCAGACTGGCCCAGATTCTCCGTCCAGACGCGCCGGAGCCTTGACTGGAGGCCTTTTCTTTAAGGGCGGGCAGCAGGGCTGAAGAAAGAGGTCTCACCATCGATTGATTTTCCTCACTTGCACTTGCCTGTATCCCACGCTTCAGGAGGCCCAGGAGCAGCCATTGATTGAGAGGCCACGCTGGTCATTCTTCCATTTTGCTTCACACTTCCTCAATGAGCTGCTGTCGGCTCAGGATTACTTTGTGCTTTTAGTTTCGAACATAAGAGGAGAGAACAATTAGAGTGTTGATAGTGTTCACGGCTGCAGGAGCAACAGCACAGTGATTAAAACCTCAAGGAAATGTATTCTATATCGAATGAATGTGGACAGTTGAGCTGTTTAAAGGCTGATGTTTTTGGTTTTTGTTTTTTTTTGTTTTTTTTTTTACTTTAGATGAATTAAACATCACTAAGTGTCAGAAATCTCCAATGCTGAATGACAACGCTGACATATTGGTTTTATTAAGAATAAAAATGTACTATTTAAGCTCAAATATAAAATCTACAGATTGCTATTTGCAAACAAGATACAGTTACATCATTCATCTGTGTGTGTGATTATATACTTTGTCCTTTAAGTAGTGTCATTTTTAATTCAGTAACAGACTTTCAGTGTTAATTTAAGCATTTTCATGATTCATATCAAAATATTTAGATAAAAAATAAAAAAGAATGGTTTAAATGTCCTTTTCCAGAGCCCAGAGAAGCATGTTTTAATGGGTTTCTTGGTCTGGTAATGTCCAAAACCCAGTTGAATTCTCCAGATTTTGCTTTATAAATGACAGTTGTGTTAGAGTTTATATAATTTATTTAATAGTTTTCGGTTAGTCATCAGTGTGGTTTTTAATGTACATTAATCAGTTTTTAGTCAGAAAGAATGAACTAAAAGGAAAAATATTTTAAATAAATAAAGTAAAGAAAGAAAGTAAAAACTGGGGAATCACTCAAGTCAGTCTACATGTCATGAATGTGAAGTACAGTCTTAGAGTAGTTGGAAAATGTCAGTACAGTGCTGTTAATGGAATACACAAATGCATAAGTGTTCATTTTCCATCTGAGTTTATTATGTTGACTTGGTAAAACCTTCCTGCAAGAGTTTGTGTGTGTTAGCCTGAAGAAAACAGATACCTCAACCACATTCAAGCCAAAGTATGAGTCTGCGCAATATTACAGCTTCATAAACGTCTTCCTTTAACCTATTCATATGTATTTTTCAGGTATGTGTACGCTTTAGGACAGAGGGTTTGGAAACGCTGGAAAAGGAGATATTTTGTCCTCATTCAGGTAAAAACCGATGTTCCATACATTGCTGATCAGTGGTGGATTTGAATGTCTGAGACTCTTTAAAGAAGGCGAAATCAGACAGAAAAAGGTTAAACATTTCTATTCGTAAACTTTTTTCCTGGCAGATAAAAAAAAGCATTAGATTAAAAAGTTAGCCTTCATGTAAACATGTCTACACTTTGAAGCTTTTAGGCAGTGGAGAGAGGAAGAGAATTTTAATTTATTAAAGGAAATCGTCTCACATTAGCCACTCTACTTGAAAGGTTTTTTTTACATCTTACCATAAGCCGTGATGAAGCAAAGTGTAAGTTTTGACTTTTTTTTTGAAATTCTGCACTGTTGTTTCTTCTGTAAGTACTTCGCAACCGTTCAGGATGTTTGCAGGGCAGAGGGCAGGCATTCCAATTAAAATTTGTTTACTTCCACGCATTCGACTGAAAGTCTTTCAGAGGCTTCAAAAGATCAAATCCTTATGATGACTGATCGACAGATAAAGGATGGTGCTGCCATAAAGATGAACAGGGTTAAAGCAGATTCTTTATCTCTTAAATTGAAACATCGAAAATATTTTTTGTGCAGAACCCTGATGCTCCAGATATTGTAGTTTTCTAAAACTCTTCAAGTATCTTTGATTTTCAGTTTGTAGCTTCTGTACTAAATAATTATGCAGTTCCAGGATTTCATGTTTATAAATGAAGAGATAGTTTGCAGTGTGGTACCTCAAGGTAGTCTGTATCGATAATTATCATGATAAATGTCAAATCATAACAGCCTTTTAGTTTAAAGAAATAAACCAGCCAATGTTTAATCATTCATTAAACATAATGAAAATGACATAAAAGACATAAGATATAACAAGACAAAAACAACTCTTATTTCTGATTATGTGACTTAAATAAAGAATATGAGAGTTCTTATTCAATGAGATAAAAAACACAAGATGCTTTTAACTCTCATAGATTCATGAAATGTTCTTCAAAGTAGATTATTGCTCCACGTTAAAATAAACATAATGTAAACGATATAATAATCTAGATGATGAGACTGTTAACGAAAGAGACTCTAAAGATAAATGATCATCATATAGTAATAAAGCAAACTTATATTGCCGTAATGATAATTGTTGTGTCCTGGACACACATGAAGCTGATGCAGTGTGCTGTGTTTTCATCCTGCAGGTGAGTCAGTACACGTTCGCCATGTGCAGCTACAGAGAGAAGAAGGCCGAGCCCCAGGAGCTGATGCAGCTGGAGGGTTACACGGTCGACTACTGCGACCCTCAGCCAGGTGTGTTTCTGCCTTTTACGCATGCTTCCCTGCACTCACAAATGCACTTTCCTTTTTGCTCCTTCTCTGGTTTGTTGTTTCCCGACTGTGCAGAATGACACCTGAACTCTCCTTAAAATGGACTTGTCATGTTTTTACCAACCAATTAGGATCCAGACCGACTGGGTTTAGTGTGAAGCCTCCAGTGCTCTTAGGCTTGAAATAGACATCTGGTGTATTCAGGATTTAGGAAACTTTATTTATCATAATCCCCCGTCATAAACAAACACACATATACTGTATGTACATGAAATTTAGAAATTGCTAGCCTCATAGCATAATTGCCTGAGTCATACACTGTATGGACAAAAGTATTGGGACATGGCTTTACACATCAAGAAGGGTTATGAGATGGCATTGTAACTATTTACAAGGAACACATTAGAAACTAGAAAAGCACTCAGAGAAGGCAGATCAGCCCCCCCAGTGCCATGATTAATTTATTAATTTACTCCTAAAATGAATTCTTGGACTTTGAAAACCTATACATAGCATTGGGTTCACATTAATATTATCTATATTGTGCAGTTCTGTATGCATATGCTGAAACTTGCCCCCTATCTCGCCATGATAAAGAATCCTTCAAAAAATTCCTGGATCCAGACAGTGATCTGGACCACCACCAAAATTTAATCATTTGTTCCTTGCACCAGTATCAACATTTCTTGAAAATTTCATCAAAATCCTTCCACAACTTTTTCAGTTATCTTGCTAACAGACAAACAAACAAACAAACAAACCCCGAAGAAAACATAACCTCCTTAGCGGAAGTAATGACACACACTTACACAAAGCATGTTACTTTTTCATTGTCGCATTTGCATTTTGTTGTGAGATTGATGTAAGGTGTATACTGTGAAATGTAGCTCTGTCATGAGGTTTTCTTTCCCCTGGATTATTGTTGAAAAACAATATTAATTGTGCTTCAGGTCTTCGAATGCTTTTGGAAAAAGCAGCAGAAGCTGAATTCAGTATCCATCTTCCTTCTGCTGCTCTCTCCTCTTGGTCCAAATCAAAAGATAAAGTACAAATACAGTTGAACCTGAAGGTGTTGTAGTCATGATGTTTATGGAACAGTGAAGGCATGTTTCCTCAGTGTTGAATGATTGTTGCTGTAGAGTTACATCTGACTGAATCTCATCGTCTGATTGGTAATCACAGCTGTCAATCTGAAAATGACTGACCTTAGTAAGAAACCTGTATCATGGGCTAGTACGGAGCCAGTACGGAGAAGGCATAGATGCAGAAATCTCATGTCCTCTCAGACCACTTGAATTAATGCATACTGAAGGGGAATTATGGACATTTTCTCAGTGATGTAAAAAAAAAAAAAAGTAGATAAATATTAAGCAGCAGATCTCTTATGATGAGGCTTTGAGTTTTGTAATGAACACTTCTGAATGGTTCATTTCTGTTTTGGTGTCATATAAATCCTCTAAAAAATATATAATAATAATAATAATAATAATAATAATAATCAAGTCTCTACTGTCATTACACAGTGTCTTAAGTACACAGCCTAATCTCTACTCACATAGCTGAATGAATTATTTGGGCAATCCGCCACAGACAATATCACTTTTTGTGGAAATTACTATGAATTTACATCTGTTGAAAGTAAGATGAGATGAGAGAAGAGTAGATAAACTAAGACTAGATAAAATGCAGTAAGATCAATTAAGATTAGATAATCCTTTATTAGTCTTGCACCAGAGAAATTTACAATGTTACAGCAGCAAAAAGCAATTACAGCAACAAAAGAAAGAACAATATTAACAATAAAAAAACATCAATGTACATATTAAAAATGTTAAGAGATGAAGGTTCCTGCAGTAAAGTAGTAAAAGTAATAGAAGATAAGAGCACTATGTGAAAGGGAATTAAGACAGTAACATAGACACAAGCAAATTTCCATAGAAAAGAAGAAATACACAGAATGGAGGGTAAGTGCAGCATATATATAACAGACTGTGCTGTGAGTAAATCATTTTCCTTTTTCATGGTTGTATTTGTCCTTTTCTTTCCTGTTTCATCTCCTTTTTTTCATTGATTATTTTCATGTTAAATCTGTGTCTCAATGCTATGTGGTTTTAGTAGTCTATTGAATCTTTTCCATGCAGAGCTTATTGGTTAGTATTACGCACAGTTGTCCGAAAGCCAAGTTGCCCCTCAGTGACATTAAAGATTCACTCTTCTTTGCTTCGTTTAAGTGACTAGGGTCAAAATACAAATGCTGAATAACGTTCAAAAACTAATACATGGGAGTAAAACATAAGTGTCAACATTGCTTTCTTGTTTACCTTATTTTACTGCCTTACTGTCCTCAGGTCTGCAGGGTGGTCGGGTGTTCTTTAACGCGGTGAAGGAAGGTGACCTGGTGATGTTCGCCTGTGACGATGAGCAGGACCGGGTGCTGTGGGTCCAGGCCATGTACCGAGCCACTGGACAGTCCTACAAACCAGTCCCACCACTGCAGAACAAAACCACAAACTGCAGAGGAGCAAACCAGAAACCAGCGTCTCCCATCAGTAGGTGACCTCTGCCAGTTTATGTGCAACTGAATTCCAGCATTAGAAGGAATATCATGAAGGCACAATTGCAGAACATAAATGTCATTATGGTGTCAGTCACCAGGAACGCCAGCATGTCTTAATGCATTTATTCACCTACAGTTTATCTCCATATGTTTATGAATATTAACAGAGCAGAAAACAGCAGAGAGTGGAGACACATTTTACGGTTGTGCCCCATGTATTATTACATAAGTAGGTATTTTTTACCCCGCCCCCCAAAGGGGAGGCGAGGGTATTGTTTTTGGTTAGTTTTTTTTTTTGTCTGTTTGCTTGGTTGGTTGGTTGGTTGTTTGTGTGTGTGTGTGTGTGTGTGTGTGTGTGTGTGTGTGTGTGTGTGTTTTTTTGTTTGTCAGAAACTTTA
>JAPQRP010000025.1:19902098-19923170 GCA_037367295.1 Apogon hyalosoma
ATTTTAGGTAATCGGCTCAAAGTTTGGACATATTTTCAGTATGGACTACAACCGCTGCTGCTGACAAACAGTTATGTTGTACTCGGAGAAATGTTCGTCGGAAGTCTGGACCTTATATGTGTAAATGTCGTGATGTAACTAGTTATAAGACATAATTAATTAAACAGGAATTAAAATGGGTTGTAGAAATCCACTGGATTTTTGCCAAAAATGAATATAAAGATAGCTTTGCAGCGCCTGGAGGGTTCAAATTCAAACTTTTTGAACTGTTCGGGTCCAAATACACAAATAAATAAACCAAACACTAATAAAAGTGGATTTAGCAAAATATGACCCCTTTAAAGATTCTATGAAGTGATTCATACAAAGACAGCAGATAGTTTTATACAATAGTGATAATAATCTGAGATCCAGTGGTAAAGACTACATGACTGAGGCTGTTTTCAAAGCTGCACTCTTTAGTCCAGTTACATTAGACTCTGACACCTCCTCTGTTGTTTTGTATAGATGCAAATATATCAATTGCACTGTGGCTCTGACCAAATAACACCCTCAAGACTGGAAGAAGTGTGATCCCAAGTGAATTGTGGATCATTTGATCCAGTTTGTCTGTACTGCTAAAAGGCTTGTGTATCCAGGTGCTTTGCAAAGTGCATAAACAACCCAGTGCAATGAGGTTGTTAAGGCTTTTGGTGATACATTGTACATTTTCTTGGAATTTTTTCAAATCAAACCACAAGGAAAACTTTCCACTTTGATGATCTGATGTGAACTGATCCAAAGATAATTCTCCTCCTGTTAACAGTGTCCCTAACATTGCAAATTCAGGTGATCAGTGTGTCACTGTGTTTTTATTATTGTCACAAAATATCAACTTGTTTTATTATAGAATTTTAAAAAGGCTGTAATTTTGAGGTCAAGTGTGTGGCGATACTTTGGAGATATTTTATAGAAGTGTACTGTGTAAAATGAATGTCTACAGTTTTTAAAGTTTATGTTCTCTAGTTTAACTTTTAAAATGATCAGTGATCTATGCATTTTCCTGTTGTCAGTCTTTTTATTCAAGAGTTAGTCACAAAAACATCCATTATTACAATTTGTCCAATTTTGAAAAATAAACACAGAGTGAACAAACCAAAAGTACAACAGAGGAAAGCAAACATAACAAACACACATTTTAACAACCCTCATCCACCCCTCCATACCAGGACTTAAGACATATCACGCCAAGGGAGGCCACATAAATTGTAATTATATTCAGATTGAGTTATCAATATATTGTTGAAGGGGATGCCAAATCTGGTTAAACTGGTGTAGTTTATAGTAGTAGTTTATTTAATAATGAGAACCAGATTCTCTCCAGATGAGAGTTAAACCATTTTTCCCAGCCATAACTTAAACTGAAGGAACTTCTGATTTTTTCCAGAACAACAAAACAAGCTTTGTTGCTGCGATAAGTGCATGATCTATGCATTTTCCTTGATAACAAAGCAAGTAGACTGAAATTACCACAAACTGCAATGTTTCCATACTAACTGCAATATGACTTGTTACCAAAACCTTGAAGCCCCTCAACAAACCAAACCATCAGTAATACAACTTAGAAGATGAAATAAACCCTACACATTACAACCTGAACTCTCGATGGACACGGAAACATGAACTCCTCGTGTCCTGAGACGTTCAGTGGCATCTGTGCCTCTTTCATTTCCCTACCTGTCTCACCATGACTCCTTCCAGCACTGCAATTACACTGGTCCATTCACACCGCCCCTCCAGCTCCTCTCCGCTCAGCCTTTTGTCAGAGCTTGTGGGCTTTGTGTTCCAACCTGAGCCCCCTTTTCACCAAATGCTCTGAGAAAAGGCCATAGCCTCGGCGTGGGGGACATCTGTTGAGAAGTGGTTTGGATTCATGTCATAGTCGGGGTCATATTTTATTCACAAAGAGCTCAATCCAACAACAACAACAGCAATTAGGCTGAAGTTTGGTTTGTAGCTGAGGCGAGTCCTACTAACTGGATCAATGTGGCTTACAGTCTTCATTGAAGAGTTAAACTCTACAACAGAGCTGCTGCTGGGCCTTCGAGTTCTGATGAAATTATTTATTGTATAACTTCTTCCATGTAGGTGGACACAGAAATATTTTGTGATGTATTTTACGCTTATTCATTTATGTGAAATGAAACCAAATCTCAAGGAAAATTTCTTGGCTTCAACATTTGTAATCAAAATTAAGGGGAAGTGAACTGATCTTGAAGTTAAAATGTAATAAGATATGCTAAGTTTAGGAACATGACGACTTAAGCTGCAAGCCAAATATAGTCAAATGTAGATAAACTACGGAAATTACAGTAAAGGAAATTAAAAGTAAAATCTAAAAGAACAAAAACTGCATTACAAGTGTGTTTAAAAGTCAGAGATGATGATGCTGAAACAACTAATGGCAATAAAATTATAATGCATATAAAAACAACATCAAACAGAAAAGGCAAATAAAAATGGTGCCATAATATCCTCCACTTAGCAGGGAGGATATTTTGCCAAAGTGACTTTAAGGAGGTACTCAAAAGCTGTCAATCAAAAACCCAACAGTGTTTCTTTTTGTTGAGGTGGGATTCAAATAAGAAAAAAAACTTCAGTGGAAATAGCAAAGTCTTGGTATGGATGGATGGAGACCGTGTAGATTAAAACAAGACAACCAATCCAAAACAACAAATTAATTAAACCTTCCAAGATATTCAGTAGAATTCGTCTTTGTCATCCTACTCTTGAAGATGTTGCTGTCAAATCTGTTAGCAGACCCGTGTTGTCTTGTAGTACAGCATTTCAGGGTTCCCCCAGGGTCTTAAAAGTCTTGAATTTATAAATCTGCATTTAATACCTTAAACATGTCTTTAAACATTATTAAATTTGATATAGTAGGTCTTAAATGATGTTGTCATAAACTTGTTCACTGTATTGTGTTTAAATGTGTCTGTTAAATGCTATCCAAGAAAGTAACGTTAGTTGACTCAGTTCCACCCGTTCCAACCTAACTATTTATATTGAAATTAGGAACCGATTATTGCTGACTTTGCAGCCCCCGGTGAGAAATGATCACAAAACATTCAGCCCAACACACGTGTTGCCGTTAGTGTTTGTACGGTCCTGAAATGGGCATTAAATTCTGTTCTAAATAGTCTTAAACAGTCTTAAATTCAACTTATAGAAACCTGTAGGAACCCTGTATATGATTGAGATTTCTACTAAATGTAACTACATTTTGATGAAAAACTTCAATGCAATTACATATTTTGGAATTGCATAACACTATTACGTGCTTCTCTTCACCGCTGATGAGTCGCAAATAGTACATTTTGTTTGTTTAAACTTAGAGTAATCTAACCTTCACACTAAGGTTTAACATGAAAGTAAATCTAGGCATCTGTTCATGAAACAATTGATCAACATGAACAACTATGGATGAAATAATCATGAGCTGCAATTTTAATTCTGAAGCTCAAGCAGTTAAGGACTCTCATCAGCAGCAGCATTCCGTCATCATAGGGCCGTGTCCTCATCGCTGTCCTCCTGCCTTAACAGGAAGCAGCTGAAGCAAAAGGAAACGCATCAGCGGTTCTGGTGTATGAGCAGTGAAGTGGACCACATCTGAAAACCATGTTACCTCTCCACCTCTAATCCAAATGACTGTGACACACTTTGAAACGTCTTAAAGACACTTTTGCCTTGTGTCCACCTTTACTTTTAGAGGACGCAGGTGTCCTCTTCTCCTCCAGTTAGACCTGTCTGAGTGTCCTGTCCTTTAATTTAACATCCAGCTGTCCCCCACTATTGTAATATAATTACTGAGTTGTATGCATCCACACGGCTGCATTTAAACATGAAGCTCCACAATGAATCAGTGACTGCACTAATTAGCGCAAGAGGAATTAGCAGAAGAGAACGTAATAACCTGCTCACCTCGAAGAAAAGAAACAAACAGCAAATATAAATAATTGTTATGTTTGTCATCTGTGTTTGATTAAGGCTGTGATTGTTTTCACCTTCGGAGAAAGGAACACTTCACTTCATCCTCATTAAGTTCTTTAAACTGAATGAAATTTTTGAAACCGATACCAATGTTTCAGATGCCGTGAGAGTTAAAGAAAATGTAAGCAGATGCACATCTCACAAAACCAAATGAGCTGGAGAGGAATCTGCCAGGTGAGGAGTTCACTGTGATGTCAAACCTTTCAGCCGTGGGATTCTCCTCTCTTCACCAGACACCAAAAATGGAAACTACAACAAAAGTGAAAAGCGAATCCAGAACAGAAGAAGATGAAAAAGCCCCCATTGTCTTTGATGAATACATTGACTATTTGAAGAACACCTGCAGGAGGAAAGCATCTCCAGCACAATCGCAAAATGTCCTGCAGACAGCAACAAAATCCGTCATACAGCCATCGCAGTGAAGGTGATAGCCTCTAACTGTGACTCATATGAAGGTTATGATCATAATGTTCCATTAGTTCAGATTTAATGTGAGTCTAGGCCCATTCCTCCCGTAATTTATCAGATTAGTGTAAAATACTTGCAAAAACATCAAAGGTGGAAGCATTTATTCAGATCAGAAAAATCTATGTTTCTCCCTGTACTCTTACGAACACTACATTTGCAGTTTAATTTGTCAAAAGCACATAATGTCATGTCCAGTAAGTCCACTCAGACGTTTGAAGCCATGAGTTTTTTGTTTATTGTTGTTTTTTAATTATTATTTTTAGATTAAATAGGATTCTGTTGGCCAGAAAAGTCTACTTCACTTCTTGCCTTTCATGTCTGGAGTCAGGTGATGAGCTGTGAGTTGAGGCGTTCAGAGCTTCGTGGTCCTACGCTGCTTTCACTTTCCTTGGGTCATGCCGTTCCGCGATGGGAGGCGGTGGACATTGGCGCTCTGACATGGAGACGTTGAGCGGCGGCTGACAGAGCTAACGAGGCAGCCGGCTCGTTAGCCGCTAATTGAGCGGTCAGCGCCAAGACTGGAGTTAGCCATCTGTTTGTCACAGAGGAACATCTTGTCACTTCACGCCCGTCGACAGGCCCCTCTCTCTTTCTCTATGGTGTGATATTAATAGCTCAAGCTCACAGACGGAGGGAGAGAGGGAGGACTGAGACAAACAGAAGACTGGAGGAGGAGGAGACACTAAAAGGCCTGCAGAGGAAGAATCTGCCAGGTCCAGTTAACCCCGACAAGAAGCGACATGTCAGCAAGTCTAAATAAAATTCTGCAAATTATTTTGTGTAATTTAAAGTCCGTAAAGTGCTACTAAACAAACAGGCTTTATCAGCCGTAAACTAAAATATATGACTTAATTTGATGAAATACATTGATTCTTGTGGTCATGAAATTAAAAAACTTATTGAAAATTTCTGTGTGAAAATGACTCAAATGCCACCAAACATCTCAAGTCTTTAGAGCATATTTTCATTTGTAAACAGATCATCTCCCCCCTTTTCACTAATTCTTGGTAAATATTCGTATGTATTTTAGCGCATTCTTAGTTATACAGCAAGTGTTACACAGCAAGTCAGATATCTTCTAAGGGAAAGAGGATCTGCAGTCACTGATAGTCTTGTAGTATTCCATTTGAAGCCAAGGTTAAAGTGTCAAAGATAGCAGTAATCTGAGCATCCACTGGGGTCCCACTCCCTCCATTTGTACCCAATGTGACCGAACTATGGAAAAAAATGTGAACAGCCAATGGGAAGAGGTGAATAACTTTTTTTATCCTCTTTGAGCTTGCCATTATTTGCACTGGAGAAGGTTGAATGAATCCCTTCTCTGACATTTTACTCAAATCCCTAAAATGACTCATGACTCAATTCTAAATGATGTTACCCACAACCTCTTGCAATTTTTCCAAACTGTTAACAATGCATATTCCTACAGAGGCTGCTGAATGTCCCATAAAATACAGTAAAGAGTTGATTGGCAGGGAGGAAAGTGACTGATTGACCAAATCTATAGCTACTTTTACCCAGAAAAAAGGTGAGATGGTGATCCCACCTTTTGACCGATTTCCACAGTCAAGCCAAAGGAGGAACAGAGGTGAGACTGGCTGGACTTTTACACAGCAGACCTGCGTTCCGGAATCAAAGGGGCGGTGACGCAGCGTATAGTGTGACGTATAACTTGCGTGTCGGACATACGCCAAGATTCTTAGCTAACCTCTCCAGAGTCAGCCTGTCTTTCACTGTTCCACAAATGTTAGCATGGGTAGAGTCCTCTGCCTGAAGTGGTAACAGCTTGTGGATGTCGGCGTCTCCCTAGCTCGATATCTTTTTGGTCATGTTGATATGTTTGTTTACTGTACGTGGCCTGCACCCATTTTTAAATCCCCCCGGTGTGGGGGTCGTACACGCAGTTCGTCATCAAAATGTCACACCTTGGTTGTGGAACAGGAGGTGTTCCTTTTACATAGCGTTCCAATATCATGATTCCACCTTTATCACGGCTCTGTTACTACTTCCAGAGGTGTTACAGAGCCACAATAAAGGTGGTACCAAATGATCCACCATTTCATTTACACAGATGTCGTTCTGGAGTAAAGGTGAAATATTCCTGGAACAGAAGTGCTGTGTAAAGGGGGCTTATGTATGAACCCAATAGTCTTAGAGACTGTCAAGTGACTCGCTTGACCTCGTACACAAAATTTACTCACAGACAAGTCCTTTGATTCAGATTTGTCCTTTCTGGTGTGAATGGGCAGTTGTGGCTCAATTGAACCAAGTGGTTCAAGTGACTTGCACACCTTAGATCAATGAGTAATTCAGAATGATCTGAGTTACCCATCACTAATTTCAGTCCAACCTGGCGTGTTTGGGGCTATCAAAATGAATGTGTGAAATACCACAAACAACAAACAAATATGGATTAAAAGCGCCACAAGGATAGGCGATATGTTTTAATGAGTGTTTACTTGTTCATTCTAAAAATGTTCACACAAGGGTGAAAAATGCGTTCTCTGTGTCTTGTTTCATCATTTCAGTGTCTCCTTCTTCTGACAATAACCACAGCCATGTGTGCGCAATTACACATATAAACCATTTGCACCTCCCTTTGAGACACGCAAACCTTTAGTAGATCCAGCCTTAAATGTGTAAATGGTTACACATTTCAGTTTTAGATCAAAACATTTTTCATGCCATTGACCCACCATTCATGTCTATTCTGAAGTTAGAATCCCATGGGAATGTTAAATGAACATGTTTACCACAGAAATATATTTACAGCCTGATCCAAAATAGGTTTTGGGTCTCTATAGTTTTTTCATCCTCTGAGAAAACTGTACTTGTTGTGATTTATTTATTTATGTATTTTTATAAAACACACCAGTTTAGATCATATTCAACCAAAAAGTGATGCTTGATTAAGAGACTGGTCACTGTGATTGACAGGTGAGTTTGTCACTGTCTGCTGTTATGTGTAGGCTTTGATTGACAGCATTAGTTCACATGTCGAGTCAAACATTCAGAGCTCTCATTTATTGAATAAATCGTATAATTCTCCCTCATAGGTATCTCTGCTAAAGTTGGTGTTTAAGCAGTGACACTAACAATACCATTATTGAGTCATGGAGTTTGCCTGTACTTAATCTCAATGAACAGCATGATTTACTGCTCGCTGGTGTTGGTATTAATTTATTTTGAATTATATGATCTCTCAGCTAGTCTGCTAATTAGCTCAGGTAGCAGTAATTTATACTTTTTGCGACTCTGACATTACTGTTGTAAAATACTGTAGGTGTTAACATTTAATACGTAGATGAAACTTCTTGATGGCATTTATTATTACAGGGTTAGTGGATGTGGTTCCAGTCTCATCCTTTGCTCTTTAACTTCATCCACCTGGTTCCAAAAAAAAACAACATGGCAACAGCCTTCTCATACATATACAGACTTCAGAGTTTTATTTCACACATGAGTAGGTGACATCATGGAGGGTTCATCCACTATTAATATACAGTGTAATAATTAACATTTGTATATGTTTTAATGCAGAATCCATCGGCTCCTTTTTTTGTCATTTTAGATCTAAACTACTGTTTTAAAACACCAAAAGACACAGTACCATGATAAATCTCACAACCTTTAATTCAATCCAGACTTGCATTCATTTTTCTCCAAGATCTTGTATTGATGATGGTAGAGACTTAAAGTCGTCTCCATCACAGAGATGTGGATCAGGGAGGATGTCATGCTCCCTGAACCACTCTTTCATAAGGCAGATGAACCTGATGAATCCAGGCTTTGTAAACCTAAGTGGCACAACTTCATCTACTTTCAAGGTGCATTGAGGTGAGGAACTTGCAAAAGGTCAAGAACTCCAGCAGCACTTGTCGTATAGAACAACTTTACTTCACTCTTAATTTAGACTGGCACTTTTCGGCTTGTGGCCTTCATCAGGGTGATCAGGAAATACTTAAACGGACACTTTTAAGATCTGAAACATGAACAAAGTGAAAACAGTCTGCAAGGAATCCAGACATTGTCTAATTTTTCTGCTCTTTGTCATAAGAAATGAGAAGCCACTCACTGCATCAGTTAGGGTTAGACAAGTTGTTGTAGATGAAACTTAATAATCACTGCTGTAGTTATGTGGGGAATTATAATATATATATATATTTAATTTTATTATATTATCCCACCCCCCAAAGGAGAGGCAAGGGGTATTTTTTGGTTTGGTTTCTTTGTTTAACACTAGCAGCAAAACTATTAGTTGATTTCATACCAAATTAGGTTTATAGATTGTCAGTGACCCAGAATAGATCTGATTACATTTTGGGAAAAGTAGGTCAAAGTTCACATTTTTTAGGAATTTTTAAAATATTTTTTCTTCTCCCATTTACTTATAATGGCCAAAATTTAAAATGTGTGTAAAAACATCAATTTTGTTTCAATTTACGTCAAACTTGGCACATATATAGAGGCAAGTGATATGTTGACATCACCACACACATAGACATGATAACATCAGCTGCATCCATGCCAAAATAGGCTACAACATGTGCGAGGGGTGGGGTTTGTTGTGGCTGGGACCACTTGTTTTATTATTTTTTTTGCCAGTCAGTGTACATCCCTGTTAGTATGGATGTTTGGAAATAGTTTAGGCATGTTAAACCTACCTCGTTATGTACTTAAGATTCAATATTGAAGTGAAAACATTATCTGGCTGAAAACCGCCCCTTGTTGATAGCCTTTTGAGAATGCCCTCTTATGTAAGACTATAATTGTTGTGACTCTTTTATTGGTTGCCCCATACATTAGACACCTCTGAGTCGTTTCATTTGTTGAGTGTTGTGAGCCTTTCAGTTGATATAAGGTTACCAATCAAGTGATCACTTATACTGCTGTATAAAGTGAGTGATCACAGCAAACATTAAAAGTTGTTCTTCATAATTACAGACTTGTGATGTTTTATTCTGTCAAATCTGACATTTCATTTCATCTACTTTTATTAATCTCATCAACATACTATTATTATTTTCATTCAGAACAGTCTGCTTTGATAAAGAATCTTGCCGTAACTGAAAACTCTTCTTGTAAGCTGTCCAAATAGATCATATAACGTACTGTATGTAAAAACAAAAACTGATTAAACTTGTGATTAATAAATATTCCCTCTATCTACCGAGTTTCAGACTTTCAATCAGCAGACTGCGATGTAAAACTGTTATAAAGGTAAAATCACACTCTCTCTTCTCTCTTGGGTTGCCTTTGTGTGTGTGAATGGCGTCCGCTTGGTGGAGGTGCTAATTTGTTAATGTTCCTTCCACGAGGAATCTTAATTAGCGCAGTAAGTTTCATGCCTAATTTAGTAATTATACATGGAATGAATGAACTAATGAACACCTCTGGATGCTGCAGTTGCCCCACACCTGTAGTTGTTTTTTTTTTGTTTTTTTCATACTCCAACAGGGAATTAATAGTTAACATGTTAAACTTTACACCATTATATTTAACTTTTGTGAAGTATTTTATTGGGTTTGTGGAGCCTAAAGGTGACGGTTGGTGAATTAATGCAGTGTTTTTCCATCCATCAGTGGAGTTCAGCACCTTCATCAGGTTGTTGGCTTTTCCTCCCACATACCTTACTGTTTCTCAGGCCAATAGACAGAGATGTTGCTGACACTTTTATCTAGTCTTATTTGTACTATTGTAAACGTATGCTGATGTTGTTCTTTTTTTAAATTTATGGTGGGTGCATAAAACATAAGTTCTGTGTAAATATGAAAACTGAACAAAGATCATTATATACACCATAGAATGCGTCACCTTTATTCTACATAATAGCCATCACACAAGCACAGGAAAGGAACAGGATTGCAAGCATTTTCATACATCACTAAGACAAATTAAAAACAAACAGTGCAAAAAGGGAACACATACAGTAGTCCAGATTCATCATGTACACACAGGATTTAACATTGGTTATGCAGTTTGGTAAACAAGCAACAAAGCAGTGCAGACAGTCCGAAATGAATGATTCAGTTACACTCAAATACACTTTTCACTTGATTAAAGTGTTTCCACTCCATTTTATGTCATTGATAAATTCTTGTGCAACAGCTCGTTTTCATTAAAGATTGTTTTAATAACTGCAAGTGTCTGGAATATCTTTCTTCAGTATTTGGATTCATCTTAAGTCAGTTATTTGCAGCTTTGTTCAATTCAGTGAGGTCAAATGACACCATGATGAGATGCAGAGCATGAAGCAAACATATATTTAATGAGTTTAATGCAATTTAAATAATCATACATGAATGTGGCTGATCTTAAGTCCTTACAGTTCACATACCTTAGCAGCATTTACAGCATTATTCGCTCAGACTGAGACTAATTCATTTCCTGTAGAAACTGACTCCTTATGCTCTTTCTGGCTATGTTTGGTCTTCAGGGTTGGTTCAGTCCTGGTCAGGTGTTTGTCTTGGATGAGTACTGCTCTCGGTATGGTGTTCGAGGCTGCCACCGCCACCTGAGTTACCTGAAGGATCTGATGGACTACTCAGAGAGCAATGCCCTCGTCGACCCCACACTGCTGCACTACAGCTATGCTTTCTGCGCCTCCCACGTCCATGGAAACAGGTACTCTAATTAACACAAGAATGCTCAATGTAGCAGTTGTCTGGGCACAGAGGTAAATTCTGCCTGATAGCACAACCTGATTCACATGCAAACAAACACATTTCTAATTTTTTTGGTCGTGGAAACATGGTGTCTTACCCTTTAGAATCCTGGGGTTGATTCCTTTATTGTAAAGTAAAAACACACTAATTCACATATCTATGTGAGCACCATTAAAGTTGTCAAGGCATTAAATCAGATCTGCACAGGTTAAAATGTAATAAAATGTAGTTTTTTGTGGCCTCTTTACAGACAACAATTTCTGCCCGAGGTTACCCTAGAAACGGAAATTACTGAGCATCAAATTAAACAGTTAATGTAAAGCAGAAAACATTTGTGTCATTTGCAAGAGGTATGTTTAGTGATTTATATACAACTCTGGAACAAATTAGAGACCATTGTTTCTATTTGCCTGCATGTATTTACCTGAAATCAACATTTTGCTTCTTCTAGAAACTACTACAAAACCAACAGTTCTAACAAATTCTGGTTCTTAAAATTTTTGTTATGTATCACATGTATTTGCACAAAATAAAATGAACAAAAACAAAAATGTAGTTTCAGACCTCAAATAATGGAAAGGGAAACCGCTCATTTTGAAATAACACTATATACTTGTATACTTTTTGGAGTTTTGAAGACTTTAGGAGTTAGAAATTGGTGGAATAACTCACAGCTTTCTTGTGTCTTGGCGTTCTTTCTAACCATCTTTTACATTGCTGCCGGATGCTTTATGCCTCTCCTGGTGCAAAAAAATGCAAGCAGTTCAGCTTCCAGACATTGCAGAGGTTATCAGTGGGGTCAGGTATGGAAATTTGGAGTGGTGTCTAATATTTTCCACAGATGCATTTCTAATATACAGCACTACTACATGCTTTGAAAGGCTCCTTGTGGCATTTGTGTGCCCTTGAAACTTATGGAATTCTAAGAGTGTCAGAAGAAATACTCAAAACAAACTTTCTTAAATTTCTAAGGTCAATCAGCGTTGCAGAAACTAAATAGTTCTACAGTCTTGTGATGGACAGTCGACTGTTCAGATGCTGTTTGAGCAGCACCAGCAGCCACTTGTTGCCATCAGCGTTGCTCCAGCAGTTCAGTCCTCCTCTCGTCTTTCTCTTCTCTCCCAGCAGCCCCTGTTTGACTCCCTGGCTGGTAATTACTGATATCTGTGCTTTCTCTCTTTGTCAACTCATTTAGTCAATTAGAAAGCATAATGATTAGCTTCTCCAGCTAATCGCCACATATAAATTGAGGGGGAAATGACTGGAATTGGCTTTTTGTCAGTTGGAGCTGTAATTTGAATAATTGATGCCCATTCAGGGCTCCTGGAGCTGCTTGAGTGGGTGTGGATGGGAAAAAGCGGTTTTGGCTGGCTGGCAGGCTCGGAGGTGGAAAAAAAACAAACTTAATTACAGAACTCGACTTTTCCCTGGAGGACCGTTCGCTCAGATGAAACTACGACTGGAGGCAGAGGACAAAGAGAGCCGCCACAGAATGATCAACAGGGGAGTGCTTGACTAATACTTCAAGGCACAATATTCAGTGAATTAGACTGTGCTTTTTTCAACCAAACTGCCCATGTGGAAACCTTCATTAGAGAGGTAAATATTTCTGACATGTTTAAACCAGTAACGTATATCAGTTCATCAAGGCTTATTTTTTTGAGACTTTGGGCCCTTAGCGATTTCTGTTTTTTTGTTGTTTTTTTTTTTTTTTTTACTTTACCATGTAAATGTGTTAATATTTCTTTTGTTGACATCTCTCAGTTTTACTTCTCAGTAAACAAAATGACTCATCTATACAAGTTCATTCATTCATTCATTTTCTGAGCCCGCTTTATCCTCACTAGGGTCATGGGGGTCGCTTGGAGCCTATCCCAGCTACATATGGGCGAAGGCGGGGTACACCCTGGATGAGTCGCCAGTTCACCGCAGGGCTATACAAGTTATTTTAGTATTTTATTAGTAAATAGTATGGAAGTGGTTGGTAAAGGAAGACTTGAGTATTTCTACAACTCTTTACATGTCACTGTTTGAGCCACAAAATGATAAATGTAAGATAATAAGCAAAACCAAAATTATGAGGAAATCAGATGAGGATATTTGTAAATCCATAAGACCTAATAATTGCTGAGTGTAGATGTTATTGTGGCACAGTCATGGTTGTTGTCTGTTTCTAAGGGGGCAATAAAAGTAATTTTTACCCCTCAAATCACGCATTGCCATCATATAACTTATCTGAGTCTATCTTTTACTTAAAGCAGTGCTGCTTGACAGATGCAGAAATATAGAGTTGTGTTTCAGAATATTGTAATTCAAGTGGCCTGAGAGGAAACAAGAATTCTACCCCTTCTGTGTTAAAATGTGTGGTTAACCCATTAAGATCCAAACATCCACCATAGACCAAAAGCAGCCATTGAACTAGATTGAATCCAACTGTTTAATCCCTGTTGATCCACTAATCCTATCAATGCATGTAAATAACTGGCGTAAAATGCAGTTTGTCATCTTTTCACGGTCATCAGATATGAGTTTTCATGAACATTTAAATTAAATATAGGAAATTAAATATAGGACAATATATAATTTACAGTGAAAAATGCAAAATACAGAGGATAATATAATAAATGGTGATAAATCATTTAATAAAGGTTAAATAAAAAGAAAAAAAATTGAAAACTGACACAAAAGTAGCACTGGGTCTTGCAATTACTGATCACTGTTCAGATGCTGACATACCTGACTCTATGATATTGAAGCTTGGAAAAGTAGGTTTTCTTTTAAACCACATCAGATCATGTATATTTATAATTAGTCTTTTGATTTGGACTGAAGAGGAGAGGAGCTGCAGATGGATGCTGTGTGTTTCCAGATTGTGTTTTTTTCTTCTGTAGCTTTAACAATATCCATGAATTTGCTTTCACATACATATACATTAGATTTTATTTATAATATGCTTACTACACTGCTTGTTAATCCTCTTGTTGAATACATTCTGTTTTTAAATCACTCCCTTGGTGCAATTCATTTATGCATGTGTGAGCACAGAAATGAGAGAAGCAGACTTAATAGACCAGTCCCTTTAGCGGTGGTGGTCTTAGACTCTGAGTCAGCAAACCCTAGAGTGACTTGTTTGTGGTGGGAACATCAGTATTACCCAGGTGTACTGCACAAGTTTGAGCTAAATGACTCCTGTAACCATGAACCATGTAATGTTCATGTAATCAATAGATAACTAAATAAGTCTCTCAACATCAAAGTAATTATCGATCAGTAATTCCTAAATCTAAATTTCAGACTGAAAATAGTCAAGGTTGGAGTATTCTTTTGTTATTTTGCCACTTGTATTTCCAGTTTAGGAGCCTGATATTAGCCATCAGCCACGATCAGTGCAAAGGTCAGCTGATGAAGTTATAACTGCTATATCAGCACCATTTAATCACACAAACTGATAATGTGTAGCTTTGATGGACTGAGCAGAATAAGCAGGTGATGGAGCTGTGTCTTGTCGATGTGTGTGTTTGAAAAGAGGTGAAGGTTAAAGGAGCATTAGCCGAGCTGTGAGGGGTGCGGGGGGGGTGAACTCGCCTTCCTCTCACCTGTCATCTCCCATCCCTCTCCTCAACAAGCCATCTACGCCACAGTCACACTGGATGTGACAGGAGCTTTTACCTCCCCCATCCTTCCACATAACCACAGACATGGACAGGGATGCAGAAGACCATCTCCTTTCCACACCTCTTAAGGTGGAGTGGCGTCCACACCCAGTGTCCTGCCAGATCGCTCTGTGAGCTCCACTCATGACGACCGCTGTCAGCCGACATCAGAACCAAACAGCTGCAGGCGGATACTTTACTTATCGTTTACACTTGATCCACATTGAGTGTAAACACACTAACCTGAGTCTACAGTCCCCTCACGGCCCCCCCTCTGACAGCAGCCTCGCCTCCAACGCGCTCGCTTCATTTAGCAGCAACAATGTGTCTGAACCCCGACAAGCTGTCGCATCGCTCCCCACTCGGCTGTGTGAGTCCAAGCATGAGCTCACATCTGACTGCGTTTAACAGCACAGAGCGGGAGCTACCAAACCAAACACCTCTCTGTGTGGTGGTGTTCCTGCACGGCCTGGCTTCCTGCCAACTACTTCTTCATCTGATTTAATTTGATTCGGAGGGTTTAGTGAAGGATGCGAGTGACAATAAGGGGAAAACTGAGTTTCATATATCTTTTGAAAACTCTTGATGAGCACTTTGTAATTATGACAGAAATCATTTCAACACACTGAACCAGTCTGAGTAACCAGCTCTCCTTCAAGTTTCCTTTTTTCTGTGCTTTGTATTTTTTTTTTTTTTTTTTTTTACCCTTTCGTCAGTCTCTGTGATCCTCTGGTATAAATGACACAAAAGTCCAGTGGGACTGAAATGTCTGCTGAAATGTGGATGAGTCACTTTAACTCATCATTGTGTATGCTTTAATATTTAGAACTGTTTAATAAAGTAAGAAAAAATGTATTTATTGAAATTAAATAATCTGACTCTGGCCTTTTGTGAAGCAGTGATGGTTATTCTCATTTATTCCTCTCCCTGATGACAACAGGTGGATGTTTTGTCTCTTTTCTTTTCTTTGAATACTGGCGTTTCCCAGCAGGCCTTAAACAACCCCAACAATCCCTACCTGAGGGCTAACAATGAAAAACATGTTCCTACTGTGGGAAACTCTGCATCTGTTGACATTAAACCTATTTGATGCTGATACATGAAAGGCACAAACTATCAAACATATCTGCAAAAGTTCTTGAATTTTGCTGTTAGGGTTAGTTGCTTTGCATTTGCCAAGGGTGTCAAGATTACAAAAGTTAACACATTCATATTAACTTTAGAAAAATCATTGATTCTTGTGTGAAGAAACAATTATAGCAGCACTAAAATTCTGTTGTTTGCACCTTATATGTCACCCTGTTCTAAAATAATGGGATATTCACATTTGTCAGTATGGAATAACTAGAATAATATTAAAGAATGAGAATAGCAGATGTTTACATAACTGTGGACTCAGGAAGCCTCAGGGAAGATTTAAAAATGACCAGGATACTATGTGTATTTATTTTTTAATACTAAAAAAATACTGTTTTAAAAATCACAAAGATCTATTGAATGCTGTAGCGGAGCCAGTTTGTCCCAGTAGTAAGTAAGTGTCCCAGTACTAAGCTACAAAAGCAAGTGGAATAGACATGTAAAAAGCCTATTAAATAAAATTTGCAGTGTTGAAAAGACAAAATGTGAGAGCTGCAAAACTGATCATTCAGGTTTATCTTCTGCACCTCACCATGAGCTGCACATGGATACTCAAATTGTTATTTGTGAAGATGAACAACTCGGATTACAGACAGCTGGCCTGGACTGGGAAGGCTTGGAGCCTCAGGCCATCCATCCGTCCATCCATCCGTCCGTCCATCCGTCCGTGCCTCCATTCGTCCACCCACCCATGGCTCTGACCTCGTCCTCATGTCTTCATTAGTCGGTGCAGGGGCCTACAGTGCAGAGAGGCCCTGGGCTGCTTCAGCATGAAAGCTTTCCTCGCATCGCCCCTCCCATCCACTCTGCTTTTATGTTCCCTCAGGATTAACTGGTGCTTGTTAAATAGGGGTTGTGGGAAGTGAAGGCTGGGGGTAGAAGGAGGGAGGTAATGAATTGACAGATTTTGGGAACAACAAGGTTTAGAAGTTGTACTAACAAGTGCTGTTGTGCAGAAAGAATTGAGTAGAGAAGAACTAACCTGCAACTAATCTCCAGCCTTGACCCATCGAACACCCGCCTGCTCTTAAGAAGCATTTACAATGCATTAGTGCTGAACAATATGGACACAAAGTCATATCTATACTTATTTAAACCGACTGGTGACATATGATGTATTTTCGCAATTTTTTTTTTTTCAGTAGGTAAAAGTTATAATTGTTGAAGTTTGGTTAAAGCAATAAAACATGTCATGGAAACAACAAACATGATAGCTACAATTATAAAATAATAATAATAATAATAATAATAATAATAATGATGATAATAATGATGATAATAAAATAGATAGGTCTATTAAAAAATATACCATTTTATTATAACTGATTCCTCTCAGTATCATTTTTCTCTGACATTAGTAATTTTGACCTTATTGTTCTGAGGTCATTGTCAGTGACAGGTGTAATTTTTGGCTGTCAGACAGATTAAAAGCATATTATACTAACTCCAGAGTTAAAGTAGATTAACCTCTATGCATTTTTTGTGCTGTCAGTCTCTTAATCACAACAGCAACAGTTTTTTTTAAGCCCCGAACCTGCCGTTGACCCAGAGCATCTACTGATCTAGAACTTAACCACTACCCCTAAAACCCTAAAATAATACACCACTACTGAAAGCCACCAAAACATTTAAATACATGAAAAATGCAGTGTCTCAGTGTCTTTTCACTGTATCAAGTATGACCCATTTGGATGTTCAGAGCCTCCATAGTGAACATTTTGACAAACAACAGTGGTTCTAGACACTTATTTTTATGGTTAGTTAAAGATATATTGTATTATTATGAATTCACTTGGAGCTTTTATGAACAATACTTAGGAAAATCCTTTTTTGCAAAAAAATTCAGAAGATTAAATTATAAATAGTGATAAATAAGGTTAGATATAGAGAAGGAATATATATTTACAAGCCACCACCAAAATAGTCTTCAGTCTTCAGTGGTTAAAATGCTGTATTTACACTTATACTTTATCTGATTCATAGTGATAGATGTAAAATGTGTCATCAAGTCTCGAGTTTGCAGCCTTAAAAAAAATTACTGGACAATTTATCATCTAATAGAACAAACTGAGTATTTTGATCTATTGTATATGTTGTATGCTGCGTAATGTGATTTATTATGCATCGACTGCAAAACAACACAACTATTTAATTCATTTATTATTTGATTTATTTCTTCATGGAGTTTCCCTTATTTCCATGTTGTTGCCGTCTTCACCACGTCTGTGACATAAGTCTCAGCTCCTCCTGCTGATTAAAGAGGTTTGTTTATTCCTTAATCAGTATCCTTGCCTTACCTGAGTCTTTTTTTGTTACCTTTTTACTTGTTACTATGGAGGGTTGGGAAGGTGCCTGAGGAGCTCGGTGGAGTTGTCGGTACTTGAGGCTCGGCGGTCAGGGCCTGAACCAGCGAAGGCTTTTATAAGAACAACTCATTAACAGACAACCTCTCCGCTTCTTCCCCTTGGCGACCACGAGTGCCGTTTGGAGAGGCTGCTTTTCTCTTTCAGCTGCACAGAAAAGTCAAGGCTGGTCGCTCTAGGTACTGATTGCATTTTTCCCCCTTTTTGCCAGAGTGCCTATTCAGACGAAGGCAAGGCGGGAGTGAAAGCTTCGCAAACATTAATGACGCGCTCAACTAACAGTTTTTTCTTTGTCATCTCTCCTCCTGCCGGCCAGATGATGAGTTTGTGGAGGAGGAAGAGGAGCCTGAGTTTTGTGTTTTGACAGGTTGACTTTTAAGGTCAGCGTAGAGAGTTTGGCAGCTGATCAGGTAGTTTGGTGAAAACAACACAGTGGAGCTTTACCAGTACGTGAAATGCACCAAAGACATAAAAGCAGTCTGGACTGTCTGCTTTGACTTGTTTTTATGAGTTCTCTGATGCTTTTCTTAGAGAAAACAAATGAAGATTCCTGTAGAAACATCACCTCGGCTGCTTCTTTGATTTCTTGTTGATGTTTGAGACCTTCGGCTGGTGCAGGGTCTATACTTATAGAAATGCCTTAATAAAGAGTCTTGTACTTAAGTACCAACATTATCAACATCAAATGGAAAGTCACTGCAGTCAAAAAGAGTTATCTAAACTGCATAAAACTGGTCTTTTATTTATATAAGAGACTATTATTAAATAAATTGCATTTAATCGTACTTTCATGTTCATCCTATGAAAGTGCTTTTATACAGAAGACAGGACAAAGCACAAACTTAACGAACAAAAGCAGGAATGTTGTTAAAGTGAAAACTGATTAATATTACTAAAGTTCCACAGCATTGCTCGCATCTCAGGTATAAATGTGTATGTGAATTGTCAGTCACCACAGCACCATTAAAAACTTTGATAAAGTTGGGCAGGCATTGCACCTCAAGCTCTGCATTTGGAACTTTTCTAGCTTAAAGTTGTGACAGATTATTTTCAACTCTAGTGTTACTTCAGTCTTTTACCTGAGTATTTCTGTTTTTAAGCAACTTCTATTACTTCCCCCTGCATTTGTGTGATTGCTTTAGGTGGACATTTCAGTTGGTTGTGAAGACCAAAAGAAAATTGCTTCATGCTCTGTGCTCTTCATACTTACGCTCAGCCTTGGGTTTTTTGATGCCAGAACAAGTCTCAACAAATACACACAAATAATGTGAAGGAAAAACAGCAGCTGCTGTTAACGGTAACATGTTTTCACAGTGCAATACAAGGTCTTATACCATTTATGATAATATTGTTACCTCTGTGCTTCTTCTGTTACAATAAACCTATACTATCATATCGATACAACATACAAACACATTTTACAGGCTCCATGATATAATGCCCAGTAACCATTTTTACTCAAGTACTGTATTTAAACATGCACTTGTACTTTTCTCAACTGTTTACATTTTATGCAACTTTACACCTCTACTTCACTGCATGTCAGAGGCAAATTTGCCCTCCACCACAACGGTCTGACAGCTTTAGTTGAATTCCTATTCAGATCTTCATCCACATAGTGTATGGTTTAATGTTCCTTTATATGTTCAGAAAATTCTCATCCTTCTTTAGATAAATAAATTCTTTAAAACCCTCTTGAATTTACTGGAAATACATTTTCATTAAAAAAAAGAGGTTGTTTGAGCTCTTTAGAAGTTGACTTTTCACAGATATTTTGTTTTCACAGAACAGCAATAGTACAAACGATCTTATAGAAAATGATACATTGCTGTAAATTAAATTACACAGTGGTATATAGTATTTACTAAAATAGTTCAAATGACCTTGTACAGCCTGTACAACAGTAAAATGCAACATGCATGTTGGTGCATTAGTATGAATCCAAAATATAATAGTTGTATGTAAGCATAATTTGCTGAGGACATTTGCATACTTAGGAGCTTCTTCAGAAATGTTTTTTGTTGTAATGGACTTTTGTCAGAGTGGTTAGTAGTTTTACGTAACTAAATATGTCAAATCAGTGTAATTGTGTTTCCGTACAGCTTTTCATCAGGTGACATGTTTTACCTTTAGCCTTAATGACCTACAGTCAAGAGGTAAAGGTGACGGTGAAGGTCGTCTGACAATGCCCTCTGTCTGGTTTCTGTCTTCTCAGGCCTGATGGGATGGGCACAGTGACCATGGATGAAAAGGAGCAGTTTGAAGCCATCAGAAATCGACTGATGTCTCTGCTTGAGAACCAGATCACACATTTTAGGTACGAACACACAAATCACAAAGCGTAGTGTGGGATCATGGGAATTGACATGTCAGTGACAGACAGATTAGATAATGCATTAATTACATTACATCTAATGGCATGTATTATCATTATGTAATTTTTTTCTAATTAAACAGCTGCAAGTAACATTGAACATTTGATTTTAGTAAATAGGACATGATTCATGTGGCTTTTTTATTTAAACATTGTCAACTTTTTAGTCTTACTCAACTATTCCAATCCTGCTGTGGTAGGATTGTCATTTCTCATGCCTCTAAGAACAACAACCTAATTTCAGCAAAGATTCACATCTATTTATGTGTCATTTTCTTTTTTGGGATTTTGTCATTTTAATGTTTAATTATTTGGACTTTGTGTGGACTCTGTATGGCTGCTACCTTGGCCAGGTCTCCCTTGCAAAAGAGATTTCTGATCTC